>OZ022502.1:83806637-84349137 GCA_963989385.1 Ctena decussata | reverse complement strand
GGGTTATTAGAGAGTACAATCACACATTATTTCCGGAGTGACGGGCACTGAATATATTTTGCGGGGTTTTGAAATGTCTTGTTTCAGCATTGCATTGCCATTCATTCAAAAAAAAAAAAAAATAAATAAATAAAATAAAGAAGAAGAATTTGCCTTTTATGATGTAGTATTACGGGCAATATGTGATATGTAAATAATAATACAGTCTATCTTACTGCCTCAACCCTATAGAGCAGCTTTTGGGTAGGTGCGCAGAGGCGTCACACCAAGAAAAAGAAAAGATAAAAACTCAAGACAGGAAAAATTAAAAAGCTGAAAGTTACGTTTACAGAAGAGGCTACAAACGAGTGTGGTGGCTTAGGGCATGCAATGTGTGACTGTCCTTACTGCTGACCTAAATGACTGACGGTCTGGGAGGACAGGGATCTGATGGAAAAGTAGATTCCATTGTCACTGAACAATGGTCAAATGAAAAAATGAATATTTGTAGTAACTGGCTGTAGCTGGTATCTGAACAAAGGGAAGAGGGTGCATATAAATGCCTTGCCATTTTAATCTATAGCAGGGCTTGACAAATCAAAATTAAAAGGTAATTAGCTTCTACAAGAAAATGCTGAAATGTATCTGTTTTCCCTATATAACTTAAACATTTTTCTGGGCAAGTAGGAAAATAATTTACTTGCTGCAAGTAAATTATTTTCTTACTTGCCCAGCAAAAATTTTCACTTGTCCCGGGCAACCGGACAATGGATTTGTCAGGCCCTGCTATAGGATGATAAATATACTGAGGGAGGGGAACAGCAAC
Organism: Ctena decussata; assembly: GCA_963989385.1. Classification (NCBI taxonomy): domain Eukaryota; kingdom Metazoa; phylum Mollusca; class Bivalvia; order Lucinida; family Lucinidae; genus Ctena; species Ctena decussata. Next base: position 84,348,332 of record OZ022502.1, on the reverse strand, counting down.
CACACTATTTTGTAGAAGAGGATCAGTCGAGAATCTGCTCTTCTGTCCTCCAATGACTGCCACCCCAGGGAGTTGACTGTTGAGCATACTGCTCAGTGCTTTCACTAGCATAAGTTGAACAGTTGCTATTGACCCAGGGGACGGCCCTTTTTTGGACCATTTCTGTTTTATTTATATAAGTTTGAGTAAATGGGCACCAAAGAGTGAAGGCATATTTGACCTGGGGCAGGCCAAGGTTTGAATGTAGCAGTGTGATTTGAAGTGTTTTTAGTTTTCAGTTTTTAGGCCCCATTGTCATTATGTAGCTGCGCATAGAAGTAATCTTTGGAGGCAGAGCTCCAGATCAGGGGTGTTTTTGCATTTTTGATGGTAAGAAATTTGGTAAAAATGCCTGCAGTTCCAAACTGATGTGCCAAGAATATGCTAGATGAAAACGGGATTGATGCATCATGAAAACATGGAAGCGTCATTTTACACATTTAAGCAAACAGAGTTCTTTCAGTTTAATTATAGGACTGACACCTTATCAGTTACTAGCAGCAAGTAAACCAGCAGCTTGAAATATAGGGAAAATACACACCCACTTTTGATAAATTCTGCTTTAGCGTAGTGGATAACACTCCAGACTACCAATCCAGAGGTCGCAAGATCGATCCCCAACTTCTCCGGTCTTTCGGATGAGACTTTAAACCAGGTCCCGTCTCCATATGACCTCATTGTTGGTGGGACGTTAAACCCGAGTTTACTCACTTGATAAATTCTGCTGTAAGTCACACAGGTAAATTCCAGAATGATGAACCAGACAAAATAAAACTCCTCAGTAGCCACTGATAATTTGATAATAGTCCAGTCCATGTCAAAACAGGTCACAAAGATCAAAGAGTTTCGATAAGCTTATAAATTTAAAAATTTAGCCTCTAACGCAAGGATAAAGACTAACAGGGGCCAGTAGCCCACAGCCCCTTAATTTTAGGCTGGGCCTCTGAAATTTTGAGGGAAAAAGCTCATACCCCTAATGTTGAATTTTGAATTTTGGCAGTGTAGGTCCTAAGTCAAAATTGTTATTCTTTATCCCTGTCAAACAGCATGTACTGAAAGGCTTACTTTTTAATCAGTATTGGTGCAATTTCGAGCAGGTGTTTATTATACCTCACAGTCTGTAAAATAGACTTGGCTTAGCCTGTATGTCTGTGGCATCTGATCAGTGTACACACACACATATGTACACAAATAAGTTGAAATATAAAATCCAATTTGTTTAGCTGTGAAGTCTGAATTTGGTACAGTATATGTTGTATGCCCATGGCTAATGATATATTTACACGCAACATCAATCTGCTGAAATACAGCTGGACAGAAGAATGATATTATAATCAGAAAGCAGTTGTTCTAAAACATAATTTCTGATCAGGCTGCAGAGACATAATTTCTGACTCGCTCCCTACATTACACAGCACGCAATGCAAACACCAAGCCGCCCTATTGTGTAGGTCTCATTCATAAGGCACAAGATAAACAAAAGATGTTTCTGCAGACCTGGGAATGTGGGGTTATCTTTCTGAAACCAATTTTTTTCTGATCAGACTGCGCAGATGTTTCCCAGTTTCAGGATTTATGATGTTCACATATTACTAGTGGTAATTTAGTAGATAATAGCAGACGATCTGCGCATGTCGTAATCAGCAGGCCGGTCATTTCTTTATGCAATTTTCCACAGACAATTTGTACATGTCCCATTTACTCATTCAGAACACTATTCGAACATAAATTAACTGTATGTGTGTGTCCCGATAAGGCCGTGCAGACGTATTCGAGTAGCAGGAGCTTTGCTCCTTGCATGCACACTAAGCCTCTAATTTTCAAGTTGTGATCAAACCAGCATTTTTTTGCATGAACTACCTGCATTGCTCAATCCCATGTACACTAAGCCTCTTATTTTCAAGTTGTGATCAAACCAGCATTTTTTTGCACGAACTACCTGCGTTTGCTCAATCAGACTACTGAGACTAGGCAGGCGTTTTCCAGTAATTTAATAAGAGCTAGCAGTTGATCAGAACTATTCTAATGTTCTATCGACATCAGTTTAATAGTCTTTAAAAATTATTCATCAATGAACTAATTGCTTTTCTGTAGTCACCAAGATTTATCATTACAAGTAATAAAGTGTATTAATATGGTGTCTGCAAATTCTGTGACCGATTGGGTGTAGCATCTTGTTTCAAGGCCTTAAGTAATTAAAAAAGGTTATCTGGAGCTCTGTCAGGAGGTTGTAAATTTGTGGGTGTTTTAGATTCTTCAATATATGAGCCGCGACACGTGAAAACCAACAAAGTGGTTGTGCGCCCAATGTAGACTCAGATCAGCCTGGGCATCTGCCCAGTCTGATCAGAACCTTCTCTATGCCTTTAAAGGTTAGCTATGGGTCTAAGCTACCTCTACGCGGACTGAGAAGACTCTGATCAGACTGGGCGGATGCACAGGCTGATCTGAGTCTGTGCTGGGCACACAACCACTTTGTTGGTTTTCTCGTGTCGCCGCTCATCAGGTCGTTCCAGTAGATATTCATCCTTTCTCCAAACATATACCTTTCATTTTATTATAAAACCAGGGGCCGTATTCATAAAATAACTTAAGTGGTTGCAATGCTGTTGCTAAGGCTAAATTTCTTTGAAGGAGATTCCCTACAACTATGAAATTTGCTCTGGAGGAACAGTCTTACAAAGACTGTTCCTCCAGACCAAATTTCATAGTTGTAGGGAATCTCCTTTATAGATATTTAGCCTTAGCAACCGCATAGCAATGACTTAAGTGGCTTTATGAATATGGCCCCAGATGCCTAGAGTCTAACATAGGAAATAAATATTGTAAAGTTTAGGAACACTTTTATGCCTCCTTTTGCTTGCTCTTATTTGCATTACATGTATATGTACAGTGGCCATTTTATAACCTCAGACATCAGCTTCAGGAAACACCGCTGTGTTTGCTAATTTTATACCTTCAGGTAAACAAATGGTGACACTGATTTTTTTCTCTCTATTAAAGTGGTGCCCATAAAAGTCACCAGTCCCAGTGGCAAATAGTATCTTTTTTCCCAGTTGCAAATTGAAAAACTTCTGATCGCAAGGAAAAATGCTTTAAGAAAAGCAGTAATTTCAAGTTTTTGGCAAGATATCTCAAAAGGTATATAAGCCAAAGCCTTTATATTTGATATACTGATTGGGCTTGAAAAGTAGATTACCGGATTACTTTTGTGGAGAATCTCATACAATAATGGAAATCCTTAATTTAATGAGTTAAATATTTCAGAATAGGTAAGGTAACAATGCATTTATTAATTTTGGGGTTATCTACCCTGATTATTTACTTATGCAGCTATTGGGCTCAATTATTATAATCACTAGGCATAGTAAAAATGAACAACTGTCTTGTTACAGTTACCCTAATAGTTTAGAGTGTTGGCATAAAATAATCTCTGTCCGTTCTTATAAACATGTGTGACCATTCAGAAGAAAAGTTGTGGTCCCTAATTAGATTTTAATTGATTGATTGATTTGTTGCTTTATGTCCTCAGTAAACATCTATGGTCATGTTGGGATGGTCAGTTAACCTAACCACACTGTTTCTGGGCAGGCTTAGGTCGCCTAAGCTGTTAACCAGTACTAAGTGCACATACTTTCGCCAGTAACTGACAACTGCCCTTCTTGAATCAGCGGAAGGAGAAACGAAAGTATGTGGCCAGACCGAGTATCGAACCCAGGACCTCTGACTTATAAGTCAGGCGCCCTACCGATTGTGCTACGTGGCCTGGTGGTCCCTAATTAGAACTGCCTCATTGAGACAGTTTTTATTTGAAGTGAGAATAGAATTATTTTAGGGCAGCATTTCCATGATCTGGGTTCAAAGTATACATTTTATGCGAGAAATAAAAATAAAGTAGAAATATTTGTTTCCTGGAAACTACACTTTATTAGAAGCTAGCGAGGAGTCCCAATTGAACAGTTAACTTGGTTCCTAATAGCAGAAAATTGATGTCATTAGAAAGATGACATTTTATAATGCATTATTAGATGCCGCTAATTTAATCATTATTTTATAACTGTCCTAATGTTACAGATAATTGGAGCCCGACACGACAAAAACAACAAAGTGGCATGTGCGCAGGCAAAGACTCGGATCAGCCTGGGCATCAAGCCAGTTTTGATCAGAGTCTATGCTGTCAGCATGGAGGTAGCTTAGAACCTTAGCTACCCTTCAGTGCAAAGCAAAGACTCTGATCAGGCTGGGTGGAAGCCCAGCCTGATCTGAGTCTTCGCATTGCCCACATTCATTTGGTTGGTTTTCTCATGTCGGGGCTTATTTGTTAACCATTCTGACACAAAGTCATACTGTCATATAGTAACCATAGCTGCAGTAATGTGCATATATATTGGGACACCAGAAAAAAATAAATTTTCCATTTGGGACAAATGGAAATTTATTATTTCAGGTGTCCCAATTCTTTAAAGCACATTAGGGTACCTTAAATATTATGACAGAATTCTTTCAAGAGCGAACACTGTAGACCAGGATCAGGTTGTTCTTCAGGAGCACTACACTGTTTATCAGCTATTCATAGATGAGCATTCCCATTTAAATACAAAAAGAGCAATTTCAAAAGAAAATGAGCCCATTTAAGATGAATGGGCACATTTTTAAGGGAATCAACTGTTGTGTGCCTGTTATTTGGAATATTCTAAGAAACTCTAAAATATTTGAAATGGGACATTCTTAATTTGCTAAGTGTAGAATTCGTCATCTGCCTGGTTTCCATAGTTACTCTAAAATTTAGACTTACCATGGAAACCAAGCAGATGAACAGAGTCTATATATTAGGACACCATTTACTGTACTGTTAATTTATCATAAATTTGTCATGTTTTAACTGTCAGATATATGTGGTGTTAAAAGTATTGACAGAATAGTGGCAGTGCGGACCCTGATCAGACTGCTCCGGAGCAGTCTGATCAGTGTCTGTCCTGCTTGCTGATGCTCTCCTTTATCAGTAATTGATTGACCTTGCTCGAAAAGGAATCTTAAGCTGTGTGCATACTAGAAATATTCAGATCAGCTTATAATGCAGCTTGACCAGAATTTTTATTTCATGGTATTTAGATTTGTCAGGATTCAGAGATCATACATGCCAAAAAAAAAAAAGAAAAGAAAAAAAAGAGAAACTCTGATCAGACTGCATGGATATGCAGGCTGATCTGAGTCTTTCCTGTTCACACATGTTGCAAGGTGTCCTTTCACACAGGGTATAAATGATTCCGCTAATTTTCGCTTCCTGCAGAGACTGTACATCATATTTGGCTTCCACGAGACTGTCAGCAAACTCTTGCTTCCTGCCGAGACTTCTGTACATGATAAATGGCTTCCTGCAGAGACTTTCTGCATGAGGCTCTCGGCAGGAAGCAAAATCACGAGGACAGTCTCGGCAGGAAGCCATTTTTCGAGGACAGTAGTCTCTGCAGGAAGCAAGAGTTCATGGACAGTCTCGGCAGAAGCCAAATATGACGGACAGTCTTTGCAGGAAGCGAAAATTGGCGGAATCGATTATACCCTGTGTTTCACTCAGTGCCAATAATTTGACTCAGTTATGGTAACAGTTATCTCATCTGGTTGTTTCAGAACTTCTAGTGGTTTACAGTACCATACATGTGTACATTTCCTCCTGTAAGAGTAGTGAATCAGTGTGTATACTATTACATCAGCTGTACAAAACTTGGAACTGAGGATGGAATTTGTTAAGTGCAGGTAATATGATGTTAAAATGATATAAAGTTTGAAAGGAATACACATTGATCTTTCATGTTGGTAAATATCAAAGGTAAAACAAATGCCATATAGCAGGTTATTTCTGTTGGTTTTAATTGTTGCCGATTTCATCTCAAAAAGTATATGGAAATACTCTGCTGTCTTAATTTTAGCATATTTCAAATAACCAGTACTAACAAAATAACAAACAAACATATAAATGAGACAAAGTGCGACTTAGAATAAGAAAACAGGTATTGGTCTCTAAGTTTCGATTTCTGGGTTTAAGGTAGCCAGGCACTAAGGAGCACATGGAGGTTACCCCAGACAACCTGGATTGGTTTCACCGCTCAACAATGGCTTTTAAACAATGCGAAAACCCAATTTGACCCGTTACATCTTGCCCGAACCTTGCAATAAAATGTTGAGCAGTCTGTAAGTTACAGAAAATTTAGAGCAACAATCCAAAGTGAGCTACCAGCATAGTTCTACAGGACTTAGTCAATTCCAACGATTGCAGAATGTCCCAGGCTCCAGTGCTCAAGCTGTGAAAATAAGTTCAAGTTAAAATACGACCAAGACAGTAGGTACAAGTCCTCTTCCCCAGCAGAGGGTACAACACCATAGCAGCCTCCTTCTGGAACAACCCTATTTAGGGCCACAGCATCGAAGAAAGTTGGCTACCCGCGGCTGGCTTGCCACATTGCATTGCCCCCCCCTTGCACAACGTGGATGTCTTCATCCTCAGACTTCCACAAGAGTGGTAACTAAGTTCATTAATTCGGAAAATGATAGCATGGCTAGTAACAGATAGTTCACAGTTTCGCTGATTACTGATCACCAGTCCATGGAACATCTTTGCTTGATTAGTCTTCTTATGATTAAACAATGACATGTTTAAGCTTTACTATCAGTTATTTGAAATGCAAGTCAAGTTTACAATGGGTGCTTAGATTATTGCAGAGCCATTAATAAATAGCCGCGACACGACAAAACCAACAATGTGGTCTTGCGCCCAGCGCAGACTCAGATCAACCTGGACATCCAACAAATTTGATCAGACTCTTCAGTAAGCCCTTAAAGGTCTAAGCCACCTCCATGCAGCCAGCGAAGACTCTGATCAGACTGGGCGGATGCCCAGGCTGATCTGAGTCTGCGCTGGGCACACAACCGCATTGTTGGTTCTCTCGTGTCATGGCTCAAATTACCTTTATCTCATGAGATACTACATAAAGATACACACAAATTGATAGTTAGTTGGCATATTCTGCAACTTTAATTTCTGCACATTTTATAAAATCACTGGAAAACAAAACAACAGCAGAAATAACTGGCTATATGGTACTTAGTCTAGTAACTTAGAAGGCGTATGCTATCTAAGGCTTCATTTGAATTTTTTGGTTAAATGTTCTGACAAATCTTCCTTACAGTATTAATTAGTACATTCATCATGTTGAGGGAGTTTGTGCCTTTTTGGGGTGTTTCTCAGGCCAAACAAATGTGGCAAGCATTGTTGACACTGAAAGGTATGATTTTAGTGTGCACTGCTTGCTAAATTATCAGACCTTTTACCTTCAATATGTAAGAAGTTTGTTTTCCTTTTCTATTACAGGTAAAATTGATGTAGAGATGGGATGTTACTTGTCCAAACATGGGGCACGTGATACCAATGCCAATATCTTTCGTGTCTTCAGCGTAAATGACCTAGGAGTAGTGCTGAATGCAGGAAAAATTGAAGTCAGTCCGACAGATCTTATTTTGTACATGAAAGGAAAGGAACCAATACGCTGGCCCCTTAGATGTCTTCGAAGATATGGCTTTGATGAAGAACTGTTTTCTTTTGAAAGTGGCAGACGATGTCCAACAGGACCTGGTATTTATGCTTTCAAGTGTAGAAGAGCGGGTGAACTATTTAATCTAGTCCAGGATTCCATCCAAAATGTAGGCCAGCAGACTCATTTACGACCTAGTCAGATTACCCCTAATGGAACAGGCCGGCAGTCAAGTCGCCCAACGTCACTGGTAGAAACAAGAGAGCCCAATGGTCCGTTTCTGTCAAGCAATGCTCGAGTTGCTTTCGTACCAAGTGATCAGCATTTGTATATAAATGGTGCAGCTGTGCCGGACACAGTCTCCCCAGGTTCTCCAAACTATATAAACACTGGAGAAAACAGAAACAGTATTGCTCGTAATTCTGAAGGAATTGATCAGGCTTCAGCATTAATTGATTTTCTTCACGATCCACCTTCAGTCCAGGCCCCTCCTCCTCCAGCAGAGTTAGTTAATTATGCTGATCTTGAGTTACCAAGGTCTACGGAAGATATTTTTGATCAGGTTCAGGGAGCATGTGCTGCAGACAGGCAGGAAACTCCGCAAGCATTGCTGGATGCTGACATAGATGAAGGATTGCCATCAGTTGATATTGATGATGTTGGTCTGAATTACAGTGATCTAGATGTATTTACAGATAATCCAGGGGAAATTTCACAGCAGCCAAATTATATAAATGTTGGCGAGCATGGAGAAATTAAGGATAGTCGAGTTGTCATTGTGCAAAGGAGTGATAGTGTAACAAATGACATGGCGGAGACTAGAAGAATATCACTCCAGCGTCAGAAAAGTATTGAGCAGAATTATGCAAATCTAGGTGGAAGCCTGAATGGGAACCCCTTTCCAGTTGTATTAAATCCCAATCCCGTGTGTCCGCCAAGTGTTGTTTGCACGTCTGATCCTGGTGAACTGAACTACATTGAAATTGACGTGAACAATACAAATGACACCGATTCTGCAAATGGTATGGCCTCCTCTGTAACTTCTACAACCTTTGCAACTCCAGACTCGCCAAGCAAAAGAACAGAGAGTTATGCCATGATTGACTTTAATCGTACGGTGGCACTGGCTAAGCCTGTGAGCGATGATGGAGAGGGCTTGAGAAAGACAAGACACAACAGCACCATCAATTAGAAAGTGCTAATATTGAATCGCCATGATAAGAGGTTGGGATAATGTGGGATTTGAGTATAATTCTGAGATAGTTGTTCTAAATTCTCAATTAAAAAAAAATGCTGTGATCCCTCAATCAGACCATCTTGTTGAGATGGTTTTAATGAGGGATGACAACATATGTTTTTATGAGGAACAGGGAAATCTCTAAATTTTCCCTGTTGTAATGATCTTATCTGGAGCACTGAATGATTTTTGGATTTTCTTTTGCATCAGAGCTCAAATATGCCAGCATTTGAGCCACAACACGACAAAACCAACAATGTGGTTGTGCACACAGCGTAGACTCATATCACCCTTGTCATCCGCTCAGTTTGACCAGACTCTTCGATAAGTGCTCAAAGGGTAGCTAAGGTTCGAAGCTACCCCCATGCGGACAGTGAAGACTCTGATCAGACTGGGCAGATGCCCAGGCTGATCTGAGTCTGTGCTGGGCGCACAACCACATTGTTGGTTTTGCCATGTTGCGGCTCATTTATGAGTTTCACAGAACATTGTGTACTTCTGTTATTCTAAGGACATATGCATTTGGAACAGACAGACCTGACCAAATGGTGCAGACCTAGATCCTTAAGAAGCAGTCTGATCAGGGTCTACACTGTCTGCAATTCTGACTGCATCTTTTGTATTCACTACTGCATTGTAGAACCAGACTTTCCCTTTTATTGGACAAACAGGATAATTGTGTTAGGTGTCCTTATTTTCCATCCATATGTCCATCTGTGCATCAGGTCATGCATACCATATCTTAAGAACCATGCATGCTAGAGTTTCGAAATTTCATATATGGATTTAACATCCAAAAATAGCTGGCTCATATTTTTTTCTTGTCTGAGCTGTCTCCCTTTTTGGAGTTATACCCCTTTGAAAAAACTGCAATGAAATCTTGTCAGCATGATATCTTAAAAAGTGTTAAGGCTAGGGACTAGAAACTTGGTCAGCTGAATGGAGAAAATGAGTAGATTAACTGATTAACTTTTGAGGGAATTCTGTCAATTTTTGTTGGAGTTATGGCCCTTTATTCAACTTTTCAGCAAGATATCTCAAAATGGAATGCGGCTAGGGATTGGAAATCAGTCAGCTGATTGGCAATGATGATTAGATTAATTGATTAACATTTGAACAAATTCTGTCAATTTTTTTTACGAGTTATAGCCCTTTGAAAATTTTTGACATTTTGAAATTGTCAGCATCTCAACAAGTATTGAAGCTAGGGACTTGAAACTTAGTCTGCAGATTGGAGATTATGAGTAAATAATGTGTATACCTTTTGAGCAAATTCTGTCAATTTTTATTGAAGTCATGGTCTTTTGAAAATTTTGGTGTTTTTAACTTGTCAGCAAGACATTTCAAATTGGATTTGAGCAAGGGACTTGAAACATGGGCAGCTGATAAGGGCTGATGAGTAGATTAACTGAATAAGTTTTGAACAAATTAAGTCCGTTTTGTTTAAGAACAGACCATACCTTTTAGTGACATGTCCCATATAGTGTCAGGCATATGTTTGGGGGCATAGAGTTTTACAAACACATTTTCTAGTTATAATTTCTATGGTAGGCACAGTGAGGAGCTTCTCATGTGATCCACAACAAATATTCTTGCATGGAAGGCAGTATTGCATCTTAAAGATGTAGATGGAATTGCAAATAGTGTAGACTCTGATTAGACTGCTTCAGAAGCAATCTGGCCTGGAGGTTATAAAACGTTTTTCATGCTCAACTCAGTTGAGCGTGAAAATTTACCTGCTAATATATTGCAAATTACTGATGAGCACAGCTGTTTTCTTGCTCAGTTTAGCTGAGTATGAAATTTTCTCTGCTTATCAATATGAAAATGCCAACATTAGTTGGCATTTTCATATTAATCAGCAGAGAAAATTTGATGCTCATCTGATTTGAGCACAAAAAAGTTATTTATACTCGGGGTCTGGTCTGGGCCTGCAATTTTTGCTCAGACTTGTCTGTCCCAATACTTAGAATTTTAAAGTTATATTTGTAATAACCGCCATCAAGCTCTAATAGAAGAATATTGAGGCTCATTTCAGCAAATGTTAATGTTTATAAGTAGGTAACTGTCTGTAAGTGTGCTATTGATAAAATTTTATAGATCAAATTATATTGATCAAATTTTATAAGGATGATGATGGATGACTTGTGATTTTACGTCCTTTTTCACAGTATTTCAGTTATATCAGGACGATGGGAGGATGATAATGAAAGACTGTGTGCAATGGAACCCTGTTTAGGGTTGGAAAGACTCGCCTCAAGCGGGATTCGAACCCAGTCCGCTAGATCAGTAGGCCAGCGCTTAACCCACTGAGCTACCGGGGCTCCAAATTTATAAGGGATACTATCTGTGACAGTATTTTAATAAAAATATAGTGATAAAAGATCATCTCTCCTTACTAGAACAATTTTTGCAAAGATACCTTCCTTAAGGTCCCCTTGGTTACGAAAGGGAGGGAATAATAATTTTCCCCCAAGAAGTTGCTAGATAAGCAAAGTTTTTTAGTCTGGTAATTATAGTCATTTCCAGTGATTTTAGATACTTGGCATATTTGATGATAATTCATTGTGGGACACTTTTTACTGAATCTTGTACCTCAGAATCATATAGTGAGCCCTCAAGAGAACTGTCTCATCGAGGCAGTTCAGATGAGGGGTCACAACAAATGTTTATATGCAGATGTGACAGATAGTATCCATAATTATCACCAAGTACTCCCTTTTATTTAGATCTGTGTAGATCATGGTTGTGTTTCCAGATTGTGCTTATTTAGTTAACCCTTGTCTTGTTTATGCAGCAGTAAGATGCCATCAGGAAGTTGCTGCATTTTTTATTTGTTCAGTATTACTTACATATATCAGTAATTATTATCATAATTTACCTGGGTGCAAATATATTTGTGACTGTATGTTACGCTGAATATTCATTGGTACAGAAAGTGCCTGAATATAACAATAATAATTCAGTGCTCCAGATAAGAAGGGGTAACAGGGAAAATTTAGAGACAACTTTCCTTATTTCTCCACATAAATGTATGTTGTGACACCTAATTAGAACGTCTCGCCGAGACGGTTCTAATGAGGGGTAACAACATATGTTTTTGCTGAGAAATAAGAATAAATATATTGGAATTATCTATGTTACCCCTTCTTATCTGGAGCTCTGATAATTCAGATGTCAGGTTCATAAAATTGCCTAGATAGGGTGGGGGATCATATGGCTCTTGTATACACACAGTGCAAGGGTGCTGTAACTAAATCTTGGTTTCTGTCAGCTTGTTATTCCTCCTTCAAATATTTAACATTGGTTGAGCAATAAAGCACTCCCCAGTTTACATTTTTCTGGTTATAACAACATATTGATTGAACCACAAAGATTAGTTCTTTGGACAAGGATCTCCACTCTGTCACAAAAGGTCAATGGACGTCCATGAAGATATTGCTGCATTTTAGTTTTGATATTTCCTGATAAAAATTTTATGGCAGAGTGCTTGCCCAAAGTGTGTCGGCGTAAATCAGTGTGGTTTCATCAAAATGTCATTAAAATTGGGGAAAGAGTGGACAGTGATGTGTTCAATATTAAAAGAGAAATAATAAGCTATTTACCTTGACAATTAAGTCACATTTGTCCATTCAGGGTATCAAATCGCAAAATGTGTGGTCTCCCACCCTGCTAGGTAAGACTTTGTAGAAGAATTCATAATTTGGTTGAATTGTCTGAATATTTAGGTTAAATGCTGAGTGCCATGCAAGGTGCGTGGGTACACAGCCCTATTTTTCTGCCATATATTCAAAGAGACATTTTTTTTTGTGACTTCCGATTTGCATTCCTGGAGGACAAGGCCCTTCCAAATTGGGATCTACTCATAATGAAAAGAATTTGCTACGAGGGAGTAAATTTTGTTCTTTAAGAGTTGACTGCCAGTTGGAAGGAAGGCAAGAACGGGAGTTAAAGAGTGTACCTGCTAACCTTCATATGGTGTATGTTGATACCTTAAAAATTCTAAATATTGGGACACCAATAATTGTCCTAAAATTAGAACAGTTTGGTTTTACAGTCCAGTTATGTGTCCAAAAATGGCAAATGTGATGGCAAATAGTGTAAACCCTGATCAGACTGCTCCTTGAGGAGCAGTCTGATCTGGGTCTGCGCTATTTGCTCAGACCTTTCTGTCCCAATATATAGAATTTTTACGGTATGTATAAAATGTCTATGTGTTCATATGGTATATATCAGACTTGACTATGGTGCCATCTGGCAAGCTTTATTTGGTAAGCTTTATTTATCTAACTGTGTGTGCTGATATCAGGCAAGCTTTATTTTTGTCATATTTGTGAGAAGAATATACGACTTCATCAGTGCTATAAACTTTTCCTCTGGTCTCATAGCTAAGTTTTTGTTGAATTCTTGATTATATGAAGATGATGGATTGATATTGCAGTTTTGTTGCCCTTTCGGTAGTATTTAAGTCATTTTGAGCGGATGGAGCATATATGAATGAGGATGAAATGATCCAGAGCTTGTTGAAAAATCATGACAAACCCACCAGCTCTATGTCATAGGCCAAGAATGTTAACCCCTGAGCCACAGGATACTCAAGAAGGTGAGTGAGTGAGTGAACTCGGGGTTTAACGTCCCACCAACAACGAGGTCATATGGAGACGGGACCTCGGTTTAAAGTCTCATCCGAAAGACCGGAGAAGTGGGGGATGGATCTTGCGACCCCTGAATTGGTAGTCTGGAGTGTTATCCACTACGCTACAGCCGCTCCCTCAAGAAGGAAATAGGGTACTGTAATAATTCTGAATATTAGAACAAAGTGTCTTGGCACTTAGTGTAGACCCTGACCAGCCTGCTTGAAGCAGTCTTGTCAGGGTCTGCACTACCTGCAATTCCACCAGCAGGTAGTCATTACCAGATTGTGAAATCAATAATTAGCTTAAGGTGAATGGGTACACTTCAAGGGAAGAAATTCTACTAGTTCCTGTTTTGTCTCCCTTTTCAGTGAAGGTCAACTCTTAAAGTGAATTCAAATGCACTCCCGTGTGTAACCCGACGTCTAATTGGATAAAGTCAATAATTTGCGACAGTATATCCTGCAATATACTGTCGCAAACCCGACGTCATAAAGTAACATCGCTTCTCATTGGCCAATGTTTGGTTTTACGCAGTTTAAGCGCTCGCTGTAGATGTAAAGTAGCTGACTTTGAAAGGTAAAAATATGATAAAGTGCATTAGAATGGGGATAACTGTACCAAAAATCGTGATTTGGGGAGGTAAATCGTCGGTTTTATGATCGCAAATTGCGTTTTATGGCTCCGCTGGTGGGTCGCCGCAAAACAAAATTTCCGATCATAAAACCGACGATTTACCTCCCCAAATGACAATTTTGAGTACAGTTATCCCCTAAATGAAACCTTGCTTACTCTGGAGCAAATTCTTTATTAGAAGACCTCATTTGGAAGGGTTCCAACATCCATGGAGGTGAACAGGAAGTCACAGAAGTTGTTTCCCTTTTGTTAAATGGTGGAAAAAGAAAAACACAGAGGTTTATCCATTTACTTTAAATTTGAGAAGAATTATAGTGATAGGTTGAAGTGTCCCATTAGTTCATAGTTACAAAACCATGCCTACTTTAAACGGGTATACATCCCTCAATTAACTGTGTTAAAGGGTCCCATTAGTTCATTGTTACAAAAAAATATGCCTACTTTCAACAGGTATACTCGGTTAACTGTAAAGTAAAATTAATTAATGACTTATGTAGGACATTGAATAAGTGGGATTTCATTTGTGGGACTATGGCACATCCAAAGTTGTCGTTGCATTGGCCATTTGTACACCAGCAGGTGACTTTGAGTGACATTCTGGGTATGGCTTGAAACTATGTATTAGGGTAAATTGGAAAATAGAGATTGAATTGCCTATTATTTTCATGAGTTGTGATAAAATAGTGAAAATGGCATGAAGAAATGGCTGAAGAACCAGATTATGTGTATAATTGTGTAAATTTAAGACTGTTAGCATGATTGATGTGGATAATTCTGTTGATTCTACAAGATGTTTATAGAACTGGGCCCAGTTCAAGCATTGTTAGCTTAACAAATTTAGTTAGTCAAGTTTTTAAATCTTACAGTACTCACAAAATCAATTGCTGTAATATTTTTTGCTGAAAAATTGTGAGGAGTGTTTGCAAAATCTCCTCACATTTTTATTAGCAAACACTGGTAGCGTTCCTTATGTATGTTACATTTGAAAATTTAACGTCTTCTTAACTAACCATGCTGTTACTTTTGAACAACTGGGCCCTGGTTGGCTGAAACATGCTAGAAAACTTGGAGCTGTATCTGTTGGTCTTAGGCTGATCTCCATAGGCTTTATATTTTTGTACCAAAAATTATATATGAGCCGCAACACGAGAAAACCAACAAAGTAGTTGTGCACTCAGCACAGACTCAGATCAGCCTGGGCATCCACCAAGTCTATCAGAATCCTCCAGAAGCACTTAATGGGTAGCTAAGGGTCTAAGCTACCTCCATGCAGACAGCGAAGACTCTGATCAGACTGGGTGGATGTCGAGGCTGATCTGAGTCTGCGCAGGGTGCATAACCGTTTTGTTGGTTTTGTTGTGTCCCGGCTCACATATCCTTTATAATACTTTGCTATATTTATACGGTTGTGAGATTTGTGGTTTCCATTGTATAATGATCCCAGTTATATAAATCTGCCATATTAATTCTGCTATAAGGTACTGTTTTTTTCTTCTAAAAATCCAGCTATAAAATAGTTTTTTCTCTTCCAAAACAATTGGAAAACTCAGATTCCTCTTAATATGGATATAGGTCATCTGGGTTGTTATGGAGGAGAATAATGCAGTCTTATAACCAGATAAATACAGAAATCACTTATATACATGTACTGTAGTTGCCTACCATGGATATTAGTGTAAACAATATTTTATTCAAATTACTGTACATATACAAAACAATACAAATTCACAATAAGATAACCTATTTTACAGTAGCTTGAAAGAGATTCAGAAGAAAGTCTTGCGACTTGTATAATCTGTATCCCATTGTTGCTGTAAATAAAGTTCTATATAATAAGTGATTTGAAATACATTATTTCCACTATTAAATTTGAAACTGGTTTAACAAATATTAGTATGAAAATCGAAAAATCTTCGAGGAATTGCAAATCTACCACAAATATCCATATTTTCGAACAGAAGACTCTTCATACTAGAAAATTTACGAGTTTAAGAATACCATAGATATTGGGAATTTTAATTGTATTAATATTTGAAGAAGTTGATCATACTTTCATGTAATTTGTCACCAAAAAAATATTAAAAAAAAATAAAAAGAAAGAAAAATCTAGATACCGGTACATCTTGTATGACCCTAATGTGTTTAAGTATTGGGACACCTAAAATAAATATTCCATTTGTCCCAAACAGAAAATTCATTTTTTAGGTGTCCCAATATATACGCATATTCTTGAATTTTATTGGAAGGGAAAAATAATAGTATAGAGCAGAATTAATGACTGATTTACATACTTAGGGTTCATTTGGGAAGGGAAAACTCTCTCATGCTACAGTTTATCCAAATAAATAGGGTATGCAAAGAGTGGTCGAGGTATGCACAGTTTGCAAATGCCTCTATATTCATTAGAGTTGCACTGCCAATTAATCATAGCACAAATGTAGCTTTACTGCGAAACCAAAGTATTTTTTGTTACTAACCAGGTCACATATTGGAAAGAAATATTCAGTTTTTCCCTGTTAGTTGCTTCATACCTACTTAAGGTGAATTAATACACTTTAACGGGAAGCTAGTATACCATTTTCATGTTTACATCCCTACTCAACTGGGTTGAACTCATATGGGAAAGAATTTGCTCCAGAATCACATTTTATAATTTTGTTGCCTAGTCACAGCATAATCAAGATCTACCCTAATCTGGACATCTGTTAGTGGGTTTGGAGAGGACAGACTTAAGATGAATTGGTACACTTTCAGGGGAAGCAAATCTGTCACTTCCACTTTTGGCTTCCTTCTAGTTGAGGATCAACTCCTAAAGGAAAGAAATTGCTCCTCTTGGAGCAAATTCTTTCCTTCATGAGTAGACCTTGATTTTGGAAGGGCTTTGCTTTCGAGGCAAACAGACAGAAAGTCATAAAATAAAAGTTATTTCCCTTTGTAAAATGTACGAAACACTTGAAGGTGTACCTTTAGGCACCATTTTCTCATGCCCATGTCTGTTTGACCTATATGCTGGGAGTGGGGTAAACCCGAGTGCACTAATTTTCTTGTATTATGGCTTATATATTGTATACAAGTTTAAGTTAATCATATGTTATTTAAACTAGCTTATTATTATGTAAAGGAGCTTTGACAGAATCAAAATAATGGTATTATTAAATTTGCATATTTCATTTAGAAGCAGACAATTATGTACATGATTAGCTGTTACGCTAAACTGTGTGAAACTGTTCAAGTGTGAATACAGCCAGTTAGGAATAGATGTGCCATTATATGAATATTATCCTTCTGGAGGGTTTTTGTCTTGCCTGAGACAAGCAAAAGCAAGAGTTTTCCAGTGTCAGCAGTGGCGTTGTTGAGTTTTCTGGTTTAGCGCTATTATGTGACAATGCACAGACAGACAAGATATGGGACGGGTAAATTCAGACAGTTGGCTAATTTGGACAGTGACATTGTTTCCTTTATATGTCAGTTGTTTGGAATTAAACCAAAATAACTGGGCAAACAGTAAAAATCCTGGTGAGATGGCTCATTATGAGCCATCTCATCTGGATTTTCACTGTTTGCAATGGTATGTCCGAATTAACCCGCTGTCCAAATTTACCCGTCTTCACCCTAATGCATTCCGCGGAATTCTAGATGCTTGTTTATTTTTGTGCCAGTTACTTACACTGAACAATCCCAGTTTTGCAAAACTCACAACATTGATAGTTGACTTTCATTTAAAATAGAGCTGTGTTATCAGTGTATTGAACAGATAAATGTGTACTTTAAGTTTACAGTTTTTCAATGGTTAAAAGACAGGGGTTTTCTCTTCCAAAACAGTCCCAAAAATCTAGATCCATATTATAAGACAGATCTAGATTTTTGGGACTGTTTTTGAAGAGAATAACCTATTCTGTAGCTGAATTACACAAAATTAATTTACAAAATATACACACAATTTGCTGTAATTTTGAAAGGATAAACTCCTGTCTTATAACAGAATACAGAAGGTAGAGTTGTCCAGCAAATGGTCAAGGGCCTGATACACAGTTTGGTAAGAAGTAAAGGCCATCTGTTCTGATATTTACAATACTCAACGGGTAGAAGCCATTCTGATCTTTATTCTTTAAGTGATTTCCAAAGAATCAGTAGCCTGATGCTATGGCAATTTTAACTCATTTTGCAATATTTTATGTGTTCATCTGTTTTATATTGAATATGATATTTTAACGCATAGAGCAAACAGATCTAGTTGCCATGGTGATTTCATGCATATACTGTATGTACTGTATGCAGTTAGAGTTCATAAAGTCACAATTTTAGGTGTTGAAAGTTGGAAATTCTCACTCAGATCAACAGGAAGGCCTTCAAAGAAAGGAGCCTTCTTTTTTCAGTTTTGCCTCCCTTGTCAAAAAGGAGGTCAACTCTTAACTTAAAGGAAAGAATTTGTTCATTTGATAACAAATTTTTTCCATTTAGAGTAGTTTTTGCTTCGGAAGGGTTATTCATCCAGTCACAAAAGTTGTTCTCCTTTGTACAGATATTTCAAAAACTTGGAGCTCTGCCCATATACCTTAAGAAATGAACACTTTTGAGCTGTTGGCCAAAAAGTTGGACTGGTCATATGGTCATATATGGAAGTCATGAATATTCAGTCCAACTGTTTGGCCAACAGTTTGTCAGAATATTCATCACTTCCATACTTGCCATGAAAGTCATGACTATTTAGTCCAACTGTTAGGCAAACAGTTGGCCAGAATATTCATTATTTGCCAAATATGGAAGTCATGATTATTCAGTCCAACATTTTGGCCAGCAGTTAGCCAGAATATTAAGTACTTTCATATTAGCCATATCTCTGTAGTCACTGTTTGGCCCCGGGCTGTGTAGCCCAGTTGGTTGGTAGCACATCTGACTCTAGAGCCAGAGGTCTTTGGTTCAATACCTGGTCCGGCCACATACTTTCGTTTCTCCTTCCTCTGATTCAGTTACTGGTGACAGTAAGTCCACCTAGTACTGATTAACCACTTAGGAGGTCTAGGCCTGCCCAGGAATGGCCGTAGCTATTTACCATGGATGTAAAGCAATAAAACAACATCAACAATAACAACACTGTTTGACCAACAGTTGGCCAGAATATTCATGACTTCCATATTCGCCAAATATGGAAGTCATGAATATTCAGTCAAATTGTTTGGCCAACAGCCCCATATGCACTGGCAGAACTGCAGATTATAATTTCTGGATATTTTGTCTAATTTAGAGTGTATGAGTACATATATATGGAGAGCAGCTCTGCCATTTTCTATTTTGCTGCCCTTTGACAATGAACTCATTTAGGGATGCTAAGTCATCCAGACTGTTGTAGTTACCATGGTAAAATGTCCTGTTTGCTTGAGTTAGGTTGTGTTGCCATGTATTTTATTGAAATTTTATGGTGCTTAGATTTAAAACAGTTTTGTTGTAAAATGGCAATAGTATTTTAAGATTGTGTTCTCTGATTTTACCATTTTCACTTCAGATTACAAATAGAGGTTGTGTATATTTGCTTACCCTTTTACATGTATGTTTTAGGTTTTTTGTTTGTAATTTTTGATTACCCTTGCTTTATTTTGAAAACATACTCAAACTAATATGTCTCACATGCCAAATACACACCACTGGATCTCTTCACAAAACAAATGAGCCATGTCATGACAAAACCAACAAAAGGGCATGTGTGCCCAGGGAAGACTAAGATCAGCCTGGGCATCCACCCAGTCAGATCAGAGTATTTGCTGTGTGCTTTAAGGGTAGCTTAGGGACTAAGCTAGCTCCATGCAGGTAGCAAAGACACTGCTCAGACTGAGTGGATGCTCAGGCTGATCTGAGTCTTCACTGGATGCACATGCTACATTGTTGGTTTTCCCGTGTCACGGCTCATATACCGGTAGATGCAAGCTAATTATATATGGTTAGGCATAATTTAAGGCCTATTTTGAGTTTCAGAAACATTTTAAGATTAAACTAAAAAAATTTGTATATTGAAACTCATGTATGAAATTGAAGAAATATGTATATTGAAACTGGTGTATTTAGCTGTTACACTGTACAAATCATTGTTGTCCCTGTTTGAAAATAAATTGATCTAAAGAACTATGTCTGACTGGATTTTATTCCAAGCTTTTCTAACCCATTCTCTTCTATCCAGATCAAATGGATGAGTCCATCGATGAGTCTATGAATGAAGGGGTGTATGGTTTAGTTCATTTCTATTATTTTATTTTGTTTTGTGAAGAAATACCCAAATGTCATATGCAAATAAAAAGAGCTGTTTCGAAGCGAAAAAGTTGAGTTACCATAAGACTTGAAAAGAGCGGTTAGGAATCGAAAAAGAGTCATAGTTACCAAACAACTTGATGACCAGGACGTTTTGTTACAATGATTTTTTCGTTTCGTAACATCTCTTTCGTTTTGTAACAGTCAGTCCTTGTATATGCATGGTTAACCAGGGGTGGAATATGATGAGCTTTGTGTCAAGTTATACGGTGGCTTATCAGCGGATTATCGGTCACAGCTGTGGACAAACTGGACTTAGAAATCAGTGGTGGAAACTGTGAAGCGAGACTGTAAATGAAAAGGCAGTAAAAATACATGAGCTGCGACACGAGAAAACCAACAATGTGGTTGTGCGCCCAGCGCAGACTCAGATCAGCCTGGGCATCCACCCAGGCTGATCAGCCTCTTTGCTAAGCGCTTAAAGGATAGCTAAGGGCCCAAGCTACCTTCATGTGGACAGCGAAGACTCTGATCAGACTGGGCGGATGCCCAGGCTGATCTGAGTCGGCGCTGGGCGCACAACCACTTTGTTGGTTTTCTCGTGTCGCGGCTCACATGTCTTTAGTTACACTTCTCAGACTGAGTGACGGAAAATTTCCATACGTAATGCCACCTGGCAATAAAATGCATTGGGCATGCTCTAAATAAGGGGATATCCGAGGTAAATTACCATCCATTCAGCCTGATCGGGTTTCATTGGCATGGAATACATTTGAGCCGCGACGCGAGAAAACCAACAATGTGGTTGTGCGCCCAGCGCAGACTCAGATCAGTCTAGGTATCCGCTCAGCCCGATCAGAGTCTTCTCTAAGCGCTTAAAGGGTAGCTTAGGGTCTAAGCTACCTCAATGCGGACAGCGAAGACTCTGATCAGACTGGGCGGATGCCCAGGCTGATCTGAGTCTGCGCTGGACGCTCGACCACATTGTTGGTTTTCTCGTGTCGCGGCTCATTTGTACTCTACTCGGACAGCGCAAACAGAATATTTTGCTAGCCCCAGAATTTATTGAGAAAATCATATAAACTGCCACGCGAATTTTCAGCTCCGGGCAGTCTGTTCCGGGTCCTATCGCTAATCGTGGCTGTAAACGATTCGTCAGATGCTTTTCGTTTTGCCAGAAAGCCTGTCTTCGGGCAAATGCTCAGACATATCTGCGCACATGCGCGGTTGAGTCAGACCATGCGTAGGTCGTCCTGAGAATAAAGACCGTGACGAATTTCTGGAACCCAGCTGCGCATGCCCTGACGAGACTATATTTGGTCTGGGCAGTTGTTAGCATGCGCATTATTCGTTAAATGAGCCGCAACACGAGAAAACCAACAAAGTGGTTGTGCGCCCGGCGCGGACTCAGATTAGCCTGGACATCGGCTCAGTCCGGGTAACTAAGGGTCTAAGCTACCTCCACGCGGACAGCAAAGACTCTGATCAGACTGGGCGGATGCCCAGGTTGATCTGAGTCTGCGCTGGACGCACAACCATTTTGTTGGTTTTCTCGTGTCGCAGCTGAAATATACTGATGAAGTGGCGCACATGATGAGTTGGTGTAGCTGTAATATGATCTAGGTTTTCCTTTTTTGAATCTGATGATTAGCGTCTCGTGAAAAGACATAATATAGTTTATTGCTTGTGTGAACAGGGCAAACTCAGATCAGCCTGTCATCTGCGCAGACTGATAGAGTCTTCCCAGTCCGCGTTGAGCTGCTTAGACCGTTAGCTACATTTTAAGCGCAAAGCAAAGACTCTGATTAGACTGGGCGGACGACCAGGTTGATCTTAGTCTTCGCTGGGCGCACATGCCACTTTGTTGGTTTTGTCGTGTCGCGGCTCATTAATGTATTTGTTACCGCGTACAAGTGATCAACTGTCATATAATAAAGCAGCCCGTATTCAACGCATTATTCTTTCCATTCTTTTGTATTGAAAATGATGTTTCGAACCGTTGTTTTTAGCCTTTTTCTAGTTTATTCTCATGCTATAGAGAAAATTTTTCAACCCAATACTATTTTCGATGTACTAGACAGCAGACCCAGTTACCATAGAGGGAGAAGCACACCAGCTTTAGGTAGGATCTTGTTTTCAATTTGTTTATTTTTCTTGTAGTATGTTGTAAAGCTGGGCTTCGTAGCGAAGTCGGTAGCGCGTCTGACTCAAAGAGCCAGAGGTCCCGGATTCGATAGCCGGTCCGGCCACTTTCTTTCGTTTCTCCTTCCGCTGATTCAAGAAGGTAAGTTGTCAGTTACTGGCGAAAGTATGTGCACTTAGTACTGGTTAACGGCTTAGGAGCTCTAAGCCTGCCCAGGAATACTGTGGTTAGGCTAACTGGCAGTCTCTATATGACCATAGCGGTTTACCGTGGACGTAAAACAACAAAACACCGATAAAGTTGAAAATTTGTGCCACAACACTGAACAATATAAGTTTTATTCCCGTCTGCAAGGCCATGCTTTATACCTTGCCATGTATGGTTGATACACTGCTCAAAATATTCAAAGAAAAAAAAAGAAAGAAAAAAGAAAAGAAAACATCATATATACTATGCACAATAAATATAGCAATTTTTTGTATGTGTCAGATCCACCATATTAGGCCTTTATTGTCACTTTACTGCTTAAAGATACAAAGGCCGATCATTCAAGATGGTCTGGAAGGTAAAAGATTCAAGATTGTTCAATTGTAGCGTTTGAACTACCGTGACGTCAGCTTTTATGACCATTGTATCTGAGGGACATTTTTGATCATGTACAAAAGCCAAAACTATAATGAGGTGGTGGTTTGCTGTTAAAATAAAGGAAAACGCTCTAAAACATTTGAATATGCTACGAGTATGAGGTTTACAAAGTTCGAAAATTTGACGTTTTCCCTTGCTTTTACGTTATCGTTTTAAAAAGTTGTTTCTAATCGGTATTTCTTGCATCCCTTTCGAGTGCATGATTGTTTAGTATATACCAATCTGATAACGTAAACAATTCAGAAAGAAAATTCTTCCCGGTTACTGAGCATAAGTCAAAAGTCTCAGATTTAGATTAACGTCATTATTAGCTCACCTGAGCCGAAGGCTCACAGGTGAGCTTATAGTATAGGCAGGCATCCG
Source organism: Ctena decussata (assembly GCA_963989385.1). Classification (NCBI taxonomy): domain Eukaryota; kingdom Metazoa; phylum Mollusca; class Bivalvia; order Lucinida; family Lucinidae; genus Ctena; species Ctena decussata. The sequence continues at coordinate 84,324,869 of OZ022502.1, read as the reverse complement.
TCGTCCGTCGTCCGTCCGTCCGTCGTCCGTCGTCCGTCAATATTTTCAAAAGACATCTCCTCTGAAACTATAAGGCCCATTGTTACCAAATTTCATATATAGCATCTATAGGCAGGGGGAACCAATACTACTGTTTTTTATCCAAATCCCTTCAGAACTTTGGTTGCTATGGCAACTTAAAGTTTCCATTGACTTGTATGGGAAAAAATGAAAATTTGCATTTATTGCTATGTCACTGCAGATATTTTGACAAAACTTTTACAGAAATGTTCCTTGAGTAGTCCTCTATCAACCACATGAAATTTATGTAAATTGCACTATTAGGCTGGTTTCCATGGCAACCGAAAGGTTAAAAAAAGAAGAGATATTCAAAAATCATCTCCTCAGAAACTATACAACCAATAACGCTCAAACTTCACAGAAAGGATCTAGGTACTACCGTCTATAAAAGTACTGTTTTTCTTGGCAATTGCTCCAGCAGTTTGGTTGCTATGGCAACTTAAAGTTGCCATTGACTTATAATGGGAAAATTGAAAATTTGCATTTATTGCTATGTGACTGCAGATATTTTGACAAAACTTTTTACAGAAATGTTCCTTTAGTAGTCCTCTATCAACCACATGAAATTTATGTAAATTGCATGATTAGGCTGGTTGCCATGGCAACCGAAATGTTAAAAATAGAAAAGATATTCAAAAATCATCTCCTCAGAAACTATAAAACCAATAAAGCTCAAACTTCACAGAAAGGATCTAGGTACTACCATCTATAAAAAATCTGTTTTTCTTGGCAATTGCTCCAGCAGTTTGGTTGCTATGGCAACTTAAAGTTGCCATTGACTTATAATTGGAAAATTGAAAATTTGCATTTATTGCTATGTGACTGCAGATATTTTGACAAAACTTTTACAGAAATGTTCCTTGAGTAGTCCTCTATCAACCACATGAAATTTATGTAAATTGCACAATTAGGCTGGTTGCCATGGCAACCGAATGGTTAAAAATAGAAAAGATATTCAAAAATCATCTCCTCAGAAACCATACAACCAATAAAGCTCAAACTTCACAGAAAGGATCTAGGTACTTCCGTCTATGAAAAGACTGTTTTTTTTTGCAATTGCTGCGGCAGTTTGGTTGCTATGGCAACATAAAGTTGCCATTGACTTATAATGGGAAAATTGAAAATTTGCATTTATTGCTATGTAACTGCAGATATTTTGACAAAACTTTTACAGAAATGTTCCTTGAGTAGTCCTCTATCAACCACATGAAATTTATGTAAATTGCACAATATGGCTGATGTCCAATGCAACCGAATGGTTAAAAATAGAAAAAATATTAAAATATCATTTTTGCAGAAACTATGTGGCCGATAAAGCTCAAACTTTACAGAACGGATCTTTGTACAAGCTTCTATATAATTACAGTTTTTTTTATGGCAATTGCTTCAGGGGTTAGGTTGGTATGGCAACTTATAGTTTCCATTGAAATATAATGGGAAAAATGGAAAGCTGCAGTTTTTGCTATCTCCCTGCAGTTATTTTTGGATTTTTTATCTACAGAAATGTTGCTTGAGTAGTCCTCTATGATTCCTATTAATTTTGTCCTAATTGCAGAATTCGATTTGTTGCCATGGCAATATTAAGGAAATATTTGTGAAAAAAATATTTAAAAATCTTTTCCTCAAAAACCATATAGGGGGATGAAGCTGATTCTTTGCATATATGTTTATGACATTAGCCGCTACGTAAATATTGTTTTTCATTATTGTTGCCCACATGGTTTCATTACTATGGCATTTTAAAGTTTCCATAGACTTGTATTGGGAAAAGTGCAAATTGGCATTTATTTCTGTGTTACTGCAATATTTAGGCAAAAAGTTTTACAAATATGTTTTTATTTTATTGTAACTTCATCAAACTTGCTAATATTTACTAGGACAAGCATAATAACTCAGTCAAAGTTGAAATTAGGCCGAATTGTACAACTTACTTCAGTGTTTCTTTCTCTTGAGTGCTAAGGATGAATGGACTCAGGTGAGCTACAGGACCAATGGTCCTCTGGTTTTCTCACAGTTACGTTATGCTTCAATGAAGAAACTTCACAGTTAAATTATTCATGGTGTGATCTTTAATTTTAACGTACTGGGTTTTCTCGGGTCTTGATTCTGCATTGAACTGAATCACCCTGGAATCATTGCACATTAGACCGAATTATAACGTTTTAACGTCATTATTGCGCATGCTAAGATTCATCCGTTGTTAAGCTTAACCATATCTTTTACATATTCAATAGCTTTGACAAGAAAACTGGACATGAAAATGATGAGAAATAATACCATACAAAAAACCACATGCTTGCCATGTTTATATTGCTTTTCAGTGGGTGCGAATTTTGGCTAATGACCCCTTCTGTGCTTATCGCTTTTCCTCAATATCGTTTTTAAAGATAGCTTATGTAATCCCATGGTATCTTAAGCCCCAAATACGGTTCCCTTCAATGCAGTTTAATTTCGCTCAATGTTCGACTTAAGTAATGAGAAAAATTGCAAAATATAAAAATTTGCTAATTGTATTTTGCATAGTATATATAATTTCCATGTCTTTACTAAATAGGCTAAGCATTAATGTGTACACAATGACCATGATGATATACATGTAGATGCCTAGCATTTGAGCCGCGACACGACAAAACAAACAAAGTGGCATATTTGCCCAGCGAAGACAGATCAGCCTTGGCGAACGCCCAGGTTAATCAGAGTCTTCACTGTCCGCGTGAAGCTAGCTTATATCCGTAGCTTCCTTTTAAGCGCACAGCGAAGACTGATCAGACTGGGCGGGCACATGACTTTCTTGATTTTCTCGTGTCGCGGCTCATTTGCTTGTTATGATAATAGAGAGTTTAAGGTGCTCCTTTAAATGAGCTGCGACACGAGAAAAACAACAATGTGGCTGTGCGCCCAGCGCAGACTCGGATCAGCCTGGGCATCTGCCCATTTTGATCAGACTCTTCGGTAAGTGCTCAAAGGGTAGCTAAGGGTCTAAGCTACCTCCATGCGGACAGCGAAGACTCTGATCAGACTAGGCGGATGCCCGGGCTGATCTGAATCTGCGCTTGGCGCTCGACCACATTGTTGGTTTTCTTGCGTCGCGGCCAAAATATTTTGAGCAGTGTATTATAGTCTTTATACTAGCAATCACCTTTTTATTCAGTTATAAAACGTTTGTCCAAAAAAAAAATCTAGATCCGTCTTTATAAGACGGGCCTAGATTTTTAGGATGTTTTGGGAGGGGAAAACTCCATCTTATAGCAGAACTACACACGGCTGATTTAGATATTTGGGCACATTTTGGAAAAAATCACAATTTTATAGCCGAGGAAGTTCTGACAGAAATTTTATAACCTCTTTTTACAAATCATATTTGGAACCGAACTTTTCAAGTGGCAACGGTTACGCCATTTTATCATCGAGTCTGTATGGGCATACACTGTGTCCTTACATATTAGGAATGATGGCGAATACAGGTATAAGAAAATTTCCTCAAAAACTGAAATCCTCTCAAAGAGATATGTTGTCTTAAATATATGATTTAATCTGCAACATCTCCCTCAGCTTTTTTTTATCTTTCAATATTGAAAAATGTCCAGTTTGAATAAAACGTGTCGAATCCAGGCATACAGTACAGTGTGGAACAATGTTGAATGAACATTGATTAGTTGTTTCGGCATAGCGTGCCAAATGTGACGTACGAGTGGTTGTTCTTTTAGATAGGATGATGAGTTATAATAATGATCTGTTTTGTTTCAGGAAGATACAATGTGGACACATCACAGATCTCAGTTTCGGGGATCTCCTCAGGCGCTGCCATGGCAACCCAGCTCCACGTGATCTTTTCGAAGCATTTTATGGGCGTTGGAATCGTTGCAGGAAGTGAGAATTTAAACTTTTATGAGTCTGATTCGCTCTTTTATATTTTTTCTTCGGAAAAGACAAAGAAATTCAGAAAGAAAGGCTAAAGACAATGGACGTGTTCAAGCTTTTTTGTAGATAAATAACATAGATGTTCCAGAATTCTGATAAACTATTGTATTTTCTGGTCTTTTGAATAAGCAAATATTCCACAGACAAGTATTTGTTTTATAAGCAGATTTTATCTTGATCCTCGTTCATTCCACTGTTCCGTCTTTAACTGTTTTAGTTTTAAGATTTTTTTTTATTCCTCGCCAGAATGGCGAAAGGGCGTTGAATGTTACCTCTGCCCGTCCGTGCATGCGTCCGTTCGTCGGGCAGGCCATAAATCCTAAACCATATCATGCAATGTGTTTATGAAACCTCCAGGTAAGTGTTTAGTGTTTCATTAGACAACATGTCGCGAACAAGGAAGATATCTCACCATTTAGTTTTTGAGTTGTCTGCCCTTGGCAAAAATCCGTGTCCGAATCATGACTCCTAAACCATATGAAATTTATGCATGAAGCCCCACAGACTCATTTAGTGTATTGAGACGATGAGTTGCAACCAGAAAGGACAGTTCTAACTGTTAGCTTAAGGAGGAGGCACCCTTGTCCTATGGACTCTTTAATTTAGTCAATAATACTTTTATTCTATATACGATAAGTAGACACAAGTTTTGTCGGGACTTGAGCAAGGTCATGGGCTTTAAAAGTATCAAAGCGATTCCGATTAAGACGAATAGACACACGTTTAGGGGAAGCAACTCCAGCATTTTCGTATTTGCCTTCTTACTTTCTGTCAATTATTAAAAATAAAGATTTTGCTCCCTGTAAGAGTATATCCCACTGTCACAGTGGGATATACTCATTTAGGGAGCATAATCTTTATTTTTTTTTGAACAACATCATCCAAGGAAGGAAACAGAAAGTTGTAAAAATGGCGGATCAGCAGGGAGGTGTTTTTGTCGGTATCGGATGCAAAGCTCTCGTTCTGAAGCATCGTCAGTGCACGCGACCCACCATTCCAGACTTTCCATAAAATTAGACCATGTCACTACACGTTTGCAAAAAGAAAGAAAGAAAGAAAAAGAATTTAGTGTTTGAGATTGGATTCATATCCTAGTATCAGTCAGCTAAAATTGACTTATTCGTTTTTGCTTCTGCGTCCGCGTTAGGAAAGCTTGGTGTTTGTGGCGCTGGAGGGAAATCACACTTCGGGCATTTAACGTTGAAGCAATGTCATGATCACGTTTTGTCGACACTGCAACAACCACTACTTGAGACAGTCCATTCAAACACTTGAAAAATGTATAAAACCAAATTTTAGAAGCATTAGGTTTAATCTTCGAGCGCCTGTGGTATAAGGTTTCGTGTATGAAACAATGTATCAAGATGATGCAGCGTGACGTGACGTCTGTATTGTTACGACGCTGTTTCAACGCTGCCTTTCTATCTACAGACTGTTACTCGCAAAGGTAAAGGAAAGAATTTGCTCTCTCCAGGGAGCAAATTCTTTCCTTTCAGTATAACATCAAATATTTGATGCAATATGCGATACAACAAGCGTTGTAAATTAACTTTCGGATCCGTAAAAAAAAGGAAATGAAAAATGTTAAATGTCAGGGAAAAAATGGGAAAAAGTCAGAGAATTTTGAAGTGGCTGATACGTGTCTCCCCTGTTAATATATTCACAGTACTACGAGACAATGCAAGTGAATTTTATTAATCAAATCTTTACTACATTTAATTTTGTGCTAGTTCCATTTGGCTGTACACAAGGGGGCGGTGTTGTTGCGGCTCTTGACTGCATGTCTCAGCCAGAACTAGTGGACCCCGACGCCCTGGAGGAAATCACAGACCTAGGCGCAGATGCTGGAAACATTGATCCCACTGAAAACATGAAGAAGGACAAGGTTTATATATTCAATGGAGCACTTGATACGGTAGTAAACCCAGGTATGATAATATAGTCAACTCTCGATAGCTCGAAGTCACATTTCAGCCCAAACTATTGATATCTCAAAGTAAATTTTCTGGTACCAGAAAATTTACTTTGAGATACCAGTAGTTTGAGATAACAGGAGTCAAAATGTAAATAAAAATCGGAAACATATTCTCTCATATCTATATGATATAAGAAAATACTTTGAGATATCAATGTTCGAGATATCGGGAGTTGACTGTATTGGCTACTCAGCAAAAATCCTTGAGGTAACAAAAGACTAGACTCAAAATAGACATGGCCCCGAGGTTATAAAACTTTTTTCATGCTCAACTCAGCTGAGCATGAAAAACCTGCTAATAGATAGCAAATTATTGATAAGTACAGTTTTTCTCTCGCTCAGTTTAGCTGAGTATGAAATTTTCTCTGCTTATGAATATGAAAATGCCAACATTAGTTGGCATTTTCATATATAACAGCAGAGAAAATTTCATGCTCAGCTGAGTTGAGCACGAAAAAAGTTTTATAACCTCGGGGCATGGTTGGAAATAAACGAAGACACACAAAAATACATAACAAACAGTCAAACAAACGTTCAGCAAAAACTTATACCTAAAAAAATAATTTAATAAAAGTACATGAAAGACCATGCAAAACAAAGCACATGTCGAAGAAAAGCAAACATAGAATAAGAGCATGCATGCACGAAGAACTATTACCCGTAAGAACATAAGAACAAAAAGTAAACAAATTTTTATTTTTACCAAGGTAAGATATAGCAGTCCATTTTTCCGTCCGCGTGTCTATCAGACAGTTCTCTTTGTCCGTCCATCTACAATTACGTCGACCATTGCGTTTATGCCCACTTCTCGCACACCGTAATGTCTGTTATCATCAAAACTGGCATAAAGTACCTACCTTCGTAGATTGGCTTCTAGGCATGTTACGTAATATCTTGACCAAAATTTTATTCCCTGCTGACTTTGTTAATTTATGTGTCTAAAACAGCATTCATCCTGGCTTCAATGTCCATTACTCTTTAACAAAATTAAGTTCATAATAAATATATAAATGCATCAAACATAGCATAAATTTTCTTAAAATGACCTAACGGGATTCTATTTTCTCACTTTTATATGTTTGTTTTTTTCAGCTCACCTGAGCACGAAGTGCTCAAGGTGAGCTATTGTGATCGAAATTTGTCCGTCGTCCGTCCGTCTGTCCGTCCGTCCGTCATCAACAATTTCTTCAAATGATATCTCCTCTTAGACCAGTTGACCGATTTCAAAATAATTTCACACAAATGTTCCGCTTATAGCCTTGTACCAAACTTGCTAAAATGGTTCCGCTCCACTGAACAAGATGGCCGCCAGAGCTAAAAATAGAAATCCTTTAAACAACATCTTCTCTCAAGCCAGTGGATGGATTTCAAAATAATTTCACAGAAATGTTCGACTTATGGCCCTGAACAATAATTGCTAAAAGGTTCTGCTCCACTGAACAAGATGGCCACCAGAGCTAAAAATAGAAATAAAACCAGAGCTAAAAATAGAAATAGATCTTTAAATGACCGAGAGGGCACATTTTTGATCCAATCTTCATGAAACTTTGTCAGAATGATAATCTTTATCAAATCTAGGCCAAGTATGAAACTAAGTCATGTCGGGTCAAAAACTAGGTCACGAGGTCAAATCTAAGTAAAATATTTTGTACACTATAGGGGGCACAGTTTTGATCCAATCTTCATGAAATTTTGTCAGAATGATTATCTTTATAAAGTCTTGGCTAGATTCGAAGAAAGGTTATGTCGGGTCAAAAACTAGGTCACTAGGTCAAATCTAGGAAAAAACCTTGTGAACACTCTAGAGGTCACAGTTTTGATCCAATGTTCATGAAACTTTGTCAGAGTTATTATTGCCATGAAATCTAGACCAAATATGAAACTAGGTCATGTTGGGTCAAAAACTAGGTCACCAGGTCAAATCTTAGTAAAACCTTGTGCACACCCTAGAGGGCACAGTTTTTGATTCAATGTTCATGAAACTTTGTCAGAATGATTATCTTTATAAAATCTAGGCAAAATATGAAAGTAGGTCTTGTCGGATCAAAAACTAGGTCACCAGGTCAAATCTTAGTAAAACCTTGTGTACACTCTATAGAGGGCACAGTTTTGATCCAATATTCATGAAACTTTGTCAGGGTGATTATTTTCATAAAATCTAGGCCAAATATGAAACAAAGTCATGTCGCATCAAAAACTAGGTCACCAGGTCACATGTTAGTAAAACCTTGTGTACACTCTAGAGGGCACAGTTTCAATCCAATGTTCTGGAAACTGTGTCAGAATGATTATCTTCTTGAAATCTAGGCCAAATATGAAATTAGGTAATGTTGGATCAAAAACTAGGTCACAAGGTCAAATCATAGTAAACCTTTTGTTCCACTCTAGAGGACACAGTTTTGATCCAATGTTCATGAAACTTTGTCAGAATGATTATCGTCATGAAAGCTAGGCCATATTTGAAATAAGGTCATGTCGGATCAAAAACTAGGTCATCAGGTCAAATCTTAGTAAAACCTTATGTACACTCTAGAGGGCACAGTTTTGATCTATGTTCATGAAACTTTGTCAGAATGATTATCTTCGTGAAATCTAGGCCAAATATGAAACTAGGTCATGTCGGGTCAAAAACTAGGTCACCAGGTCAAATCTTAGTAAAACCTTGTGTACAGTCTAGAGGGCACAGTTTCAATCCAATGTTCTGGAAACTGTGTCAGAATGATTATCTTCTTGAAATCTAGGCCAAATATGAAATTAGGTAATGTTGGATCAAAAACTAGGTCACAAGGTCAAATCATAGTAAACCTTTTGTCCACTCTAGAGGGCACAGTTTTGATCCAATGTTTATGAATCTTTGTCAGAATGATTATCTTCATGAGATCTAAGCCAAATATGAAACTAGTTTATGTCGAGTCAAAAACTAGGCCACCAGGTCAAATCTTAGTAAAGTCTTGTGTACACTCTAGAGGGTACAGTTTTGATCCAATCTTTATGACACTTTTTCAGAATGTGTATCTTCATGAAATCTAGGCCAAATTTGTAACTGAATAATGTCTAATAAAAAATTAGGTCACAAGGTCAGATCTAAGAAAAACATTGTGTACACTCTAGAAGGCACAATCTTAGTCCGATATTCATGAAACTTTATAAGAATGTTTATCTTCCTGAAATATAGTCCTTGTTTTAAAATGGGTCATGTTGTATCAAAAACTAGGTCACTAGGTCAAATCTTAGAAAAAAACTTTGCGTACACAGTAGAAGCTTCATTTTCCAATGCATCTTTGTGAAATTTTGTCACAATGTTTATCTCCATGAAAAAAGTTTGAAACAGGAGTATGTAAGGTTAATAACAAGTTCACTAGATCAGCTCTTAGAAAAACATTGTGTCCACTCTAGAGGGCACAGTTTTGATCCAATCTTCATGAAACTTTGTCAGAATAATAGATTGGAAAGTGCAGAATTGTTCCAATTGAATCATCATCAAATAGATGATCTCCCTTGTTATTTCATCATAACTCAGGTGAGCGATTTAGGTCCATCATGGACCTTTTGTTCTTTTATTCTCGGCTGTTCCTCTCCTAATTGACGCCATATTTTATGTTTGACTGTTGACTACATCTAGTATTTTGTTAGCCCTTAAATAATAGGTCCATGGTTTCGGCAATCATGACTCGTAACTTCATTGCTCTCAGATAATAGTACTTGAGCCGCGACACGAGAAAACAAACAATGCGGTCATGCGCCCAGCGCGGACTCAGATCAGCCTAGACATCCACCTAGTTTGACTAGACTCTTCCTTAAGTGCTCAAAGGGTAACGAAGGGCCTAAGCTATTGCCATGCGGACAGCGAAGACTCTGATCAGACTGGGCGGATGCCCAGGCTGATCTGAGTCTGCGCTGGGCGCACAACCACTGTTGGTTTTCTCGTGTCGCGGCTCACTTATATTCACTAAACATTGCTCATTTTTTACCATGATTTTATCGCTTTGGAAGCAAACAACAGGTGTGCAAAAGCGTTCAGCAAAATTCTTGTCTTTATTCTAATATTCAGGTATAGGGCCAGTGATAAAAGACTATTACTCCAACTATCTACAACATGCCAGTAAACAGATTAAAACTGTCTTCAACATGAAAGCTGAACATGGCCAGGTATGAACATCTTGAATTTAGTCCCTCCGAAATAAAGGAGTCAGTCTTGAAATTATAAGATACTTTTCTTATTTCACAATAAATAAATAAATAGATAAATAAATAAATTAAGTCATATGAGACTGTTTAAATGACGGGTAATATTTGCATTTTGATATTCAAAATATTCCTTATTCAAATTGTATATTTTGGTAAACGTGAGATACAGTATTTGACCAAAATTTCAGCCTGCCTTCCATTATTTTCGTCGTGAAATGAAGTATCAGCGACAATTGGTATACATACAAAATACTAATACTGACACTATCACACCCTATTGTCTTTCAAAGACACGAAGAGACAGAGTAAAACACATGAAGCGAAATACAGGAAACCAAAACCACTAGCCTTCTCTTTCCCTACAAGAGGTATAATTGAGCCGGGGCACGTCAAAAACAACAAGGTGGTGACAGAGTCTTCGCTGCACGCTTAAAGGGTAGCTATGGGTCTTAGCTAATTTGATCAGACTAGGCGGATGCCCAGGCTGATCTGAGAGTTCGCTTGACGTACATGCCAGTTTGTTGGTTTTGTCGTGTCGCGGCTCAGTTATATATTCGTATAGCTCGAAGAATACTTCTGTATGTCTCGGGGTTACTCCAATAAAAATCAAGCTCTGACGCGAGCGACAAGAGCCAAACCTCTGAGCAACAGGTGTTGTTGCTGCCCTGAATGAGATATGAGCCGCGACACGAGAAAACCAACAAAGTGGTTGTGCTCCCAGCGAAGACTCAGATCAGCCAAACGCCCAGTCTGATCAGAGTCTTCGCTGTCCGCATGGAGATAGCTTAGACCCTTAGCTACGCTTTGAGCATTTAACGAAGAGTCTGGTCAAACTGGGTGGATACCCATGCTGATCTGAGTCTGCACTGGGCGCACAAACACATTGTTGGTTTTCTTGTGTCGCGGCTCATATCACACTTACCTCTACCACTGTTTTCATCCACTTTTAGCCTACTAACAATTATGGTGGCGTATGCAATGAAATCAACACCGAAGATTACATGAACAACTGTAGTTACTCTGCTGCATACGATCTTCTTAACTTCATCTACGGTGGAACTTTAAAGGTAAGGATATTTAAGATGAAAATTTAGAGGAAAGGAAAATATTTCATATTTGGAAGAAATTCAAAGATATGATACAAATTAATATATGATGGAAATTCAAAGGTGAGGAAATCTTTTAGGGTGGACAACTGAAAATAGGGAAGAATTTAATCAACGTTAAACATTCAAATGTAAGGAAAACGGTGGAAAACTTCATCTATGTACAGTGACGACTTGAAGGTTGGGTTAAACGTAGGTAAAGTTCATATCCGGTGGACTTTTAACGATTACATAAATTAGCCTGAGTAGTATCGACTTTTAGAGAGGCGCCGAAGTCGGGTTAGAGTGACTCGGTTATGGTGCTAAAGGTCGCCGGAAGGTCGTGAGTTCGCGGCTCACCATCGCCATCCGACGACTGGAAAACTCTCTGTCAACCCAGCAGTAAATGGGTACCTTTCTCGAATCAGGGAAGGATAAGGCAGCGAAAGGAGAGAGATGGGCTCCGCCTTTCATCAGCTGTGCCCAAGATACAGTGGGTCTCTAACCCCCACTGTCCCTACGGCTATTAGGCTATGGGAAACCTTTACCTTTACCTTTTAGTATCGACTTTTTGCATAAACATAAAGACGAGCAAGACACAGCAGTCTTTGAGTCTACGCAAAAATTCTTGCTGATCTGAGAGTTTTCTGTTTGTAAACAATTGAAGACGTCTTGCCGCAAAACAAATACCAGACAGTCTCCACCACGATCTCCTCGAGTGATACAGTAGCAGACCATTCGATTTAAGCTTCTCATTTATGTCGCACCTGCTTTAGCAAGGTATGATATAGGAGTTCACTTTACCGTCACCTGCTTTAGCAAGGTACGATATAGGAGTTCACTTTACCGTCCGTCCGTCCATCCATCAGTCCGTCAGTCCCTCTAAACTTACGTCGACCCTAATGTTCGTGTCTATTATTCTCAATCTATGATACATACACTCATCAAACCTGGTATAAAGTTTCTTCTTAGAATGATCTCGAGAAACCTTGCACTTACTTTGACCTTTGACCTATTTTTCATGCTCCAATGACTTCGTAAAATTTTAGGTAAAAAATTATATCAACCCTAGTGTTTGAGTCCATTTCTCTCCATCTATGATATCTATAATTATCAAATCTGGTATAAAGTTTTTCTCTTAGAATGGTTTAGAGGATTGTTGCTATTATTTTGACCTTTGCCTTATATTTAATGTTCCGCTGACTTAGTAAAATTTTATGTAAAAAATTACTCAACCCTAGCATACTGGTCCATTTCTCTCAGTCTGTGATACACCTACAGTCAACAAACCTGGTATAAAGTTTCTACTTAGGTGGATCTAGAAGATTGTTACACTTATTTTGACCATTGACCTATATTTATGCTCTGCTGACTAAAAGTTTACCTTTAAAAAATTACATCAACCCTATTGTTAAAGTCCATTTTTCTCAATCTAAGATATCTAGACTCAGCAAACCTGGTATGAAATTCCATCTTAGAATGGATTCAATCTGTAAATCTCATCACTGCTGGAAACACACACACACACACACACACACACACACACACAAGCAACAAATCTAGACTTATAAGGCTGCTTCAGCACAGGGTATAATCGATTCCGCCAATTTTCGCTTCCTGCAGAGACTGTACATCATATTTGGCTTCCGCCGAGACTGTCCGCGAACTTTGGCTTCCTGCCGAGACTTCTGTACATGATAAATGGCTTCCTGCAGACTGTCCGCGTGATTCTGCTTCCTGCCGAGGCTCACGGCAGGAAGCAGAGTCACGCGGACAGTCTCGGCGGAAGCCAAATATAACTGACAGTCTCTGCAGGAAGCGAAAATTGGCGGAATCGATTATACCCTGTGTTCAGGGGAGCATTCTGATCCAGATCAACTCTTTTTGTCAAAACCTGTGTTCAATTTCAGCAGTTTATGGGTAATAACCGAGTTCAAATCATCAGACGTTTTAAAAGAGACAATTGAAAAAATCTTTATGTCTATAAATATCATAAATCATAAAATCAAACAAATTATAAAACTGACTTTCGTCTTGAGTTTCATTATATACAGCAATATATATTTTTTGTGTATCATGGTTAAAGCATTGCAAAAATGTACATGGAAATATTTTATTTCAAAACATCTGATCAAGTTTCCAGCATACAATAGAAAGTGCTTGCGTACTTGTTTCAGTAAAGCACAACCTTGCGAGTGAGACAACAGTGACAGAATTTGAATAGCGGCTTCGATACTGCAATTTTCAGCCTTTACAAAGTAAAAAGATAGGCAATGATCAGGAATTAATACAAGAAAATCCCAGGAGCACATGTATACACACAGAAATTGACACAAGTTTACGAAAGACACGCACAGTAAATTGAATGAGGAGCTCTTTCCAAAACAGATGGTCATTCAGCTACCCCAATAACAGCATTAACATCATCATTCTATTTTTACTTATTTTATATATTTATTACAAAGCAAAACAAAACAAAACAGAAGGCAGATTGGGCAGCAATACAGGCGACCAAACCGCCAGAGACCATAGACAAGCGGACACAGCACAATATAACATCAAGGAGCCGCAAAAGAAGTACCGCCTTGGAACGGTCAGCAAAAGATTACTTGGGGCTTAAACATGTTTTACTGGGCCCAAACCTCGCCCAAGTTACTCAATGCTACGATCTGAACATTATGTACAAACATAAATTGTAATGACTTAACTGTTTTGGGTACATTTCTACATACAAGACAGAAACTATAGTAATAATCCAGTAGACACACAATGTTGAATCAACACTGAATAAATGTTGATTCAATGTCATGACATTGAATCAACGTTTATTCAGTGTTGATTCAAAGTTGAACATCATGACGTTGCATCAACATTTGTTCAGTGTTGATTCAACGTTGTGTTCCTGTTGGGAACCCGGCAGAATCACAAATATTTACATTCTAGGCGCATTTACTGAAAAGCCCTATAGTAAACCATTGGAACATAATGTAGTTTACATTCCAATAATTACATTGAGACACGCGACGTCAATGACGTCAAAATAAACAATGATACTCAACAATCTGATTGGACGTCAGCGAAATCATGACGTCATGCATGCCGTTCAGCTGTTAGCAGAAAAACTGCGGGTACATGTTTTACTGCTTCAATTTTAGCGCCTATAGAAGATTTTTCATGAAATATTTGAATGAAACGAATATAAATATAAGCAATGAATTGAATTTTTCTGTTGTTTATCGAAATGTAAACTACATTGGGTCACTAGCAAAGTTTACATGAACCCCTTCGGGGTTCATTCACTTTGCACGTGACCCAATGTAGTTTACACTTCGATAAACCTCAGAAAAATGAAATTCATTCCTTAAATAAGACACTGGCATAAATCATGTCACTAGAAGCAACAATTTTAACCCTTGTTGCGCCAAAAAGCAGGCGACAAAATTTACGTCTGCAGAATTTCAAAGAATGTCTCATCCAAGCGATATCATATTGAGAATTTGAACACTAGAGGGCAAACAGTGTAGATTCAGATGAGGTGGCTCATTATGAGCCACCTCATCTGGATCTACACTGTTTGCCAATTCAACAATTTTAATTTTTGGCGCTTTAAGGGTTAAAATAACTGTGCTTTATTTACGACGAATTTCATATTTTTATGAACAACAGTGAGCTCTCGAGAATCATATGCTAATATAGGTGGAGTATAAGTTACTTGAATTAACTTTAGTAGAGGTCATCCCAGAGACTGGAGTTTGAATTCTTATCTGTTCCTTATTTCAGAAGCCAGATTCAGATGCAAAGCAGACAGGGCAGGTAATGGTCCTTTCTACATCATTGTGATCATTGTGATGTAAATGGAGAATTGAGTAAATTTAGAAAAAAAAATTGTTTGAGAAAATGTGATTTTGGTTGGTTGGTTGATTTGATGCTTAACGTCCACGGTAAACAACTAAGGTCATGTCGGGACGGTCAGTTAACCTAACCACACTATTCCTGGGCAGGCTTAGACCTCTTAAGCGGTTAACCAGTACTAAGTGCACATACTTTCGCCAGTAACTGACAATTGCCCCTCTTGAATCCGCGGAAGGAGAAACGAAAGTATGTTGCCAGACCGGGATTCGAACCCAGGACCTCTGACTTACGAGTCAGGTGCCCTACCGATTGCGCTACCCGGCCCGGCGAGAAAATGTGAAGTTTCTGTTGAAAGAATTTCAGTTTGTAAAGTCACTGAACGATTGGCAGAGCATGGCATACATTGTTATCCATGCTTCCATACCAATAACATCATACATCTGTTACCATAGCAACTAGGGTTTATACTAATGTCAAAGCGACGTCATCGAGACGTCATTCTGCCAAGGTGCTAAGCATAACATTTGGTTCTTCCGTAGTTGGTATTGTGACAGATCTATGACGTCATCTCACTTATAATTCGAGAGGAGTATGGCCAGGCCATGCTCCTCTCGAATTATAAGTGAGATGCTCCCTGAAATTCTTACAATGGAGAAGTGTGATTTCCTCAAACCAAAAATTCATTCTCAAGTAATTTGAGCCGCGACACGACAAAACCAACAATGTGGATGTGCGCCCAGCGCAGACTTAGATCAGCCTGGGCATCCGCCCAGTCTGATCAGAGTCTTCGCTGTCCGCATGGAGGTAGCTTGGACCCTAAGCTACCCTTTGAGCGCTTAATGAAGACTCTGATCAGACTGGGTGGATGCCCAGGACGATCTGAGTCTTCGCTGGGCGCACAACCGCATTGTTGGTTTTCTCGTGTTGCGGCTCATTTAATCCTCTATTTGTAATGTATTCTGTATTATGGAGACGTAGAAAATGGCTTATAGCACTGAAAAGTACAACCCAGCTGGTTTGGTCAGTCTTGAAGCAACATAGCGTCTGTGCACCTGTGTCCTTGGGTACATGCATGTTTTTGGCGCCTACTGGTTAAATATTTGTTACTACTGAAAGAGCGAAAATGTAGATGCAGGCGACATAAATTTGATTTTTTCTGGAATGCGATCGTTGTTATTTACTAAAAACACTTATTTAAATACAAATACAAGACCCTAAAACGTCGGGTGAAGAATCAGTTTATTAAACATTAACTGATAAGTTTGGAAGGTGTAATCAAAACTTTTATTTCATCAATTACAAGCATCGTTAGACGTTTCTGCCCCAGTAGAGCAGCCATACATATGAGCCGCGACGCGAGAAAACCAACAATGTGGTTGTGCGCCCAGCGCAGACTCAGATCAGCCTGGGCATCCGCCCAGTCTTATCAGAGTCTTCGCTCTCCGCATCGAGCTAGCTTAGACCCTTACCTACCCTTTGAGCACTTAATGCAGAGTCTGCTCCAACTTGACGGATGCCCAGGCTGATCTGAGTCTTCGCTGGGCGCACAACCATATTGTTGGTTTTGTCATGTCGCGGCTCAATTATCTATTTCTTTCTATTAAAGTTGCTGAAGTTTAACCAAAGAGAATTTGTTCGTGAACACAAACCATCAGACTACAGTATGGATGATATTGGCTATGTATATGTGCCACAACGATGTGCAACCAAAACACAAAGTAAGCATTGCGGGGAAGGCGTGGGTCGTAAATTGCAAACAAGACGTAATCTATATTTGTAAAATTAGTTGAGAAGACAGAATTAAACAATATCTTGTTTATACAAATAATACTAGTTGCTACAGACCATGAAGGTATATTTAAACACGAAGTACCCAAGAGCCCGAAAAAGAAGAAAATTGCGTATCAGTCACTAAAAGATAAAGCAAAGCAGAAAACAAAAAAAAATGAGCCGCGACACGAGAAAACCAACAAAGTGGTTGTGCGCCCAGCGCAGACTCAGAGCAGCCTGGGCATCCGCCCAGTCTAATCAGACTCTTCGGTAAGCGCTTAAACGGTAGCTAAGGGTCTAAGCTACCTCTATGCGGACAGTGAAGACTCTGATCAGACTGGGCTGAGTCTGCGCTGGGCGCACAACCACATTGTTCGTTTTCTCGTGTCGCGGCTCAAATTATATTGTACTTCATGAAAGACAGTAGTTACAATGACATACTACTCAAAGTTAGCAAAGCACCATGAACATTTAAGTACATGTACATAGTTTATGAAACAGTTGCAATATTCTTATGACTTTTTAACACTTCAATCAGTGATTTCTTTAATGTTGCAGACAAAAGTGTTCACGTTTTAACTGTGTTTTACATGTTAATTTGTTAAATTGTTTTAACAAATTAACATGTAAAACATAGTAAAAACGTGAACGTTTTTACTGTGTTTTACATGTTATTTTTTTAATTGTTTCACTGGTTTGTAGAAATACAAATATATCTCATGCAAATTTTACAATGCTGTACGAAATGATTGGTGCTTAGCAAATATACAGTCTGGCAACAGACACTGCATGAGATTTGTTTCTCCCGATGCTGCTAGGCAAAGTAGGAATACTGTCAGCAAACAAGTGAAATGAGAGAAAGAGAATTGCTGCTCCAGTGAAACGTAAGTATACTAATTCGAGTCTAGTAGACCAGTCCAAGTACCAAAATCATATGTCCGAACTCATAAACCATATAAACATTGACAGATCCAAAATATTCAGATACACAGACATGGCGCCCTAAAAAGGAAGTGTGGTAAGGTGCTTCCGAGTAGTAAGCGTTACCCGTTTATTACATGTATGATACACCCGCCATGTCGAACAAGTCTGTGAAAATGAAAGTCCGCTAACCGAAAGCTATGCTATTTCGGCTGTGGCCAACATGTAGGAAGTAAGCTCTACATTGTAAAAGGTCAACGAGGTCATGGTATTTCCCACAAAACTTTTTAAGATTTTTAAGATGCGACAGCCCTGTAACAACAATTGCTTCCATCTATTAACAAAGTCTTGATATTTGAAACCGGCTAAATGAAATGCTTTTTGAATGATCTACAGTCACCAAGGTTTTGCGCCTGAGCAAGTTGGTAGTGTTTGCTTTATTAATATTAAGAAATGTTTTTTATCTATTTTTTACGTTGACTTTTTTTTTCTTCGTTTATTATAATTTTCTTTTTATCCACTGTTCCTCATAAGATACTCAAATGTGAAACCACGTCATGTCAACGGTGATGCAACATCATCAACGTCGATGAAATGTTGCATCACAGGGGCGTCGGAATAATTTTGACATTGGGGAGGCGGATTTATTAATACTCCCCCCCCCCCCCACACACACACCTCTGCACTTCCCCGCCCCCATCTCTACTAACCCAACCAAAGAAAGAAACAACGTATGTATTTTGATGTAGCATCACATCATAGCAATGACGCGATATTGCTTTCAGTTAGCGATATGGATTTTTCATGACACTCATGACTAGACTTCTGAGTTTAAAGCCATTATAGTACAAATTGACCTTGATTGTCTAATGGTAGTACAGCCACCCTCTTTGGGTAAACCTGTGAAGGTAAACTTCATAAAATTTGTATCCACATTCTGGAAACTTGGTGTTAAGAGGCTTATTTTGCCAAGTTGTCCGTTTGGCTACACGTCTTGGACCATTTAAGCTGTGCCAAGCACATGTCTGTGCAGAATGTTAGTGCTCAGCTTGCCAGAGTGCCAGCCGTAGCCCTTGTGGCCACTGCCTCACTAACTACCGCCCAGGCAATATAAAACGCATCAGTGGGCCAGTTCGGTACCAGTGCCGCCAGAAGTCAGTGAAAATTAATCCGTCGTGATCGGGGTTCGAACCCGCGATTCCCAGGTCTATAGAGAATACTGGATCTACTTAGAATCTAAGTGGGCTGGCTCGAAAGTAAATGAAGAATGGGATGGATAGATGGATGGATTCATATTTTACGTCCTTTTTAACAGTATTTCATTCATTATCATATCAGGCCGATGAGTGGATGCGAATGAAAGGTTGTGTGCAATGGAACCCCGTTTACGATTGAAAAGATGCCCGCTTCCCGGGACCGCTACATCAGCAGGCCAGCATTTAACCACTGAGCTGTCAGGGCTCCTAAAGAATCAACATGCAGTACGCTATCTTATCATATAAGTATTGATGATAATAAAGTCAATCTGCGCATAAGATCAGACTTACCAGAGCCTTTACTTTTCACAATAAGGATAGATAGATTGTCTCAATATCATTTGATTTCTTTCAGAATGTAAACTCCATGTAGCTCTCCATGGTTGTTTAATGGGGCAGTAAGTTGTTTCCTTATCACCTATATTTTTTTATACTTGCAGATATCCTATAGCTTTACATGAAAATACAATTTTTAGACATAAATGTTGACTACTTGTAAAACATAAACGTAGCTTTTGTTCTGTCAATACTTTCTATGTAACAGACCTTTTTGCCGAATTAGCATCTCTTTCCTTGTTAAATTGAGCTATTATGTGGAAAAAGTCTTTCTCCAAATACCGAGAGTATTTCGCACGCCAAAGGATTGAGCATGTGTGTCTGAGTTTGTACAAGACTGTACAGTTTAGAAATGATTCACGGAACGGCTTAAGTATTCTAAATGTAATACGACAGATTTCGCACCGTAAATGTCTTAGCAGTTGAATTATTGTTGATACGAGGTTCTTCAATGTTTTGGAACCGTTGGGCTGTGACTTTTTAATTTGCTCTTTCCATCATTATAGGAAATACATAAGCGATCACTATGTTGTTCACGGTGGCTATAACGAGGTTGCTGATCTCAACGATATTATTATTCTGTACCCACAAGCCATCAAGACAGAGGATGAGGATATTAATCCTAAAGGCTGCTGGGACTGGTGGGGTTATACAGGAGAACTAGAATTCGGTAAATTCTTTTATTTTATGCTTTATTTATCTAACTATACCAATGCATGTGGAAAATTTGTAGACGTTATAAGAGATATACATCAGCACTCCTATCTTAAATAATCGATATTTTCATATATTTGTTCATCATATGACGTCGCTGTTATTCAAAGGATAACATCGTGTCATAAGAATCGTATGACCACACATGTAACAACGCTTAGGCGCGCACACGTAGCGTCATTTACAATGTCCCTGTAACAATGCGTTTTCTTATTGAAATAATGTTCACTTTGAAGGCGAAAAAATCCCATTTTAAAAGGTCATTATGATAAAACAATTTATTATGCCAACATACTCAACTGCTCAAGGCTATTTTCATTCTTTTTGTTTTAGCGACAAACGACGGTGCCCAACCAGATGCCATCAAGAAAATGGTTGACAAACTCACAGGAAAAACAAACAGGAATCTGCATTTTTAAAGGATCACGGGCATACGACATTCTTTTGTAAATCTTTTGCAGCCTCTTTGAAAAGGCGTTTTGTAAAGATTTCGGAATTTTAAAAGTAGTGAATTGAAGTATGATAAAGAGTGTACTTTCTTCTCTACCCGTATCATTTGACACCTGTGCTTATTGCCTTAATTGAAAATGAGCAATAATTACCAAACAATAAGGAAACAAGCCTTATAACCTTATTCGCAAGGTCTATTTATCCCTCCAATGATTGTTTTTTCAGGCTACAGTTTTACCCTTAGTGCATGTCTTAGCAAGCAGTAACAAATGATGTGAAAATAGATAATGATGATACAAACATACGTTAAGGAAAAAAACTTTTTATAGCCCCGCTTTGAAAAAGGGGGCTATACTGGATTTGGTCTGTCCGTAATTCCGTAACTCCGTAACGTTTTCTATTTGTGTCAGTTTTCTCAGGAACTATTGAAGCCAGAAACTTGGTATACATATGGACAGTGACTTGTTGTATTGTGGGATTGAGAATTGGGCTCATTCTTTCCTTTGTGTATCCATTTCTGTCTTTTTAAGGTAAATTTGTGTCACAATTTTCTCAGGAGCTGTACAAGCTAGAATCTTAAAATTTGGTACATGTATACACATGACAGGAAAATGAGTGATTGTATTGTGGGATTGAGACTCGGGTTCATTGCTCCAATTACACTATTTTTTTTATCCATTTTTCTTTCTTTCCCTGCCTTAAATGTAAACATTGAACATTTGTGTCGTAGTTTTTTCAGGAACTATTAAAGCTGGACTCTTGAAACTAAGTATACATATGGATAATGAGTTGTTAAATTGTGGAAAAGAAAATCAGATGCATTGCTCTTATTTCTCTCTGTTTACCCACTTTTCTGTCTTTTCAAGGTAAATTTGCGTCACAGTTTTCTAAGGAACTGTGCAAGCTAGAATCTTGAAACTTGGTACATGTATGGAGAATGAGTGATTGTTTTTGGGATTGAGACTCAGGTTCATGCTTTTATTCTTCCATTCTTTATCCATTTTTCTTTCTTTCCCTATTTGGTCCACGTTTAAAATTTGTGTCATAGTTTTCTCAGATACTATTTAAGCTAGAAGCCTGAAACTTGGTATACATATGGCCAGTGACTTGTTGTATTGTGGGATTGAGAACTGGGCTCATTAGGGCCCCGCCAGACGAAGTCTGCGGAGGCCCTATAGTAATCACCTTGTCCGTCCGTCTGTCCGTCCGTCTGTCCGTCCGTCATCATTTCGTGTCCGCTCAATAACTCTGAAACCGTTAGAGATATTTTCACGAGACTTGGTACAAATGTAAAGCATCATCAGACGATGTGCAGAGAACAAGAACCATAACTCTGCCTACATTTTTTACTGAATTATGCCCCTTTGTAATTTTGAGTACAGAAATCATTTCCGCTTCATAACTCTGAAACCGTTAGAGATATTTTCACGAGACTTGGTACAAATGTATACCATCATCAGACGATATGCAGAGAACAAAAAACATAACTCTGCTTATGTGTTTTACTGAATTATGTCCCTTTGAAATTCTGAGGGCAGAAATTGTGTCCGCTTTTTAACTCTGAAACCGTTTGAGATATTTTCACATGACTTGGTACAACTGTAAATCAGCATCAGACGATGTGCAGAGAACAAGAATCCTAACTCTGCCTACACTTGTTACTGAATTATGCCCCTTTGTATTTTTTTTTGAATCTAGAAATCGTGTCCGCTGTATAGCTTTTAAAGCATCAAAGATATTTTCATAGAACTTGTACATAATATAAAACATCATCAGACAATGAGCAGAGAATAAGAACTGAACTTTCATCTACATTTTTTACGGAATTATTCCCCTTTCTAGTTGACAGTCTTGAAAACATATTCAACCTCTAACTTTAAAATTGTTGAAGATATTTTCACAAAACTTTGTACAAATATAAACATCATCGGACAATGTGTAGAGAAAAAGAACCATAACTACAACTTCATTTTTAACAGAGTTATAACCCTTTGTTATTTTAAGTACTTCATAGAGTTGTTGCCCATGTTTTAATCAATCGTGATTTGGTATTTTGCCCATATCTTGATGACACTACCAGAGGCTTAATTTCAAACAACATATTGAATATGAAGGAACAACATGATAACAGATAGCTGGTATTGTTATTTCTGGTTGGGCACATTTGACTTAAATGTTGTCAACAGTTTCATAAAGGCGGGGCCCTATTAGTTACCATGTTTCTAGTTGCTCTTATTCTTCCCTTTATTTATCAATTTTTCTGTCTTTTAAAGGTAAATTTGTGTCACAGTTTGCTCAGGAACTATACAAGCTAGAATCTTAGAATTTCGTATACTCATGGAGAATGAGTGAGTGATTTTATCGTAGAATTGAGACTCAGACTCATTGCTTTTATTTTTCTTTCTTTTTTATCCATTTTTCTTTCTTGCCTATTTTGCATGTTTACATTGAAAATTTGTGTCAGAAACTTTTGAAGCTAGAATCTTCAAACTTAGAAAACATTTGGACTTAGAATTGCTGTATTGTGGGATTATAAACCAGGCTTATTGCTCTTATTCCTCCCTTTGTCTTTTTTCTGTCTTTCCAAGGTAATGTTTTGTCAGTTTCTCAGGGACTTTCATATGGAAAAATAAATTGTTTTACCATGGGATTAGATTCAGGCTCATTGCTTTTATTCTTCCTCTGTTTATCCTTCCTTTTGTTTATCCATTTTTCTGTCTTTTCTCGTAAATTTGTATCATAATTTTTTTTTCAGGAACTATTTTAGCAAGACATCATTTTTGAGTTTTGTATTGTGGGATAGACAGGCAGGATTTATTCAAACTTGGTAGACGTATAAGTAATAAGTTGGTGCACTGTAAATGATTGAGAATGAGGATCATGGCTCTTATTCTTCCTTCCACTCATTTTCTCAGGAACTTAGTAACTGTTTGTTAGCTTGGCGAGATGGATTTGATATCTAATGGTCTTTTTACAATGGCAGGGTGTTACTAAAGCAGTACAGCGGGACTATTGTCACATTCTCTGACAATTCTAGTTTTTCTGTGTTTGC
The DNA here is from genome assembly GCA_963989385.1 of Ctena decussata. NCBI lineage: Eukaryota > Metazoa > Mollusca > Bivalvia > Lucinida > Lucinidae > Ctena > Ctena decussata. The sequence continues at coordinate 84,301,289 of OZ022502.1, read as the reverse complement.
ATAGATGTACATTCAGACCTAAAAGCATTGATGATCATTCGTTAGATGTTTGCGCCTTTGATCGTTTCTTATATAAACCCTTTTTACATCGACAAGACTCACATTCTGGCATTCTAAAAAAAAGACATATAAAAGGGATCTGCTAAGGTTTGAGATCTTTTGAATTTTCATCATTTTTGCAAAGATTTTGATTTATGCTCCAAATCAGTGGGGGTGTCACCCCTCCCCCCCCCCCCCCCCCCCTTGACTACTGAATATCGCTTAATTTTGAGCTTGAATACTGAATACTCTTTAAAAACGGGCTTGAATACTGAATACTATTTAAGGAGTAGCGCAATGTACAATCCTAGTAAATATTAAGAAAATATTTAGCAGCATGCTTAAAAGGCTGATTTGAATTCATTGTAGATTGTGAAGTCAAATGACCAGAAACATTAAATTAAAGTGATTGCTAAACAATGCAAACCCTAAACAGAATGTTCAGTTTAATAATTCTGCCTCGTTTGTCGTTTCAGTGCAATTTTCAATTGTGTACTCTCCAACTCCTAAACTTGTTTACTGTGTTTTCGTCGGTAACAGTCATACCGCAGCTTCTATCATTGAGCTCCTATCCCAGGGCCGGTAGGTGAGGTAGGAGGAATGGGGTGCTGGACACTTCGTGCCGTGAAAATTATATCAAAATCTCCTCAGCATTCTGAAATATCACATGCTCAATTTATCCGTTATTCGCCTTTTCTCCAAACCCCTAAAATTAATGCAGGGCAGCCATACAAGTAGCTCAAAAAATATGCAGGCATGACATGCTTGCTCCCTGTAAATCGGATCTGCATACCTTTGAAATTCCGATCAGATATAAGGTAAATTAGTTAAAAGCTTTTCAAAAGGACATGACATTTAGAAGGAATCTCTGCTCAGCGCTGACTGCTGAAAGTCCCCACTTGTCGCCACAAGTCGCAGCAACTGATTCATGTACAAGCTCTAATTGAATGCATATAGCCATCTAATTGTCACAAAGTCTATATTTACAGAAGCCTCAGTATATAAATTATTGAATGCCTTATTTACAGGAGCCTCGGTGTATATAATTTATTGAATGCCTTGCTATTATGTACTTTAGGGTTTCGGTCCGAGGTTTTGTCGTCATCATATTTTTTTCACACATTGAAAGCTGGGTAGTTATATCCGCATATTACATGTATTAAGAAAATCAGTCCGTGTGTCTATTCCAAAATTAATGTCACTTGCTTTGTTACTTCCTTTACTGCAAATGCTCTTTTTTTACTTGATCTTCCCTTCAAAATACTTTCCATCTACCTATACACCTGTTTAGCCGGTCAATCCACTTTTGGAAGCAGTTCACATACCCTTCAATGGGGAGACCCATCAGATACTGATAAACCGCAAATCGAATGGCATTTCTCGAATTGCATCTCTTTCCAGACAGATGATATTTGAGGTTTGGAAACAGAAAATAGTCGTAGGGAGCCAAGTCTGGCGAAAATGGAGGATGTGGTAGGACGGTAGCCTCCTCTGACTCCAAAAACTAGGTCACAAAGTGTGCCTTGTGAGCGGAAGCATTATCATGCGAGAGGCTGAGGTGCTTATGTCCTGTTTTGGGGCGGCGGGTTTTATAGTACTTCATCAGTTTTTGTAGTACAATATTTTTATAGAACTTTGCTGTGACTGTTCTACCTTTCGGCACCGGAATTTGCATGACTGGACTCTTATTATCGAAGAAAAGAAAATTACATATAAAACCTTCTTTACCGTTCGTGTTCGTTTGGCAATACTTGGATGTTTCGCACTTTTGTTGGCCCAAATTCGCTTGGAACACATCCGCTTTGGTTCAAAATAGTAAACCCAGGACTTATCACCACTGACTAAATTGTTGAAAGCCTCTTTGCTATTTTGGGTATATTTTCAGAAGTTTTTTTTTATTTTGCATTTGCTACACGGGTCCGCTTTTGTTCATCTGTCAACATAGGGGGTATCCCTCTTGCAATTATTTTCCTGAGCTGAAAATGCTTCTTCAAAATACCATGAACTCGTGCTAACGACAAGTTTGCTAACCGGGCTAATTGTCTCACTTTAAATCGGTTATCTTTTTTGAGGATATTGTGGATGTTTTTCGATGTTACTATGGTTGTTGTTGTTGCAGGGCGACCTTTGTGAGCAGCATCTTTAAGTTGCTGCTGACGTATACTGTACCAAGGTCTGTGAAGTTGTGAGCGAGATTTTTACCTATGCTGAAACTTTAGTGATCACTCTATCGATTAGAGGTGGTTTTGAGCCCACATTGCACGATTGGCGACTGACATTAACTTTGGAACACACCTCGTACAGTCAGTCAGCCAGTCCATTCTTAAGTCACAATTGCCACACCTAACGATGGGAACATGAACACTTATTGTTGTGGTTGGGTACCATATCTAGATGCGCACAAACATTTAGCCTCGGGCGCCAGGGTAGTGGGAGAGTCTACAAATCGATAAATTTCTAACTAGTGAACCGATTCAAATGGCATTTAGGGATTTAAACTGCATCGTAAATAATACGGTTTGGGAATTGTATGCCTAGTGGTCCCTGGGCAGGGGTGGAACTTAGCAGACGATGTCTTGGCAAATGTTGCGTTATATGAACACTCATGTAGTCACAACACATCCATCAAAACTACTAGACGCTTAAATTTCGCTGTGCCATTATGTGCAAGTGCAAAACGTAAAGGTAAGCAAAAAGATAGTATACTAAGCTCCCAACACCCAAGGAGGTGGGGTCTTAAACATTATAAAAAATCCATTTCCTTCTAACGACTAAGGATCCAGTTCAAATGAAACTTTCTGTGATCATTAAAGAATGTAAACATGTACTCCCCGTACATCATCCATAGTGCAGATTATATTTTATTTACATCCTTTGAGATCAGAGGATAGATTCTGAGAAATCTAAAATTTGAGATCGATTTAGACTATTATTCTAGATCATCGTCTTTTATACTATTTGGATCTTTTTGAAATTAATCAGTCTTTGAATAGACTGCCCATTAAAATTTAGAAATTACAGTATGCTTTTTTCTGGTTTCGTCACCAGATATTGTCAGGGTCACTGACGAGGCTTTATTAGCCGAAACTACGTAGTCTGGCCCATGTTCCTACTTCTGTATGTGTTCTCTGCTCTTGAAGGATTTTTTTTTAGATTTTAAATGTATGTTTTGTTTTGGAATAATAGGAATATGCGCAGCCCCCTCCCCCCCCCTCCCCGCTAGTTTTATTTTCTCAAAATATTGCGTTTTATGAATGCACGTTTTGTTTGCCCCCTCCCCCGAATTTTTTGCGTTTTATGAATGCACGTTTTGTTTCTTTCACTCCTCGTAAATTATTAGACACGGAACTTTGTGGACTTTGCCAGTTTTATTTTCTCAAAATATTGCGTTTTATGAATGCACGTTTTGTTTCTTTCACTCCTCGTAAATTATTAGACTCCGACTTTCCCTGTTAACTCTAATTTATAGAAGAGAAAGATATGCACAAACATTTCGGCATCAGGCCTCACACACTATAGCAAAAGGACCTCTTGGATACCCTTCACATTTCAACCAGTAGCAGAAGAATCAAGGTATCCAAGAGGCGGTTTTGCTATAGATCTCTACAATTGTCAGGTTATGCAACAGGAAACCAATGCGGCTTCGCACATTATTATCGAATGACTGCCGATTAATTATTCAATTTATTTATTTATATTTTTTGCGAGTACGCGTACGATTTGCTGTTTTTCTTGAATACTGCGTACCATGACTCTGCGTACCGAATACTGTCTAATTTGGGCTGAATATTGCGTACGATTTATGGGGGTGACACCCTCATCAGTAATTATTAGCACCTTAATCACAAGAATATTATTTCATTGTTATTCCAATGTGAAAGTAAACATTATTTAACATATTGTCAGCATGGTCGATGGTAATTTAACTCTTCATGAATAATTTTGCATGTTTTGGCTACACCACTTTGAGATGGGGTGGTGTGTTCAAGGGGTGTGTGTGTGTGGGGGGGGGGGGGGGGGGTAAATGCTATTCCTTCTATGGTAATTGAAGTGAATGCCTTGTTGTCCAAGGGAGTGTCTTTAGAGATAATGAGCTCGTTCTTTCAATAATAGCCCCTATCAAAAGGAAGGCAGATAAACGTATTCCCACATCTGATTGATCTCCGTAAGACGTGTAGTCATACGTCTGAAAAAGAGACAATACAGTCAGCCCTGTCTTAGGCAAACAGACTCGGGAAAGGCCAACACAGTTTCAGGTACTTGCTTAATACAGATTCATTTTTATCGAAAACGCTACTTTGGGATGTGAGATTTCGGTATTTAAAGACAGGTTCTTGCTTAATGGAGGTGGCCTTTAAGACAGTTTATTTTACTTTTTCTGATACATAAGCCTTCGAAACAAACATGAAAATTTGAACTAACATTGTTGCACAATGATACCCTTACAATTTATTTTGTTCTTCGGAGCAAATTTAAAGCGTGAATGATAAAGGATTCGGTAAATAAAAGATGTAAATTCTTTATCGTTTGATTTTTCCCTGAGTTTGCGAGCATTATATTTCTCTCATCGCAGTTGTACAAACATATACATGGAGATACCCAGGAAAGGTCAGTATTACCAAGCACAAGTCAATCAAGACAGCAGAAGAGGACGAAATCCGGGAAACAAATGACAGAGCGGAGTATCCCACTGGGCGAACATAGTAGCCCACTGAGCACACATAATCAACATTGATCCAAAGTTGATTCAACGTAATGACGTTGAATCAACAATGATTCAATTAAGAATTGAAATTTGATTTTTCAGCGTTCATCGTGTGATGAAGCCAGTGGGCGGAGCTAAAATTCCATGAAGCGCGAAGCGCTTCTTGTAGAATTATCAACGGCCACTGGCTTCTTCATACGATGAACGCTGAAAAATCAATTTTTTATTATTATATTTACACTTTATTATTAGACCCTTCCTGTGCTGTTTTCGTGGTATTTTAATGTAGAATATGCAAAATTGGCGTCGAAGTAAAGACAGAAACGACGTATTCGGCCATTTCGTTAAACAGCCGTCGCCATAACGTGGCGTCAATCGAATGTTACGTGGACCAATCAAGACGTTTGTTTATCTTAGACGTCGCTTGACGACAACGTCACATGATCAACTGTCGTTCATCAGTGTATGAAGCCAGTTGCTCTATACGGTTTACCCATTGGAAGTCAGTGGCGAGTGTAAATATTGTTGATTTAACGTCGTGTGCCTACTGGGAGCATATTTGCGATACAACAGACACACGTAGTCTACTTACAACAGAAGAACTGCCATCGTAAGACTGTTGTGTGTTTAAGGTGTATTATTTTTACACCTCTATGTTTTTCCGCCATTCGTACAAAAGAAATTAACTTTCGTGACCTTCTGTTTGCTTTCTTGAATGAAGAAAAATGCTTTATCATATCAGAATCAGAATCAGAATTGTTTACTGGTGATACGTCCAAGGACAATCATTCACCAGGACCTGTGAATCAGGGAAGTTAGTCCCTAGCCCTTATAAGAGAAGTAAACTTAGTAACTGAGTCCTCTGCACCCTCAGCAGCAGAAATAAGTAAATTTTCCAGGGAGTTCCAATCTCTAATAGTCTGGGGGAAGAAACTGGACTTGTAAATGTCAGTCCCAGCCAATAGGGTTTGAAATGTCAGGGAATGATGATTCCTGGTACGCCTATTTGGGGGAACAAGGTCATTTATGGATATACTGGCTGCACCCCTCAGACCTTTGTAAAGCATTATGAGTCTACTATCTTTCCTTCTCTTTTTTAGGGATTCCCACTTAAGTTTCTCCAGAATGCCAGTCATATTCCCAGTTTCATATGTGTAATTTCCCGTTACAAATCGGACAAAATGATTGAATGCATGGATTGCGAAAAACGCTTTCATGCAAAATGTTCAAATCTGGGAGATGATGAGCTGTTTGCGATTGAGACTGGCAGTAGTGATTGGTATTGCACAAACTGCAAGGCGGATTGCGGCCTGTGCAGCCGTGCGGTTCTCAATGGTCATAAGGCAGTTCAATGCGACGGTTGTGAACTGTGGCTACACAATGAATGTTCTTTTATTTCGGACGCTGATTATGAAAATGTTTTGACTTCTGGGTGCACATGGATTTGTCCAAAATGTGAATTTTCAACCTCTCGTACTCCTTCTTCGATGATCAGTTGAATCTAGTGACTGAGAATCGATTTAATCCACTGTCAAAGGACAAGAATGTTAGGCTCTCATCAAACAGTTCAAATGAGTCAAATTTTAATGGCAAGACTCTTGGCAGTTTGAAACTTGTTAGTTTGAACATAAACAGTATTAGGGGTAAGAAATTGGATTTATTAGCTTTCCTTGATGTCCACCAACCTCATGTTGTGGCTATTCAGGAAACAAAAATTGACAGTTCAGTTGCAACTTCGGAATTCTTCCCTGAAACATTCCCCTACAATGTATTCAGGAAGGACAGAAACCTTCATGGTGGCGGAGTGATGCTTCTCATTCTTAAGGACATTCCGCACATGCCCTTGTCAGAAATAGAAAACGACTCAGAATCAGTTTGGGTTAAAATTTTGGCAAACAAAACTTCTCATTATGTAGCAAGTTGGTATCGTCAACCTGGTGGCTCAAGTGAGGAATTTCAATTGTTCCGTGATCAGTTAGATCATATTAGGACAAAGCACAAGGGAAATAAGCTTCCCTCAGTACATGTACTAGGGGATTTCAACTTCAAAGATATTGCTTGGCCAGACCGACTTAATAAGTCAGGATCAGTGTTAAGTCAGTCAAAGGGACAAATGTTGATTGATGTCATGAATGACCATGGTTTAGAACAACTAGTGAATTTCCCGACTCGGGAGAAAAACACATTGGTTCGCTTCCTGGCCAGTTTCAAGAATTACGTTCCCCAGACAAACTTAGTGATCATGATGTGATATCAGGAACATTGAAAATTTATGTCCCCCCAAAAAAGGAACCGCGGAGGAAAGTGTTTTTGTACCAAAAGGGAGATTTTGAATCAATGAGGAAAGAAGTGTCAAAACAAAGGTACTTCAATGGTTACTCGGACAATCGCTCTGTTCAGGAAAACTTTGACTTGATAACCTCCTTTATTCAGAAGTCTGCTGAAAAGCATATCCCCTCTAAAACCAGTAGGTCAACCTCTTCTGTTCCTTGGATAACCCCTGAGATAAGAAGAAAGATTCGTAGAAGAAATAAGACACATGCGAAGGCCAAAAAGACTGGCAGTAGCAAACTTAGGTCAAAATTTGAATCTTTGAGAAGGGAAATTAAAGCTTATGTGAAAAAGCAACATGATTTGTATGTCAATAACTTGGTTGGTGATATAAAGGCTAATCCCAGAGACTTCTACAGGTACATTAATAGTCAAAAGAAAGATACTCAAGGTATCCCACCCCTAAAGAAGAGAAATGGTGGTGGTGTTGCCGAATCAGAATTGGAACAGGCTGATGAATTTAACGGTCAGTTTTCGGATGTGTTTAACAAAAGTGAGCACACCCAAGTCCCCCTTCCTAATCGCTCGGCTCCTTTCATGGAGGACATTCATGTTTCGGCAGAAGGTGTAACGAAACTTCTTAAGGGCTTGAACCCATCGAAAGCTTTAGGACCTGATGAATTGCATCCTAGAGTCTTAAAAGAACTAGCATCTGAATTAGGCCCAATGTTTGCTCATCTCTTCCAACAATCCATTGACACGGGTGAAATCCCCAAGGAATGGTCTCTTGCAAATATATGCCCACTCTTCAAAAAAGGAGATAGGTCTTTGGCTTGCAATTACCGACCGGTTTCTCTAACTTGTGTACCATGCACGCTACTCGAACACATTGTCTGCTCTTATATTATGGCACATTTGGATGACCATAAACTCTTGTCAGACAGACAACATGCTTTCCGTAAGAAACATAGCTGTGAAACTCAATTGATCACGGTTATAAATGAATGGGCTAAAATCTTGGATAAGGGCGGTCAGGTTGACACTTTTATCTTGGACTTCGAGAAAGCTTTTGACACCCCCCCCTCATGAATTACTTTAATGTAAGCTATACGGCTATGGTATTGGTGGGAAGACTCTGAAATGGATAGATTCTTTTCTCTGTTACAGGCAGCAGCGTGTGGTGGTAAATGGAGTTAAGTCGGATTGGGCCCCAGTTTTGTCGGGTGTCCCCCAGAGCACCGTGCTTGGACCATTGTTGTTCTCGTTATACATTAACGATATAACAGATAATATTGACTCGGAATTAAGACTTTTTGCTGACGACTGTGTTTGCTATCGTGAAATCAGAGATATTGAAGACACGGTGAAACTTCAGGAGGATATAGATCGTTTAGGTTGTTGGGCAAGGAGTTGGGGCATGAGATTTCAACCTGTTAAATGCAATATAATGCAAATTACAAGGAAACGGATCAAGAAGATCAATGCTTCCTATACCTTAAAGGGAACGGTCCTCAGTAATGTAAAAACTATCAAGTATCTCGGCATTACCATTGCCATTGACTTGAAATGGAACACACATGTCAGTAATATTTGCACAAAGGCTAATAGGACCCTCGACTTCCTCAGACGTAACTTGGCAGCATGTCCACAAGATGTTAAGGAGTCAGCATACAAGGGACTGGTGCGTCCAGTCCTGGAGTATGGCAGCTCAGTTTGGGACCCTCAAAGTATACTTCTTCAAGATGAACTTGAGAAGGCGCTGTTATTCAGTGGATAACGTCAAGTCATAAAAATCGTATGACCACACGTGTTATAACACTTTGGCGCGTACACGTAACGTCATTGACAACCTCCATGTCAACAATGCCTTTCTTGTTTGAAAATGTCTAGTTTGAAGGCGTTAAAATCCCAATTTAAAGGGTCATATGATAAACAGAATCGTACACTCGTGGTCATTTTATATGAAATTCATGAAACTCGCCCAAGGCTCGTTTCATAAATTTCATATGGAATGACCACGAGTGTAAGATCCTCTATTTCTAAAAAGGAGTCTACTCTTAAAAGAAAGACTTCTGGCCTTTAGTTATTTTGCAAAACAAGAAGTTTCAGCTTTCCTCTTGATTTAGCTTGTCTGTTAGATCATCAGTTTATGTTTATTTTCATGCATACATGTACTAACATGTGACCAATATACTCTTTAGAATATACATTGCAAACTATTGTTAGTTTTATTTCCGACCTTTATTGTTCTGTATGTGCTTACTGTTAGTCCATGACCCAGACCCTGAATAGTAGGGTCGAGTCGGGTACCTCGGACAGCGGGTAAATTCATACCATTGCAAACAGTGAAAATCCAGATGAGACGTATTGTGAGCCGTCTCATCAGCATTTTCACTGTTTCCCCAGTTACTTTTGCTTAAATTCCAAACAACTGATATATAAAGGAAACAATGTCACTGTCCGAATTTACCTGCTGTCCGAGTTCCTTGGTACAATATGAAACAACTGGTGTGGTAACGTCGGGCGATGGTGCTGGGTAACTGCCAGTGTCCCGTCCTAGTAATTTCGAAAATAGTAGAGCATAGACCGGCTGTGGTTGCAGCAAATGCGTGATGGGGCTGTTTGGATATTTTCCCCTCCTTGTCTCGTTTTACTCCCTCTATGGGACACGGCTCGATATAGACTAAAATAAAATGCCATCGGCCAAGTGTCACCCGACATTTGAAATGTGTCACAAACTGCAGCCTTTTACTCGGTTTCAGAGTAACTGTATTGCTAAAAACAGAAAATATGTGTATTACAGAACCTGGTAAGCAAATAATAACTGAAGCATAAGCAAAACATATACCCAGTTACTGGGCCTCTATGAGTTTATAAAATACTTAAGTTCAGAACGGGGCATATAATGTGTAAAATCAGGTTTTAGCCGAAACCGCGGTATGGCCCAACTTCTTACTTATGAATGTTTTCTTTGCTCTTAAAGGATCTAAACTTTTATCATTATTTACTATCACTGCAGCTGGATGTTGTGCCGTGTGGCGGCCGTAAAAAGTCTCCCCGCACTCATCTATAGTGCAGATTATATTTTCCTTTTGGTCCTTTGGGATCATGGAATATATTCTGAGAAGTCAGAAATGATCATACGTTTAGATTCATTTTCTAAACAAATTTGAAATATTTTGGTATTTTTCGACTTATATCAGTCTTTGAGACGACTGCCATGTTAAATCTGTAAATTTACTGTTTTTTTCCTCTGGCTCCTTGTGCCAGATTTAAAGGGTCACTGATGAGGCTTGAATAGCCGAAACCGCGGTATGGCCCAACTTCTTACTTATGAATGTTTTCTTTGCTCTTAAAGGATCTAAACTTTTATCATTATTTATCCTGCCAATATGTATTCAAGTTTATTGTAATGCAATAGGCCTATAAGGCCCATGAGCATATATACACATACTACATACATTAGAGAAAAATGTCAGGAATATAATAATATGAATCTGATGAAAAATGAACAATGCATTTATGAAAATTCAGCCCAATAATATGAATAGTTCTGGAGTTATCCCTTTACCTTTAAGTGAAAGTCTATTATCTATGAAAGGGGAATAACTGTCAGTAATAGGCTTAGCACATCCTAACAGTAATCAGAATAATCAATTTACCAAATGCTAATAGCATACCAAATTTCAGCTCTCTCGGTCAAACGGTTCAAAATTTGGAAAAATGCCAAAAACGACAAAGGGCCTTAACTTTGTAAAAGATATGACAATTGGAATTTCAAAATCACATGCACGTCTTCAGATCATCATGAAACATTCTGCACAATTTCAAGTCAATCTGATACAAGATGTGGCAGGAGTTGCAGGGACAAGGTCTGAGTCAGCAAGGGCCGTAACTCCATCAAAATGGCCGAACAGTTGGAACGCAGACTCATCACATTTGAGTAAATCATTTTCTGAGCGGTCGTCTACGCACAAAGAAATAATCCCTTTTTTTCGCCGGAAAAAAATGGCGGGAAATTTTGAACAGAAACAGTCCCAAAATAATGCTCGTTTGATAAGATATGCAGTCATAATTTTCCAACGGACCAGATCAGAATGAAATTTGATGTTTTGTTATTGAAATCAGACGCATATCGGTACCTCAATGCAGTTTGCACACCCAAAACAACGATCACAGTTTGACAACCATTTTTCAGAAAAGTAAAACCCTACGACAGTACCCCAAAAATATTTTGCAAAGAAAATTGTCCCAAAAACCAAATTAGATGCCATTATAACTGAACCGTAGTTCATACATTCGACCGTCTTTTAGCGTGGTATATCTTCGGGAGAAAGTCTATTTAGTTTGAAAATCGATAATGAAGTTGGTCATTTTTACGTATACATGGCACGTGCGTTCGTCAACACACAGACATTTTTTCAGCTGGATCGACTTGAGGAGACCAGCTGTTTCTTCATTTATGGTATAGTAAAGCTTGTAATCATTTAGCATACTGTGAATTTATTAAGATTTTGCGTTAGTCTGTCTGCCTGCGATTTTTTGGGCTTCTGAATTTAGGCTACACGCCGAGAACGAGAGAAAGCAAAACAAACACACTGGTCAACCACAAAGTTTGACAAACGAAAAAGCCACAAGACATGTCGCCCCATCTTCAGGTGACAACTCGCCCCAGATTCTAAGAAAACTCCCCCAGACAACTTCCCCCAAGATAACGCGCCCCACATTCCGAGACGGGAACGGGACAACCACAACACGTCCAGTAAGATTGCAAAACTCATCAATATTCATAAGGCATATTGCCTATAGCGCGACACGAATTCAGTCTCAACAATAGGTGTTGCGCAATGAAAAAAAAAATAAATAAAATAAACAGAAATAGTTAAAAAGTGACTGAAAATAATAATAATAATAATAATATGATGATGATGATGATTAGATATGTTTAAAATAAAATATTAGATCCCTAGCTTTGTTTATGAGCTTGTCTTGCCATGCCGATTAGTGTGACCCTTTAAGGGACGAGTCATTTATTGTCAGGTGGGGTAGGGGGGTCGGAATTGTTTTGGGTGATGTACTGGGGGTGTCGGAAATAAAAAAAGCCATGAAGCAGGGAGGAGGGGAGGGGTCATATATTTTATTCGGCATATTGGTGGTGGGGGGGGGACAGAATTCTTCCATCAGTCTTCTTTTCTCTACAAATGTCTCAGCTTCTGGAAGGCTTCGCTCCCAGACCCCCATTACTTCTATTCTTGTAAACTTAAACTCAAGCTTAAAAAGACATTTATAGAAATGACACAAGAAAAAACTGGCCGCTTCATATCAAAAAAGTTATTTTTCATAAATTTGCTAGTAGGACAGTATGCAATTGACTATAAAATCAGGTCAAGCAGTTGATTTTGTTCTTGATTAAGTTTAAGGCCTGTGTTTGTGATATCAGCTCTCCAGTTGCCTTGTCATCAGCAAACCTATTGTGGCTTCTGGGGGCTGCGCCCAGACCCCCCTCCATTATTAGTATTAACAGTTTATTGAACATTCAACAAAAGATTTCTGGACGGCCATAAGCAGGAAGAAAGTGTAAAATATCAAAATATGCTGACAAGATTTAGAGACCATTAATCTGCATAATTTATCAACCTGTCAGTGTAAGAAAATGTTCTTTGTGTTTCATACAGGTTGGATTGGGCTCAGTCTGACATAAAATGGGTTATACAGTGTGTGTCTGAAGGGTAGCTGGGGAGTTGGGAGGTGGGGGGGGGATCATAAACTTTTTTGTCACCTATCTTGGGGGGTCGGAAATAAAAATCTGGTGGGACTGGGAGGGGGTGGGGGTGGGTTGGAAAAATTTTGGTGACTCATATGAAAATGTACCCGCCGCCCCTCCCCCCCCCCCCCCAACCTGATAATAAATGACTCGTCCGTGAAGGGACAAGGCATAGCGTAACAAGCCGAGGTAGGGAATCTGGGCTGCTATCTGTTAATTCCCCGGAATAGCTAAGAGTTTCTAAGGGGAAAGTTGCAACTACGGTATTTGTTTTTTATTATAAAAGCTGGAACAACGTCTGGCAGTTCTTTTTTTTTTTTCTTTTTTTTTTTGCAATTTTACCACTCCGTTACTTTTGTATTTTGCATTTTGATTCCGGCGAAAAGCGTTCAATAAAACAATATAAGTCATAAAGTACATAGAAAACGAAATTTCTCAGTGTTTGAGCGGAAAAGAAGCGAAATATCAGCAAAATCGTAAAAGTGCAAACTGTGCTTATACCTTAGGGCATCTTCCTTGTTAATTTGAAACCATTTTTTTTTCACGAAATTATAAAAAATGCAGTAGAAGTGAGCTTTGGTCCCAAGCATCCGAAATATCAAACAGTCCATGTGGCAGCAAAAACAGACCTTGTTAATAAAGTTCTCAGAACTGAATATGTTTAACGCTAAAGAACAACCCTTCAAGGGAGTTGTCTGAAAACTGATTGTGAGTGAGTGAACTCGGGTTTAACGTCCCACCAACAACGAGGTCATATGGAGACGGGACCTCGGTTTAAAGTCTCATCCGAAAGACCGGAGAAGCGGGGGATCGATCTTGCGACCCCAGGATTGGTAGTCTGGAGTGTTATCCACTACACTACAGCCGCTCCTAAAACTGATTGTAATCACATCTCTCTAATAATGGGATATATTGTAGTCTGATGTGTATTCAAGTAAATGATTTCACTTGCACCTCTTCAATTGTTTCTTAATACTGGACTTGTTGAAAACGTCTGATGTGATTTCTGGAAGTGATATAGTTTTATCTCTTTCATTGTTTTCTTAATACTGGACTTGTTGTATATTGTACTCTTAAAATACAACACGTCTGGTAAATGATATCACTAAAGTCCCCGTACTGGTGCCCTAAATACTGGACGTGCTGTACTCTTAAAATACAACACGTCTGATGTGATGTCTGGTAAATGATATCCTTTACATCCCATTACTGGTATCCCTTATACTGGACGTGTTATACTCTTAAAATACAACACGTCTAATGTGATGTCCGGTAAATATAGCACATTCAAGCATCTGCGTAATTGTTTCCTCAACACTGGACCTTCTGAACTCTTAAAATGCAACACGTCAAATGTGGTGTCTGGTCAAAGATATCACTTACATCTCTGTAATGCTTTCTTGAATACTGGACCTGTTGTACTTATAAAATGCAACACGTCTGATGTGATTGCTGATAAATTGATATCGCTTACATCTCTGTAACGGGTTCTTTAATACTGGACTTGTTGTACTCTTAAGATACAACACGTCTGATGTGATATCTGGTAAATGATAGCATTTGCATCTCCGTAAATGTTTCCTTAATACTTGACCTGTTGTACTCTTAAAATTCAACATGTCTGATGTGATTTCTGGTTAATGATCCCTTGAATTGTCTCCTAAATACTGGACTTGTTGTACCTCAAAATACAACATGTCTGTATCGCTGTATGACAATTCATAGCACTTTCATTTCTGTAATGATTTTCTTAATACTGGACCTGTTGTACTCTTAAAATACAACACGTCTAATGTGATGGCTGGTAAATGATGATATCACTTGCATCTGTACAATGTTTTTTTCTTTAATACTAGACATGTTGTACTCTTAAAATACAACACGTCTGATGTGAAATCTGGTAAATAATATCACTTACATCTCCGTAGTTGTTTCCTCAATACTGGACTTGTTGTACTCATAAAATACAACACGTCTGGTGTGATATCTGGTGAATGATCTCACTTACAGCTCCGTAATTGTTTCCTCAATACTAGACCTCTTGAAATCTTAAAATACAAGACATCTGATGTGATATCTAACCAGTGATATCACTTACATCTCCGTAATTGTTTCCTTAATACTGCAGCTGTTGTACTCTTAAAACACAACACGTCTGATGTGATGGCTGGTAACTGATATCACTTATATCTCTGAAATGGTTTCTTGAATACTGGACCTGTTGTACTATTAAAATACAACACGTCTGATATGGTGCCTGATCAATAATATCCTTTGCAGCTCTGTGATGGTTTCTTCAACTGGACCTGTTGTACTCTTAAAAAACAACATGTCAGATGTAAAAGATGGTCAATGATATCACGTACATCCCCGAAATTGTTTCCTCAATACTGGACCTATTGTACTTTTAACAAACAACACGTCTGATGTGATATCTGGTCAATAATATCACTTACATCCCCGTAAAGGTATCCTTAATACTGGACCTGTTGTAATCTTAAAACACAACACGTCTTATGTGATGTCTAGTAAATGATATCACGTACATCTCCGTAATTGTTTCCTCAATACTTGACGTGTTGTACTTAAAAAATACAACACGTCTGATGTGATATCTGGTCAATGATATCACTCACATCTCCGTACTGATATCCTTAATGCTGAACGTGTTGTACTCTTAAAATACAACACGTCTGATGTGATGTCTGATCAATGATATCACTTACATCCCCGTACTGGTAATCTAAATTCTGTACGTGTTGCACTCTTAAAATACAACACGTCTGATGTGATGAATGGTAAATGATATCACTTACATCCCCGTACTGGTATCCTTTATACTGGACGTGCTGTACTCTTGAAATACAATACGTCTGATGTGATATCTGGTCAATGATATCACGTACATCTCCGTACTGATATCTTTAATACTGGACGTGTTGTGCTCTTAAAATACAATACGTTTGATGTGATGGCTGGTCGATGATATCACTTACGCCCGTACTGGTATCCTTAATACTGGACGTGTTGTACTCTCAAAATACTGCACGTCGAATGTGTTGGCTGGTAAATGATATTACGTACATCTCCGTAATTGTTTCCTCAATACTTGACGTGTTGTACTCTTAAAATACAACACGTCTGATGTGATATCTGGTCAATGATATCACTTACATTCCCGTACTGGTAATCTAAATTCTGTACGTGTTGCACTCTTAAAATACAACACGTCTGATGCGATGTCTGGTCAAAGATATCACTTACATCCCCGTACTGGTCTCCTTATTACTTTACCTGTTGGACTCTGAAAATACAACACGTCGAATGTGTTGGCCGGTAAATGATATCACGTACATCTCCGTAATTGTTTTCTAAATACTGGACGTGTTGTACTCTTAAAATACAACACGTCTGATGTGATATCTGGTCAATGATATCACTTACATCTTCGTACTGATATCCTTAATACTGGACGTGTTGTACTCTTGAAATACAATACGTCTGATGTGATATCTGGTCAATGAAATCACTAACATCTCCGTACTGATATCCTTAATACTGGACATGTTGTACTCTTAAAATACAATACGTCTGATGCGATGTCTGGTCAATGATATCACTTACATCCCCGTACTGTTATCCTTAATACTGGACGTGTTGTACTCTTAAAATACATCACGTCGAATGTGTTGGCTGGTAAATGATATCACGTACAGCTCCGTAATTGTTTCCTCAATACTGAACGTGTTGTACTCTTAAAACACAACACGTCTGATGTGATATCTGGTCAATGAAATCACTAACATCTCCGTTCTGATATCCTTAATACTTGACATGTTGTACTCTTAAAATACAATACGTCTGATGCGATGTCTAGTCAATAATATCACTTACATTCCCGTACTGTTATCCTTAATACTGGACGTGTTGTACTCTTAAAATACATCACGTCGAATGTGTTGGCTGGTAAATGATATCACGTACAGCTCCGTAATGGTTTCCTTAATACTGGACCTGTTGTACTTCTAAAATACATCATGTCCGATGTGATTGCTAGTAAATGATATCCTTTGCATATCTGTAATGGGTTCTTTAATACTGGACCTATTGTACTCTTGAAATACAGCAGGTCTGATGTGATATCACTCTTACCTTTGCAATGGTTTCCATATCATTGTGCCTTATTGCCAGTAATTTTATCCTAAAATTCGTCGTTTTCTATGATTTCGTATCTTACTTTGGGCACATGGTGTGACCTATATTTAATGATTCAGTAGTTTGCGTTATATCTTGAGTACTTTTAATTCAATTTTTATTTAAATGGCAGATGCGAGATAGCCTTCAGCAGAATTCTTTGCCTCAGTTCTTTAGCCAACTATTTTCTCAGGTTTAAAAATGGACGAAACTTCCTCATCAATTTTATATCACGTTTTCTATCTAAAAGGCTAAAATTCAGATAAACGTTTTGTTAATAGTGCTTCTCCAACAGGCACACAAGGTTGTATCAACCTTGAATCAACATTGAATCAACGTCGTGGTTCATTTTTATACCCCGCCACACGTTAGGCGGGGTATTATGTTTTCCTGCTGGTTGTATGTGTGTCCGTCCGACCGTCGTACGTACGTCTGTCCGTCCGTGAGCACTTTGATTCCGTTCAATAACTTGAGTATCTATTAACGGATTTTCTTCAAACTTGGAGTGTGCATTTGTCTTGGGAATATCTCAGGTGAGATTATTAATGAGCAAATTAAGATTTCTTCTGATGGAGTTATTGCCCTTGTCAAGGTCTTAAAAATAGTGTTTGGTTTGTAGTTCCTTTACACTTTGAAACATCTTGATGAAATTTCACAGAAATGACCAAAGCAACATAGATTTTCTGTAACAAGCGGAATTTTGTTCGCCTGGGTTTGGGCTATATACATGTATTAAATAATCAAAAAGTATAAAAACAGAGTTGAAAGGAATTTTCTAAAACTTGTACTATGTAACAAAGTATCATTTTAATATAAGCTTTCTATCATGATGAAAATGTTGTCCCCCAGTGTTTACCTGTCCCTGATACAAGCTATATATGCATATATGAAATCATGAAAATATTTATAAAAAACTTATGGTATATCTTTATGAAATTTCATAGACATGATTGAAATAAACTTTCTGGTACAAGCAGAATTTAGTCCTCATGGGCTACCTGCCCCTGTCCCTGGGTTATATTCATGTATGAAATTATGAAAAAAATCTGTACAAAATCAAAGACGAACGGGATTTCCTGAAACTTGCGACACATTATTAAGGTAATATGAGCTTCACAATTTTGTCCGCAGAGGTTATCTGCCCCTACCCAGGGGCTATATACATATATAAACTGATGATAAAAATCGCGTAAAATGTATAAAAGGTAAAAGAATGGCTATTGGTTTGCAGAGGCGGGGTATTATGCGGTCGTTTACGATCCTATATTTATTTGTATTAAAGTGATGTCGGCAATTTTCTTGAAGTTCTTGCGACACCTTGTTGGAACCTCAAATGTGTAAAACCGGCACAAATGTAACAACATACAAGCAAACAAAATCCCCCCCCCCAAAAAAAAAGAAAAAAAAAGGAAAAAGAAATTGTCCATAAAAATCAGTGGCCACTCTTCAATGGAACATTCTTTCTTAGCATTTCCATAGACACACAGGTATTATATAGACCACACCATATATAAATGTGTGTGTTTCGTAAACTCTCTAAGCAAACAGTGCAGACCCAGAGCAGACTGCTCCTCTAGAAGTTGTCTGATCAGGGTCTTCACTATTTGTCATTCCATCTGCATATGTTGGACGCATTGCTGAATTAACATAACATGCAACTCAAGCTTGCTAAATAGGAGCTCCAGTTGGTTTTAACTTTTCTTCAGCAAGTGGGACCCTCTGTGTTCTGAGCATCCGCGCATTTCAAATGCTTGTAGATTTGTGAACAAACTGATTGCTTTGTATTTATACCCCCCTCCCCCCGTAAACTGTGTTTGAGGGGAGGTATACTGTTTTCACGTTGTCCTTCCTTCCGTTCGTCTGTCCGTCCGTTCGTTCGTCCGCAACACATTAAACTGGCTCCGATTTGTTTCAAATTTTGTCCTTGGATGAAGCATGTGAAAAGAGATGATACGTATTTTTCAGTTTTTCGCGGATGGGGTTTAACGCTGAGTTATTCCCCTTTATATTATTCGTAAAAAAAGTTTGTTATCGCAACCCTACTAGCCTGCTTGACCAATTTTCTTGAAATTAGGTTTGTGAACACATGTTGGTATGAAGATGCGCATTAAGGTTTCCATTTTGAAATCTGACCCCTTTTTCTTCAGTATGCCCCGTTTTGATATTTTTGGCCATAATGTTGGGGGTTTTTTAGTCGGTCGTTTTAGCGTTGCTTTTATTCAAATTTGATTCATAGATACATCATAAGAAAATTGCTGACACGTGTTTTCCATTTTTTCCGAAGATGTTTTCCTGCTTAGTTATGACACTTTATATTTTCCGTAAAAAAGTTTGTTATCTCAACTCCTTTTTAACATTTTTTATCCTAATTTTGGGGGTTTTAGTCGTTTTTGCTTTGATTTTATTCAAATTTGGTTCATAGATGCATCATAAGAAAAGTGTTTGCCTGCTGAGTTTTTCCCCTTTGTCATTTTGTAATAAAAGTTTGTTATCGCTTCTCCTTCAAAACTGGTAGACAGATTTTCTTGAAATTAAGTATATGAACACATATTGATATGAAGATATGCATGCCGGGCTGCGTAGCGCAATCGGTAGGGCACCTGACTCATAAGTCAGAGGTCCTGTGTTCGATACCCGGTCTGGCCACATACTTTGGTTTCTCCTTCCGCTGATTCAAGAAGGGCAGTTGTCAGTTACTGACGAAAGTATGTGCACTTAGTACTGGTTAACCGCTTAGGAGGCCTAAGCCTGCACAGGGTTAACTGACCGTCCCGACATGACCATAGCTGTTTACCGTGGACGTTAAGCAACAAATCAAACAATCAAATGAAGATACATGTATGCATTAAGGTTATAATATTAATTATCAACCATTTTTGCCTGAGTTATGCCCCTTTTGAATATTTTATGCTGTTTATATAGGATTTTTGTCTTGTTGCTTTGATTTTATTCCTATTTGGTGCATAAATACAAGAGAAGACAACAGATGACAAATATTTTTCAGCTTTTTCCAGAACAGATTCCCAGCTTTGTTATGCCTCTTTGTGGTTTTTGAAACAGTTTGTTGCTGCTTTTTCTTCTAAACTGTTTCTCAGATATTTTTTTCAAATTAAGTGTGTGAACATATACTGGTCTATAGATGTGTATTGAGTTATGGGTTTGATACGTCAGATTTTTTTCTGAGTTCTGTCCTTTTTCAATAGTTGTTTTGCTCTAATTTTTTTTGTCATTCTTGCTCTGATTTCTTTCAGTTTTGGTCCACGGACCAGGGATCCAGCGTAAGAAAAGAGTATACATGAATATTGTCATTTTTCCATGCTAGAACTTCAGGGATGAGCTGTATCTGTTTTTTTTATGTAACTTGGATGTTGTGAATATGAAAAAGTTGGATGACAAAAGCAAACTAAGTGCTAAATGCTGAGGGTATTTAGTAAGCCATACTTACTGCCACGTCTAGTTTAGCAGATTTTCTGAGGCAGTCTGCTCAGCATGTGGAATATTTGTGTGATTTATATATGACACTGATTGTTTTGGTCTCATGCTAATGGCAGTCATAGACGGTGATAAACTTAACTTTTGCTGCTTTCTAGCACGTTTTATCCACACCCAAACACTAGTGTTTGATGGAATTGTGCGTAACAATTGAGGATAAGAAGACGCCCTGTGGGTTCAAAGCGCTGGAGTAGCCCTTGGTCGGTGTCAGCTCAACGTTTTTGTGTTGAACCAGCATTGACGTGGCGTTTTTTCAGCGGTGTGTGCATTTAGAGGGAATTCCTGATTATAAATATTAGTCTGCTTCTTTTGAGGTCATTTCAGGGGACGCAGCTTTACCAATTTCAGTTAAATTACTTTCCTTTATAATGGGGAATCGGCTCTGGAGGGGAGGAGTTTGCTCCTTAACGTTCAGATTCCTTACGGCCAACAAGCCATTGACACTTGAATCTCCGTTACCTATCAGAGCTAGTTACATATGTCTTTACAGAACGTTGATTCAATGTTGATTCAACGTCATGACGAAAAAGAAAGAGAAAAAGAGCAACATATTGTAAACCGCTGCACTCATGCTACAACCTCTGGGAAGTGGATGCACAATCAGGGGAAACAACTCTGTCACACCGATTTTCCTGTGTTCAAAGATTGTCACCAATTGAAGGAAAGAAATTGCTCTTTTGGAAACCATTTTTTTCTTTCAAGAGTAGACCCCGTTTAGGAAAGGCATTATCCTCTAGGGAAACAAACAGGATGTCACATTAGTTGTTCCCGTTTGTAAAGATAGCTGGAGGTGTATCCATAAGCTAAACCTTCTCATTACTTTCAGTATAAGGTGGCGAGTTTTGGGATATGGAGACAATAGTCACAATTATACCGACCTAAATACAGATTAGTACATTGCATATAGCACTTAAAATTTAGATGGATAGGTGACGTGATGTTACATCTTTATTAACAGCATTTCAGTCATATCAGGACAGCATTAAACAGTACGCTAAAATTAACTAGCTCTGCTTCAGCTGAGGGTGAGACGCATAGCATGGAATGGAATGGGATGAAATTGAAGTGATAATCTTTCCCACTGCATAGCAGATACACAGATCAGCTTGTACATCTAATTACAATATTTGCCTTAGTGGACGTAGAGTCCTTAGATTAGTCATGCGGACAGCCAAGACGACTCCCATCTGACTGATCGTAAGCTCAGGCTGACCAGTCTTTGCTTTGCGCATGTCATATTGTTTTACAAGTTTTGTTGCCTTGCTTCGACTACAGAGCAAACCCACAACGACTAGACTGACTCCGACAAGAAAAGAGGCTAGTCAGGTCGACACAGACAAAAAAAAGTACTGTAATGATGATTAATGTTGAAATCAAAATGTTGATAAATAAAGATAGGATCACATGGCAACATATGTTCCATGATACTTATGTCATGCAACCCGTTTCGCTGTTGGTTGGTTTGTGTCTATACCGAGCCATGTTCCGGGCAGAGGGAGAAAGAAAAGTAACAGATATAGCAGATGGGACAAAACAAATCAAACGGCCCCAATCCCGCACTGCTGCAAGCACAGCGGTCCTTGCCCTGATATTACTAGTATCCAAATTAGTAGGACACCCTGGGTACTGAAAGTTCTATAACACCATCGCCCGACTCGACCACCCCTAATGTGTCATTGTGTAAACACCCCCCAAAACATATGTTGCATAATACAAATCTGTTGCATGCAACATGTCTCATTATCTAAACAAAACCTAGTTGTGAGAAACGGTTGCATGACGCATTACATGCAGTATGTACCACGTGTAAACGCCTTGAGTTAAAATAACTTCCTTGGGATCCGGTAGATGTTAATCATGAAAACCACATACATGATCCCTATATTCAAGTTTGATAGACCTATATTTATTAAACGTTTAGTCAATACCGTAGGTTAAGGTTTGAATCATGAACGTCCATTAGACGATTATATCTCTACGTCTACGTTTACTCAAATTTCATAATCAACACAAAATCTCTGTTTATTCAAGATTGGTACTAAAGATTGGGTCAACGTAGATTCAAACTAAAATGCCCGTTGGGTAACTTTTGGCTATATTTCGCAAAAATAAGCCGAGTTTTGGCCCTATCTCGACTAGGGAATTTTATTAGCTTCTACAGCATTTCACATTTGAAGAGACATGCATATGATATCAGAATATTATTTGCCAGGTAAAATATTTTGTTATAGATGAGATTATTATTCGTGATCGTGGATTACAAAGTTATTGCTCCTGTTTTTAAATATTTGTGAAGCAATGGGGCCCGGAGCGGCGGACTTAGCAGTCTGAAATTTTATTCATGAAATGAAAAATAAGTGGGCCCGTAATTTCCCACATTTGCCTTTAAGCCTGTTTCACATCAGCCGTGCGATTTTTTGTTCGTACGATTTTGGAGGCCATAGGTGCCGTAGACAGATCGTAGACAAATTCGCAGTGTATCTGGGCGGGTCCACCGTGGTCTCGGAGATCGTAAGGCAGCCGTACGATGCTCGTACGTCTGTCTCACGGGTCGCACGATTTTGCAGCCTAAAAGTAGAAAACAATAAACAACATGTCGTGCAGCTGCCGCAAGATGGCCGTGCAGCAGCCGCAAGACTGCCGCAAGACTGCCGTGAGACGGTCGTAAGAATTTGTCAAAAATCTTGCGGGCACCGTACGACGAACAAGAATTCGCAAGGCTGTCTCACGAATGTCTTACGATGAGCATACGTTCATCGTACGAATTCGCCTCGATAAACGAATAAAATGCAAGAGCACCACCCCGCAACCCTCATAGTTTCACCGTCGATTTTCGACACCACACTGGATCCTGATGGCTCTCCCACAGCAGCGCATTTTCCTTCTAAGAAGGAGGTTCCTTGATGAAGAAGAGTGTCACGCAGCCATCCTGGTGCTGCTCATCCGAGCACGGCAAGGTAGAAGAGGACGAGCGAGGCATTGGTGGGGCAAACCCTGGGGGCATGCTTCTTTTCTGGAGTCAAGACTGTGAGTACCGATTTACTTTTAAGGGAGACGCAAGTGACGCGAAAATCGTAGGACTGTCGTGCGTCTGCCGTGCGGCTGTCATGCAGCTGCCGTGCGACTTGCGCGATTGTCTTACGATTCGAAACATTCTTGCGATAGTATTCTGTCAGGACGCACGACTGTCGTAAGATGCTCGTGCGGCTGTCTTGCGACCCTCGCAAGACAAACGCAAGCAATGATTGACAGCAGCCCCGCCTGCAAACTTGCGAACTCCTGCAAAATCGTAAGTCAATCGTGCGGTTGTCTCAAGACTGTCGTGCGGCAGCCTTGCGGCGTCCACAGATTGCCGAAAAATCGCAGAAATAATGTGCATGTTGAGAATTTAGTTTGCGACGTTGCGACGACCTTGCGACGTCTAAAATTCGTACGACGATCTTGCGGCTGCTGCACGAAACCCAGCGATTTTTGCCAGAAATGTGATCGCAGAGGACCGTCCGGCTGCCGTAAGGCTGATGTGAAACAGGCTTTACAAGTTATGCCCCTTATAGACTTTCGCATTTTAAGGTGGTGATTTGTGGTATATACACAATTCTTAATAAAACCATAAAAAGTATCGTATCCCCCTGAAGGTTAGCACACATCTTATTTTTGTTGGTCTCCACAGTTAAGATTACAAAATAGAGGGGCATGCTGTTTATAAAAGTGTTTTATATGGAAAGATCAAATGGTAATTTTCTGCAAGGAAGTCTGAAAAATAAAATCCATTGTTGAAAATGTACATAGCTCCGAAGATACTTTGATGTCTTTAAAAGAGCGCCCTAGCAATTATTTGTTCCAACTCTTTCTCAAATTGTAAGGTAGACCAGATAAAAACAGTAGCTTTTTTTCTCAAATGTCTGGCCATGTATATACTGCATGTATATTGGTTGCATTCATTAATACAGGTAGGTCAGTTATACCTATATCATACTCACAGTATAAATATTACATTACAATGACCAAGACAGGTGTGTTATTGAAATTATTCAACCTTGAAAATAGACTCTACTGTGTATTTAAGACAATATTTTGACACAGGCCACATCTTTTTTTCATCTGCGCAGCCTGATAATGTGAAAAAATGGAAAAAATAATTGCTAGGACGCTCTGCATAATGCATTAATTTATGTTCAGACCTAGTTACATTTTCAATAATCATGGTCATTTTTTAGATTTTTTGCGCACAAAATTACCCTTTGATCTTTTCTTATATAAATCCTTTTTAACATCAACAAGTCCTGCATTTTGGGATTCTGAATTGTTAGAAACAACATAAAGAAGGCAGCTGTTAAGTTTTGGGAAGATCTGTTGTATTCTCAGCATTTTATGCAGATTTTTGTCTTTGTCCCAAATCAGTGATAATCACCACCTTACCCTGCTGCGCGTCGCATTTTTGGTGAACTGCGTAAGACAGTATACGGCGTATCATGTTCCGCTTGCTAAGCTGTTGTCTTCCTTGAATACAATTTCTTAAAACGTGTTGATGGTGTGTTTTCTTTGATTCTTTTATTTACCCATAGACCACACAGTCTTGGTGAATTTGAAGAGTAAAATTCATGAAAAAATAGAGAGAAAACTTATCCCCTAAAAGACCACAAGTAGAAACCACAACCGCCCACAATCATTAATGAAAAACACAGCTGCTGATAGCGCAATTCCATTCCCATTCGAATTAAAAATATCAAGTATAGATAGATAAATAGTCCAAATATAGCTATACCAAGCGAGTTAGAACATGCATAACATTTCAGTTTTGTAATCAATTAAAACAAATTAACACCTGAAAGTGGGCAAAGCGAAATAACTTCACAATTTTCATTTATTTCAATGCAGTTACAATAAGTCAAATAGCATTGTTATATTGTTAACTACTCGTAGGCGCTTGAATTTTGACTTTCTAAGTGGGACTAGAATTGCGCGTATACCTGGCATGGACAAAAGTAAATGATATAAACTAAATTCCATCTGACAGAAACTTAAGGGAACTACTTAGGGTTTCAACAATCGTTTATTACATGACATTTGTATTTTTCAAAGAACAACGGGTCAGGTATTAAGGAAATTAGTTATATCAGTTATCAGACAACGTATCTGACGTATTGTATTTTAATAGCACAACAGGTCCCGAACTGAAGAAAGTATTATGGAGATGAGAGTGCTATCAATTAACAGACACCATACCTGACGTGTTGTATTTTGATACTACAACAGATCCAAAACCGAAGGAAGCACTACAGAGACGAGAGTGCTAGCAAATATCAGGCACTACAACCGACGTGTTGTAGTTTTGATAGTACAACATGTCCAGTTATAAGGGATCTATTACAGAGGTGAAAGAACTAGCAATTATCGGACACCTTATCTGACATGTTGTATTTTGAAAGTACAACAGGTCCAGTAATAAAGAAGCCAATACAGAGGTGAGTGAGCTAGTAATTATCAGACACCATATCTGACGTGTTTAACTTGGATAGTTCAATATGTCCGGGCCTGAAGGAAGCTTTTCAGAGATGAGAGTACTAGCAATTATCAGACATCACAATTGACGTGTTGTATTTTGATAGTACAATAGGTCTAGTATTGAAAAAATGTTTACAAGAATTCGAATCTAACATGTTGTATTTTGATAGTACAATAGGTCCAGAACTGAAGGATAACATTACAGAGATGAGAATGCTACCAATTACCAGATACCACATCTGTCATGTTGTATTTTGAAAGTAAAACAGGTCCAGAACTGAAGGATTCATTATAGAGGTGAGAGTGCTAGCAACTATCAGATACCGTATCTGCCATGTTGTATTTTGATAAAACAACAGGTTCTTAACTGAAGGAATCATTACAGAGACAAAACTGCTATCAAATATCAGACTCCATATCTGGCGTGTTGTATTTTGAAAGTACAACAAGTCCAGAACTGAAGAAATCATTACATAAACGAGAGTGCTACCAATTACCAGGTACCACATCTGACGTGTTGTATTTTGCTAGTACAACAAGTGCAGAACTGAAGGAATCATTACATAGACATGAGTAGTACCAATTACCAGGTACCATATCTGACGTATTGTATTTTGATAGTACAACAAGTCCAGAACTGAAGGAATCATTACATAGACGAGAGTAGTACCAATTGCCAGGTACCATATCTGACGTGTTGTATTTTGATAGTACAACAAGTCCAGAACTGAAGGAATCATTACATAGACAAGAGTGCTGCCAATTACCAGGTACCACGTCTGACGTGTTGTATTTTGATAGTACAACAAGTCCAGAACTGAAGGAATCATAACATAGACGAGAGTAGTACCAATTACCAGGTACCACATCTGACGTGTTGTATTTTGATAGTACAACAAGTGCAGAACTGAAGGAATCATTACATAGACATGAGTAGTACCAATTACCAGGTACCATATCTGACGTGTTGTATTTTGATAGTACAACAAGTCCAGAACTGAAGGAATCATTACATAGACGAGAGTAGTACCAATTACCAGATACCACATCTGACGTGTTGTATTTTGCTAGTACAACAAGTGCAGAACTGAAGGAATCATTACATAGACGAGAGTAGTACCAATTGCCAGGTACCATATCTGACGTGTTGTATTTTGATAGTACAACAAGTCCAGAACTGAAGGAATCATTACATAGACGAGAGTAGTACCAATTACCAGATACCACATCTGACGTGTTGTATTTTGATAGTACAATCATTACATAGACATGAGTAGTACCAATTACCAGGTACCATATCTGACGTGTTGTACTTTGATAGTACAACAAGTCCAGAACAGAAGGAATCATAACATAGACGAGAGTGCTACCAATTACCAGGTACCACATCTGACGTGTTGTATTTTGATAGTACAACAAGTCCAGAACAGAAGGAATCATTACATAGACGAGAGTGCTGCCAATTACCAGGTACCACGTCTGACGTGTTGTATTTTGATAGTACAACAAGTCCAGAACTGAAGGAATCATTACATAGACATGAGTAGTACATATAACATAGTTGAGAGAACTAGCAATTATCAGACACCGTATCTGACATGTTGTATTGTGATAGTAAAGGAAGCATAAAAATCATAAGTGTGCTTGGAATGATAAGATACCATATCTGACTCGATGTGCTTGGATAGCATACCAGGTCCCGAACTAAAGGAAGCATCTCAGAGATGAAAGTGCTATAAATTATCAGACATCGCATCTGACGTGTTGTATTTTGAAAGTACAACAGGTCCAATACAAGGATACCATTAAAGAGGCGAGAGAGCTAGCAATTATCAGGCACCGTGTCTGGCTCGTTGTATTTTGACAGTACAACAGGTCCAGTCATCAGAAAGCATTACACAGACGAGAGTGCTACCAATTAATACCAGGTTACCCATCTGACGTGTTGCATTTTGATAGTACAATAGGTCCAGAACTGAAGGAATAATTACAAAGACGAAAGTACTACTAATTAGCAGGTACCATATCTGACGTGTTGTATATTGATAGGCTCAGAACTATCGGAATAATTACATAGACGAGAGTACTACCAATTACCAGGTACCACGTCTGACGTGTTGTATTTTGAAAGTACAACAAGTTCAAAACTGAAGGAATCATTACATAGACAAGAGTGCTGCCATTTACAAGGTATCACGTCTGACGTGTTGTATTTTGATAGTACAACAAGTCCAAAACTGAAGGAATCATTACATAGACATGAGTAGTACCAATTACCAGGTACCACGTCTGACGTGTTGTATTTTGAAAGTACAACAAGTTCAAAACTGAAGGAATCATTACATAGATGAGAGATCTACCAATTACAAGGTACCAAATATGAAGTGTTGTATTTTGATAGTACAACAAGTCCAGAACTGAGGGAATCATTACCTAGACGAGATCGATACCAATTACCAGAATACCACGTCTGACGTGTTGTATTTTCAAAGTACAACATGTCCAAAACTGAGGAAATCATTACATAGATGAGAGTGCTACCAATTACCAGGTACTACATCTGAAGTGTTGTATTTTGATATTACAACATGTCCAGAACTGAGGGAATCATTACAGAGACGAGAGTGCTACCAATTACCAGGTACCACGTCTGACGTGTTGTATTCTAATAGTACAACAAGTGCAGAACTGAAGGAACCATTACATAGACGAGAGTACTACCAATTACCAGGAAGTGTTCTAATTGATAGTACAACATGTCCAGAACTGAGGGAATCATTACAGAGACGAGAGTGCTACCAATCACCAGGTACCACATCTGACGTGTTGTAATTCGATAGAGCAAAAGGTCCAAGGTCCAGAACAGGAGGAATCATTACATAGACGAGAGTGCTACCAATTACCAGGTACCGACATCTGACGTGTTGTATTTTGAAAGTACAAAAAGTCAAGAACTGAAGGAATCATTACTAAACGAGAGTACTACCAATTACCAGGTACCACATCTGACGTGTTGTATTTTGATGGTACAACAAGTCCAGCACTGAGAGAATCATAACATAGACGAGAGTACTACCAATTACCAGGTACCACATCTGACTTGTTGTATTTTGAAGACGAGAGTGCTACCAATTACCAGGTACCACGTCTGACGTGTTGTATTTTGAAAGTACAACCAGTCCAGAACTGAGGTAATCATTACATTGAAGAGAGTACTACCAATTACCAGGTACCACATCTGAAGTGTTGTATTTTGATAGTACAACATGTCCAGAACTGAAGGAATCATTACATAGACGGGAGTGCTACCAATTACCAGGTACCACATCTGACGTGTTGTATTTTGAAAGTACAACCAGTCCAGAAGTGAGGGAATCATTACTAGCCGAGAGTACTACCAATTACCAGGTACCACATCTGACGTGTTGTATTTTGATAGTACAACAAGTCTAGCACTGAGAGAATCATAACATAGACGAGAGTACTACCAATTACCAGGAACCAAATCTGTCTTGTTGTATTTTGATAGTACAACAAGTCCAGAACTGAAGGAATCATTACAGAGACGAGAGTGCTACCAATTACCAGGTACCACATCTGACGTGTTGTATTTTGATAGTACAACAAGTCCAGAACTGAAGGAATCATTACAGAGACGAGAGTGATACCAATTACCAGGTACTACATCTGACATGTTGTATTTTGATAGTTCAACAAGTGCAGAACTAAAGGAATAATTACATAGACGAGAGTACTACCAATTACCAGGTACCACATCTGAAGTGTTGTATTTTGATAGTACAACAAGTCCAGCACAGAAGGAATCATTACATAGACGAGAGTGCTGCCAGTTACCAGGTACCACATCTGACGTGTTGTATTTTGATAGTACATCAAGTCCAGAACTGAAGGAATTATTACATAGACGAGAGTGCTGCCAGTTACCAGGTACTACATCTGACATGTTGTATTTTGATAGTACAGCATGTCCAGAACTGAAGGAATCATAGACGAGAGTGTTACCAATTACCACATCTGACGTGTTGTATTTTGAAAGTACAACATGTCCAGAACTGAAGGAATCATTACATAGACGGGAGTACTACCAATTACCAGGTACCACATCTGAAGTGTTGTATTTTGATAGTACAGCAAGCTCAGCACTGAGGGAATCATTACATAGACGAGAGTGCTGCCAGTTACCAGGTACCACATCTGACATGTTGTATTTTGATAGTACAGCAAGTCCAGAACTGGAGGAATCATGACATAGACGAGAGTGCTACCATTTACCAGGTACCACACCTGACGTGTTGTATTTTGATAGTACATCACGTCCAGAACTGAATGAATCATGACATAGACGAGAGTGCTGCCAGATACCAGGTACCACATCTTACGTGTTGTATTTTGATAGTACAACATGTCCAGAACTGAAGGAATAATTACAAAGACGAAAGTACTATTAATTACCAGGTACCACATCTGACGTGTTGTATTTTGATAGTACAACATGTCCAGAACTTAAGGAATCATTACATAGACGAGAGTGCTACCAATTACCAGGTACCACATCTGACGTGTTGTATTTTGAAAGTACAACTAGTCAAGAACTGAAGGAATCATTACTAGACGAGAGTACTACCAATTACCAGGTACCACATCTGACGTGTTGTATTTTTATAGTACAAGTCCAGCACTGAGAGAATCATAACATAGACGAGAGTACTACCAAATACCAGGTACCACAGCTGACTTGTTGTATTTTGAAGACGAGAGTGCTACCAATTACCAGGTACCACATCTGACGTGTTGTATTTTGAAAGTACAACCAGTCCAGAACTGAGGGAATCATTACATTGAAGAGAGTGCTACCAATTACCAGGTACCACATCTGAAGTGTTGTATTTTGATAGTACAACATGTCCAGAACTGAAGGAATCATTACATAGACGGGAGTGCTACAAATTACCAGGTACCACATCTGACGTGTTGTATTTGGAAGTACAACCAGTCCAGAACTGAGGGAATCATTACTAGACGAGAGTACTACCAATTACCAGGTACCACACCTGACGTGATGTATTTTGATAGTACAACAAGTCTAGCACTGAGAGAATCATAACATAGACGAGAGACCTACCAATTACCAGGTTCCACATCTGACTTGTTGTATTTCGATAGTATAACAAGTCTAGAACTGAAGGAATCATTACATAGACGAGAGTGCTACCAATTACCAGGTACCACATCTGACGTGTTGTATTTTGATAGTACAACAAGTCCAGAACTGAAGGAATCATTACATAGACGAGAGTGCTGCCAGTTACCAGGTACTACATCTGACATGTTGTATTTTGATAGTTCAACAAGTGCAGAACTAAAGGAATAATTACATAGACGAGAGTACTACCAATTACCAGGTACCACATCTGAAGTGTTGTATTTTGATAGTACAACAAGTCCAGCACTGAAGGAATCATTACATAGACGAGAGTGCTGCCAGTTACCAGGTTCCATATCTGATGTGTTGTATTTTGATAGTACAACATGTCCAGAACTGAAGGAATCATTACATAGACGAGAGTGCTGCCAGTTACCAGGTACCACATCTGACGTGTTGTATTTTAATAGTACAACATGCCCAGAACTGAAGGAATCATTACAAAGACGAGAGTGCTGCCAGTTAGCAGGTACTACATCTCACATGTTGTATTTTGATAGTACAGCATGTCCAGAACTGAAGGAATCATAGACGAGAGTGCTACCATAACCACATCTGACGTGTTGTAATTTGAAAGTACAACATGTCAAGAACTGAAGGAATCATTACATAGACGAGAGTACTACCAATTACCAGGTACCACATCTGAAGTGTTGTATTTTGATAGTACAACAAGTTCAGCACTGAGGGAATCATTACATAGACGAGAGTGCTGCCAGTTACCAGGTACCACATCTGACGTTTTGTATTTTGATAGTACAACAAGTCCAGAACTGGAGGAATCATGACATAGACGAGAGTGCTACAAATTACCAGGTACCACATCTGACGTGTTGTATTTTGAAAGTACAACAAGTCAAGAACTGAAGGAATCATTACTAGACGAGAGTACTACCAATTACCAGGTACCACATCTGACGTGTTGTATTTTGATTGTACAACAAATCCAGCACTGAGAGAATCATTACATAGACGAGAGTGCTACCAATTACCAGGTACCACATCTGACGTGTTGTATTTTGAAGACGAGAGTGCTACCAATTACCAGGTACCACATCTGACGTGTTGTATTTTGAAAGTACAACATGTCCAGAACTGAGGGATTCATTACATTGAAGAGAGTGCTACCAATTACCAGGTACCACATCTGAAGTGTTGTATTTTGATAGTACAACATGTCCAGAACTGAAGGAATCATTACATAGACGGGAGTGCTACCAATTACCAGGTACCACATCTGACGTGTTGTATTTTGAAAGTACAACCAGTCCAGAACTGAGGCAATCATTACTAGACGAGAGTACTACCAATTACCAGGTACCACATCTGACGTGTTTTATTTTGATAGTACAACAAGTCTAGCACTGAGAGAATCATAACATAGACGAGAGTACTACCAATTACCAGGTACCACATCTGACTTGTTGTATTTCGATAGTACAACAAGTCCAGAACTGAAGGAATCATTACATAGACGAGAGTGCTGCGAGTTACCAGGTACTACATCTGACGTGTTTTATTTTGATAGTTCAACAAGTGCAGAACTGAAGGAATCATTACATAGACGAGCGTACTACCAATTACCAGGTACCACATCTGAAGTGTTGTATTTTGATAGTATAACAAGTCCAGCACTGAAGGAATCATTACATAGACGAGAGTGCTGCCAGTTACCAGGTACCATATCTGACGTGATGTATTTTGATAGTACAACATGTCCAGAACTGAAGGAATCATTACATAGACGAGAGTGCTGCCAGTTACCAGGTACTACATCTGACATGTTGTATTTTGATAGTACAGCATGTCCAGAACTGAAGGAATCATAGACGAGAGTGCTACCAATTACCTCATCTGACGTGTTGTATTTTGAAAGTACAACATGTCCAGAACTGAAGGAATCATTACATAGACGAGAGTACTACCAATTACCAGGTACCACATCTGAAGTGTTGTATTTTGATAGTACAACAAGTTCAGCACTGAGGGAATCATTACATAGACGAGTGTGCTGCCATTTACCAGGTACCACATCTGACGTGTTGTATTTTGATAGTACAGCAAGTCCAGAACTGGAGGAATCATGACATAGACGAGAGTGCTACCAATTACCAGGTACCACACCTGACGTGTTGTATTTTGATAGTACAACACGTCCAGAACTGAAAGAATCATTACATAGACGAGAGAGCTGCCAGTTACCAGGTACCACATCTTACGTGTTGTATTTTGATAGTACAACAAGTCCAGAACTGAAGGAATAATTACAAAGACGAAAGTACTACTAATTACCAGGTACCACATCTGACGTGTTGTATTTTGATAGTACAACATGTCCAGAACTGAAGGAATCATTACAGAGACGAGAATGCTACCAATTACCAGGTACCACATCTGACGTGTTGTATTTTGAAAGAAAACCCAATACAGAGGTGAGAGGAAACATTACAGAGATGAGAGTGCTCTCAATCTAAATATCCCATGAGTTTCAAATACTTATGTTAAAATTCAACAAGTTATCCCAGAAAAACTAAATGTTGCGGGTTTTTTTAATGTACTTATTATATATAGTTTATACAGTATAGAATAAATGTTTTAAGCTGTTTATTAGTTCATTAGCTGTTGACGAGTCGGCTAAGACGCGCACAACATGTCCAGAACTGAAGGAGGCATTATAGAGATGAGAGTGCTGTCAGTTATCAGATACCATATCTTTTATAACAAATATAAAAAGGTTTGTAATTTTCTTCACTCGCTCTTCTAAAGAATTCTGTCCCGACGCCACCCCCCCACCCCCTCAACACACGCGTACCATTTCAGAAGTCATCCAACAAAAAGTACAAGAGACAGCTTGTCCTTCCTCATAAATCTGCCAAAACTCTGTCCCGCTAGGCGCTAAGGGACCGACCATTTGATATTCTTGGGGGGGGGGGGGGGGGAGGATTGGGGGGGGGGGGGGGGCGCCGGTATTTTTTCGAAAAAAATCCCTGTCTTTGGAAGAAAAAATATGCAAGTAAAAAATAAATCAGCTCATAAGGGGATTTCAAAAAATAACCTGGCTCCACCCAAAATTTCCAAAAAAGAGTCTGGGTCCTGCACTTTTGGTGGGAAGATAGCAACTGCCTACCTACCCACCAAAATTCACCTTACCCCTGAGTCTGGATCCTGCACTTTTGGTGGGTAGATAGCAACTGCTTACCACCACACCGAAATTCACCTTACCCCTCCCTCCCCCCGCCCTCCCCCCCCCCCCCCCCAAAAAAAAAAAAAAAGATGGCCACCTTGGACACCCTAGATCTATTTTTTTTTATTAAACGGCACATTTACCGTGAGCAACCTGCATAGTAAGACAAACAGGTCTGAGCAAGCAGTGTAGACCCAGGAGCAGTCTGATCTGGGTCAGCAATTTTTCCTTAATACCTGCACATTTTGGGTACTCCATTTGTGGGTGATATAGATATGTTCAAAATGTAGGATGCTGTTGTCTTAGTATTATGGGTAATTACTGTAACTATGTGTGACATTTTTTGTAGAACTATTATTTGTTTTTGTTGTTTTCATAGTTTGCAGGGATTAAAAAGAAAGCCTACCTACCTAATTACTCTCCAAAAATCCTAGTTAATAGGCAACTGCAAACAAAATACTTTTTATGATTGGCCTGTGGCTGAGATGGGAGGAGGTGAAAGGGGCATGAAAAAATACATATGCTATAGAATTAAATGCCAAAAGTTATGTTTTAGCTTAAATCTCATAAAGAAAATTAAAAGGCTCATATTGAAGTTATATTAATAGAAATGATACCATAAACTGAAAAATAAGAAAAAAATATATTTCCTGATTAATTTAATCCATCTCAAATGTTTGCAGCTTCTGACCAAAGCGAAGAAACTTGTAATTACTAATCAGTTATTAAGTTACTAGAGAGAAAAGCTTGATGACAGACATTAAATGATGAGTCATGACTGTAAAGGGATGCAGTTTAGTGCAGTTGAATGAGAGGTAGCCCCTTCCTGTCTATCCCCCCCCCAAACACACACACACACACCAACCTATTAAAAAGCATTTTCACAGAGGATTTTATTGGCCAAATATTTAGGACTTTATTATGCTAGCAAGCTTTTTTATATCATTATAAGTGCACAAAATAATGAATGGGGCATGTCCTGCTAACTGATGGACCCTGCATTTTGTGTGGAATGTTGCATAATGCTGTTTGTCCTTCTACAAGTCAAGACTATGTTAGAATGAAAACAATTACACAGTTCCACCATAATTGTTACACCAGCATCATTGGGCTTCATATTAACACCTGTTGTGC
Source organism: Ctena decussata (assembly GCA_963989385.1). Taxonomy (NCBI): domain Eukaryota; kingdom Metazoa; phylum Mollusca; class Bivalvia; order Lucinida; family Lucinidae; genus Ctena; species Ctena decussata. The sequence goes on along the minus strand of OZ022502.1, from coordinate 84,265,777 downwards.
CCTCTCATTAGAAGCACTTCAGCAAGAGCATAGATGGTTCTATTAATGGATCACAACAAATGTTTTTATGGCTGAATAAGACAGAATTCCCAGAATTGCTATCATGCTCCAGCTGAGTCTTTGTATAATCATTATAATAAAACCATCACTTGTGGAACTGTCTCCAGATTTTTTTTCTTATTATGTACATATGTTATAATTTATTTTGGCTATTTATTTATTTATACTTATAGGGAAAACACTGAAGGGCAATGTCAGACTGCATGTGAATATAATAATTTGATCAGAGCTTTATACATTTAGAATACCTATATAGTACTAATTTGTTCATTTGAAAATTGTGTTAAATTTTAATTTTTGATCAAAAGCAACTGTGATGAGACACCACAACATACTGTACATTTTACTTGAAGAGAAATGATAAAGAATAACTCCACTTTGGCTCACTAGATATTGGCCTATTATTTTTCTTGTTTAATCATGTTTATATCTTACCATTATTCAACTTAGAGAATAGATTACCAAGTCCTGAGCCTTTGCCACATATTTAATCAAGTTTTCTGGTTTGCTGGACAGCTGTGCTTTTTATTTGTTTTGTTTTTTTGTGAGTGTGACTCAGAATCATATTAGAGAACACATCACATTGAACTAAAACTTTGAGAAATTCTCCATTCTCAATGAAAAGTTAAGGTACCATTCATTATAAATTATATAATTTTTGCATGAGATTTGCCCATACTGATAGATTTCCATGAGATTTTTGGCAACAGTTAGAGCAAATCCCTCAAAAGATCACTGAGTATATAAACACACTGTGGCATTTTAATTTATGAACCAAGGGCATTGCAGAGCTGACAGCCCCCACCCCCACCTGATGAGCTAGTATTTGACACACCTGGCATTTCATAATAAATATGTATTTTATTAAGTCCCTGGTTTCTTCTTAGGAAGAATCAATAAATTCTTGTTAGTTGTTTACACTCTTAAAAAGGGGATAAACAACTAACAAGTAAATGTATATGTTGTAACCCCTCATTAGAACTCCTCATTTAGGTAGTTCCACAGAGGGCCAAAACCTATGTTATAAAAATGCATACTGCAATTTTAATGCTCAAAAGCTCATTTAACAGTACATATGCTGCTTCTCAACGTTGGCTGAATTATATGGAGTGTAAAGGAGTGTATAAGTATGTATGGCCAAGTTATTTTCTAAGCTTAAAGTTGATACAAAATCTTCATTACTGCAATTGTCCTACCACTTTCACCATCTGACAGTGTGTCGAAATTGCTGGGAAAATCAAAAAGTGCTGACCCTGATTAGACTGCTGTTTTGATAGTACAGTCTAACCCAGGTCTACACTGCACTTTTTAATCAAGGATTTTAGTCAATAAAGTTTTACAAGTATTTGTTATGGCTAAACATGGCTAAACATCTATTATATTTTGCTTAGTTTTTCATGTAAAAGAAAGGTTAAAAGTTGTGTGCGTGTGTGTGTGTAGGGGTGGGGGTTGGGGATGGAGGAAGGGTGGAGGAAGAAGGGGGGGGGGGGCGGGTAGAGGGGCCTTAAGTTGGGTAGGGTGATTGTGTGAGTTGCAGGAGAGGCTTTGAAATATTGGCACGTGCAGGATTAATTGGATGGCAAAATTATTTTTTTCTAGCAGTCCTTCTGATTGTGACCACAATGTACCGGTCTTAATAACTTATAAGCAAGTAAATGCGAAGTTTGAAACAGTTGACGCAGTTCTGTAATTGGTTTAAACATATTTATTTAGCTTATTCTGTTAATATATATATATGTATACATACATAAACAAGTAAGATATCAGCACAAGCTATGGGATTAGAACGGAAGCAATGTGCTTATCAAGTTCTTCTCCCTAACATGAAATATTTGTACGAATTATGGCGGATATCTGTACCTCGTAGAATAATGTTGATATTATAAAAGTTCTGTAATTGCGTCACAACTGTCATAAATCGATCGATTTGTTTACAGTATGGTGTAGGCTACTGATCAGAATTCTTTTCCCAATCATTCTGAAGAAAGTACAGAAAAAAATATTGTTGTATGTTGAATTACTAGATGCGTTCCTCTTCGTGTGTCGGATTTCAGGATTCAAGAACATTTTGGTAATGTTTAAATTTATTACAGATTATTTTGCTGTCTATCGATCAGGTAAAAAATCCGCCATTAATTTGAGAAAATGAAATAGGGTACCTAAACATTATTTTGCAAAGGAAATTGTCCCAAACACCGAATTACTTAATTTTTATAATGGAGAAAGGGCAGACACCGTGGTTTTTCATGGCATATGTCCGCCGACGGGAGAAAGTCGATTTATTTTGAAAATTGCTGTTGAAGTTGGCGGATAAGAGTCGTCTTTACATGATCACGTAAAACGTTCGATTGCAGAATATCTCGGTGTTTAGCTCTGCTCTTAAAGGCATAGAGAATTAAATCAAGACGTAAGGAATAAAACCATATCTTATTTTCGGCTTTGTGTAGCTTGATTCGCCGACAAAGCATCACTGAAATTGCGACACGTTCGTCGATTGAATCTGAGTCTGAGAAATTTCGAACGTTATTTCGTTGCTATCTGTATAAAAATATCACTCCGCCATGGATACGCGTTCCCACTGGAAACAAAAATCAAAAACCACATGTACATCTTCATATCATAAGAATATAATCTGTAAAATTTCAAATCAATCCGATGAAAGATGTAGTAGTAGTTGCGGGGACAAGATTTCGGACGGTCGGACAGACGGACGGACACACGGACGGACGAGGGTCATTTCTATAGTCCCCCCTCCGCCTACGACGGGTGACAATAACCAACCAAGGCAAGATAGCTTTGGAGAAAAAAAATTGAAAGAAAAAGAGAAAAATGAAACAACCGAATTTTGACTTGGGAAAGCAAACAATATGTACAGCACCCTGTATTTGGCAAAGTGCATATTGAAGACTATAAAAAAGCGGATCAACAAACCATAAAGTGCTGTCAAAGACGTTTACTGCAAAAACATAGCACAACAAGGTTCCAAGACAATAAATGGGGAAAATTCTAACACCAGTCGCCGATATAGCCAATTGTAAAAGCTAATGATATATTGCGGGACAAATCACTGGGCGGACTAGCGTGACGTTATCTAGCGCCATTCAGACGTCATTTAGATTTGTTGGGTGACGTCAGTTTCCATGTCCATGCGAATGGACGGTTTAACGTTGTTTTCTCGTATCAAAAACTTATGAAATACGTGTAAACGCCATTGTCACAGTTAAAGTTCTTGGCAGGATTTCTTCATATAATCATGGCGGAAAACATGCGAAATCCGAAGGAAACACTCTTGCTTGTTAGAATCGAAATAGTGTGTTGTTAACAAGTGACTTGTTGCCGAATATATCACTGGCTGTCGGTCAGCTGTCAGTGAATCTATCACTCGCGCTTCGCGCTCGTGATATATCCTCTTTACGACTGACCGCCTACCAGTGATATATTCGGCAACAAATCACTGTTAGCAAGAATCTGTTTCTTAACCAGGGTTCGAGGTTATAAAACCTGAGTATAATCTCAAACTCAAAATAAAGCACACTGATTGGCTGCTTCCTAGCATGTGCTCGGAAGCAGCCAATCAGTGTGCTTTATTTTGAGTTTTAGAATGTACTCAAGTTTTATAACCTCGGGACCAGCTCTGTGCCAGAGGACCACGTGATTGACCACAAATAGTTCCAACTTAATATGACAATAAATTGCAATCCTTTTGAGGAAATCTGGTGCTGAATATTCATAATAATGTAACTTTGGTCTTGGTTATTCATTTTATTGTATTACAACAGAAAATAATGCTTTGAAAAGTTTTACTTTTTTGATGACGTAACGTCCGGGAGGTTTGGCGCCAGTAATGACGCGAAACGTCCCGCCATAGATCAGGGTTGTGTGAAAAGTACTCTTCGTCAATGCTCATATGAAGTTTACTTCTTTTGAAACAGGCACGCATGTAGATAAGCTCAAACATATTCTGTATTTGCATATTAAATTCGGCAAACCCTTACATGCTGTTAAAAATTGAATGATAAACCTTACAGTAATTAGATAAGATTCTCATTTTTCAGCTTTAATTTATAGAAATAAATGCGTGACATGAACCAGTTCGTTCAGGCTGCATATAATAATAATTTTATTATTATTGTTGTTGTTATTCTTATCGGAAACTTGTACCAAATTTTGAATAAACAAATCATCCTTTTTTTATTTCCCGCACAGTCTCTATCGCACCTAAGCTCGCGCACAGATGGTTATTATGAGAACTTACATGAACCAAGCTGTCGTCGTTGTTCGATTTGTCGTCGCAAAACTCCTCCAAGCGGCTCCAGGATGTATCAACTGGGCCCGAGTCGGTTTGCCATTCTAAGCTAGTTAACATTAGCAGGCGTTTAAAAGCGCCATAATTCAATGGCTAGAGGTTATGTGCTACTCGTACAGAGCAGAAGGTCACGAATACTTCTCTATCGGGCCACTGGCTAATCCGCCTAGAAGTACGAATCGGAGAAGATAAAGGAAAGCGAAAGGAGAGGACTCCGTCTCTCGAATGCTGTGCCCAAAATACTGTGGGTCTCTAACACCGACTGCAATTACGACCACAAGACTTCAGAAAAAACATTCTTTTTATTTATTTATTTTTTATCTTTTATTTATTTATTTATTTCCATTTATTTTCGGTTTGCACCAGATTTTCAGTATCAGTATCAAAATGAGTGAGGTCATACAAATATTCCACTCAGTCTTCTTTTGGAAAAGTAGTAATTGTTGTGGGCACATGCTGGCATTGAACTATACTTCGCACTGTACGTACTCAATCTCATTAAGGCATCAAACGACAAAACTAACTTTCCGTGACCAGACAGACTGTGCTGTGCCAGGACTAATTTGGGCTTGAGGAAGGAGTTGCTAAGGGTGTGTCCCAGGCTAATACTTTGTTGAAGCAAACATTTTCAGTTTTGACATATACATAAACCTAGGAAAGTTTTCAAAATTGGGTGTGGGATGGAAGGTGGGTGCAGATTATTGAGAATTACACACATTTGAAGTTCGTGCGCCGATCGAGCAAACCTTGAAAGTAATCTAAAGGGGTTCAAGGCAGATTATTTTTAGGAGGGGAGGGGGTTGGTCGGGGGGAGAGGGAGAATTATGGCCGGATGGAAGGGGGCTGGTCACTGCTGCCCCTCCACCACCGCCTGTGATACCCTGCTGAATGTATACGCCGCTACGGGAGATCACCCTAAAATGAAAATATTTTTTCTTTCACGCAGAAGCGTGGCTCACTGGGTGGATTGAACTCCTCTAAACTGGATGATTTTTCTACTTTTCTCTTCCGTAAACCCTGTAAACGCAAGAACTATGATACCGTAGTGAACTTGAATCAGCAGGAATTATACTGGGCAAGAAAGTTAGGGATCAAACATTTGACTGAAGCTTAAATCATGAAAAAAAAATATCCAAAAGTAATTTTCTTCTGTTCAATACATCTGTCAAAACGGCACAGGACTGCATGAAAAATATTGGAATCGGATCACGTGATACACCAGTAGAAAGGAATAAACAGATATACCCCTAAAATTGAGGGGGAAATGGGCAGCACCACAAAATTAGATGCTCGTGATCCTTGGCTTTATCCAAACAAAATTATTGCCAGTGCTCACCGATATCTCTGGGGTCTGATTAACTGCATACCAGCTACTCGGTATGCTTTTGGTAAAGCGTTAGAGGCTCATTTGGGGACTCGTTTGACAGTTTTCATGAAAGGCCTGATTATCTCTCAAGGGGTTTTTGAAGCCTCTGGTGATTAGAATCAGTGTCTTGTAACATCTGTCAAGCATACTTAATCGGATTTAAAACTTGCGACCGACTAGTCTTATCCATACGGACGATTGTCTTTGTGCCAAGCTACTGCTTAGTCACAATATAACACTGTGAGGACGCGCATTTTTTCTCCATTAAAATGATTTACACGGCAAATTTACGCTAAAACATTTAGATACAGACTTTATGACATGTCTCGAGGTTGGTGGGTTATGGTATGGGTCGGCATCTGGATTGGCAACTGCGTGGACTTGCGCATGCCAGCCACAGGCGCTCTGATTGGTGTTCGAGTTAGGAATGACATGTTTTATCCATTTACGAGACCGTTTGCTGAAGCTGAAGTTTTTGGCGATGACTTCATCGAATCACAGGGCAAATGTGGAAGACCAGTACCTTGCGACAGAAACAATCGTCCGCATTGACATGTCAATTTTGATCACAAGTTTTAAAATCCAATTGGGCATGCTTTTGACATGTTACACCGCGCAGTTCTAATCACCAGATGTTTCCTGAAACTCATGGAGAGCTCATTCAGGCCTTTTGTGAAAAATGGCAAACTAGTCCCTAAACGGGCCTCTGAGGATTCACCAGAAGCATACCGAGTAGCTGTCATGCAGTTATTCTGGCCCTCAGAGGTCACACTGAGAAATCAAAATGATTGTGCATGGATAAAGCCAAAAATAATGGACATTCAGTTTTGTGTTAATGCCAGTTTTCAATTTGAATTTAGGGGTATGCCTGTTTATTCATGTCTGCTGGTGTGTCACGTGATCAGATTCCAACATGTGTCGTGCAGTCTTGTGCAGCCTTGATAGATGTTTTCAACAGAAGATAATGATTTTTGGAAAATTATTTTTTTTTTTTATATAAAATTTCAGTCAAATGTTTGATCCTTAACTTTTTTGTTTAGTATATCTAGAGCATTCAAGTTTACTACGGTATCATAGTTCTTGCATGTAGAGGTAGCTGAAAGTGAAAGCTGCTTACGGAAGATACATGAAAAAATGCAGAAAAGGGCTGTTTACAAAGATTTAACCTACCATGCAGCTTATACGCAAATAACAGTGAAGAAAATGACAAAACCAATAAACAAAACATGAAATTTTGAGCAATTTAATGATGAAATAGAATTCAAACACTGAACAAAATAGGGAAAATCTTAAAGTCTTTTCAATAAGAAAACGCAGCTTCTAACCCACATTTATCTGGTAAGTATAATTTAGTCCAATTAGATTTTTTCCATTTCCTAGGTTTTAGGGATTACGATAATTTTCCATCAAAATAAAAAAGATAGACAATGATCAGGAATTAATACAATCGAATCCCATATCCCGCCCTCAAAGCCAAAAGGGAAAGAAGCACACACACAAATTGACAAAGTTCACGAAAGATCCTCAAGGTAAAGTAAACCGAATGACCAGCTCTTTTCCAGTTAGGTGGTCATTCAGCTACCCTAATTAAAAACAACAACATCTATTTTTACCTTTTTAGCGCGCCTGTCAAGGTGAGCTTATGGTATAGCCTTGGTCATCGTCGTCCGACGGTCGTCCACACTCTTTAAACATCTTCTTCTCAGAAACCACTGGACCGATTGAAGCCAAATTTCATATGGAGCCTTAACAGGATAGGGGAACAAAAGTGTTTTTTTTTTTATATTTGGCCCAGGTCACATGACTAAGATGGCCGCCATGCCAATACATGGTAAAAACGTTAAAAATTTTCTTTTCTAGAACCACTCTGTAGGGATGTAGGGAGAACATCTCAATTGGCACCTGGAATGTAAGGACTTGGGAAGGAACGTCGCAGCAAAAAGCCATGGGTCACTGGAGATGTTCTCGACCTCTGTGATGAGAGGAGAAATTTGAAGAAGAAGAGGTATGAAACAGGAGGAGCAGAAGAATACAGGGAAGCAAACAAGAGGATTCAGAAGGCAGTGAAGAAAGCGAAGGAGGACTGGATAGCTAGTCAGTGCGAGGAGATCGAAACTTGCCTGAACAAAAACAACAGCCAGAAAGCATACCAGCTGGTGAAGGACCTAACTTCAGAGAAACAGAGTAGATCCACAACTATCCAGGACAAGTCTGGGAAATGCCTTACAGAAGAACAAGAGATTCTCAGCAGATGGACAGAATATTGCTCAGAATTATACAGCCATGAGACCGATGGTGACAATACGGTTCTGGACTGCAGTCAGCCCCCAGAAGAAGATCAACTACCGATCCTTCTTGAGGAAGTTGAGATTGCAGTAGCAGCACTGAAGAAGGGAAAATCTGCCGGAGTTGATAATATACCAGCAGAACTTGTTCAAGCTGGAGGGGAGACCATGATTGATGTTTTAACAGATATCTGTAACAGGATCTGGAGAACAGGAGAATGGCCTACCCCATGGACTCAGTCGCTGATTATTACTCTCCCTAAAAAGGGCATCCTACAGCTCTGCCAGAACTACAGAACCATCAGCCTCATCCGTCATTCAAGCAAAGTCATGCTAAAAGTTATCTTGAACAGGCTTAAGCCACAAGCCGAAGAGATAATCGCTGAGGAACAGGCTGGGTTCCGAGCAGGAAGGAGCACCACAGAACAGATCTTCAAACTTAGACTCCTGTGTGAAAAGTATCTCCAACATCAGCAGAATCTGTACCATGTCTTCATTGATTTCAAAAAGCCTTTGACAGGGTATGGCATGCAGCCTTGTGGGCCACCATGAGGAAGTACAATATCAATGCAAACCTAGTTCGCACCATTGAGCAGCTATACGACAAGGCTACAAGTGCGGTCCTGATAAATGGCAGCACAGGAGAATGGTTCAGAACAACAGTTGGAGTAAGACAAGGATGTCTTCTATCACACACCCTCTTCAACATTTTTCTCGAACAGATCATGTCTGATGCTCTGGAAGAACATGACGGAAAGGTTAGCATAGGCGGCAGAAATATTACCAACCTGCGGTTTGCCGATGACATAGACGCTCTTGCTAAGGAAGAGCAGGAACTAGAAGCTCTAGTGGAAAGTCTCGACCAGACCTGCACAAGGTATAAGATGGAGATCAGTGCTGAGAAGACCAAACTGATGACAAACAGCGCAGATGGCATCCAGAGGGAGATCAAGGTAAAGGGGCAGAAGCTGGGTACTGTAAGCAGCTTCAAATACCTTGGAGCAGTTGTCTCAGATGATGGCTGAAAACAGGAGGTTCTCTCAAGGATAGCACAAGCCACTTCAGCTCTTGCCAAGCTGAAACCAATTTGGAGAGATAACAACATATCTCTTGGATCAAAGGTGACACTTATGCGCTCCCTTGTCATTTCCATATTTCTGTATGCCTGTGAATCATGGACCTTGACAGCAGAGTTAGAGAAAAGAACGCAGGCCTTTGAGATGAGATGCTACCGAAGGTTACTGAACATTTCGTACAAGGACCACATAACCAATGAGGAGGTTCGCAGGAAGATCCAAGCAGCCATTGGAGAATATGATGAACTCCTGGCGCTGGTCAAGAAACGGAAACTAAGGTGGTTTGGCCACGTCTCAAGGTCTTCTGGTTTAGCAAAGACAATTCTTCAGGGCACAGTGAGAGGAAAAAGAAGAAGAGGTAGACAGAAGAAGAGGTGGGAAGACAATATCAAGGAGTGGACTGGAATGGATTTTGCCAGCTCAACTAGGACAGCTGAAGACAGGACAAGGTGGAAAGGGATTGTTTTGAAGTCAGCTGTGGTGCCCCAACGACCTAGTAAGGTTATGGGATAGAATAGAATAGAATAGAACCACTCAGCCGATTGACTTGAAACTTGGTATGTAGCGTGTTGGACTCTGTTACTACAAAGTTTATATAAATGATGACCTTGGGTTGAAGTTGACCTATTTTATGGCAAGGTCAAATCTGGTCCCTTAAGCTTTTGAATGGGACAAGCTGAAAGGGCGCATTTTTCTGTTGCTGTTGTGCTCTATGATATGGATATGCTGTCATCGTCAACCCTTATGAATTCTAGAGGTCTAGGTCATTTAGGGACCTTTGCTAAAGGTCATTTGTCTGTTGTATGAGTACTTCTCCTCTGAAAGAACTCAGCCAATTTCAAATAAATTTCATATGCAGTCTTCAGGCAAAGCGGGAACAGAAGTTTATATATTTGGTCTAGGTCACATGACCAAGAAGGCCAACATGCCCATATATGGCAAAAACCTTAAAAAATCTTCTACTATAGAACCACTGGACCGATTACCTTAGGACCTGGTATGTGGCATCTAGGATTTAAGTACTACAAAGTTTATATAGATGATGACCTTGGGTTGACCCTGGCCTATTTTACTGCAAGGTCAAATTTTGTCCCTTAGACTTTTGAATCGGAAAAGCTTAAAAAGTGCATTTTTTGTTGCTATAGTGCTCTATGATATGGAAATGCAGACCATGTCAACCCCTGAGAATTCTAGCGGTTAAGGTTATGTAAGTGACCTTGGCTAAAGGTCATTTGTCTTTTGTGTGTCAACTTTTTAAAGGACTTCTCCTCTGAAACTACTAGGCAAATTTCAATTGAGTTTCATGTGCAGCCTTCAGGCAAAGCGGGAAAGGAAGTTTGTATATTTGGTCCAGGTCACATGACCAAGATGGCTATCATGCCCATAGATAGCAAAAACCTTAAAAAATCTTCTCCAAAACCACCGAGCCGATTGCATTGAAACTTGATATGTAGCATCTGGGACTTAAGTTCTACAAAGTTTATATAAATGATGACGTTGGGTTAACCTTGACCTATTTTACCGCAAGGTCAAATTTTGTCTGTATGGCTTTTGAATGGGAAAAGCTGAAAAAGTGCATTTTGTGTTGCTAATGTGCCCTGTGATATGAAAATGCAGCCAACCTCAACCCCTAAGAAGTCTAAAGGTCAAGGTCATTTAGTGACCTTTGCCAAAGGTCAATTTGCCTTAGAGTTACTCACCCTAGAGTGCCGAGGATGAATGGACTCAGGTGAGATACAGAACCTCTTGTTTCTATTATTAATTCCAAAACAACAACAGAAAGCAGAATGGGCAGCTATTCAGATACCATATTGATTGAGACCATAAACACGAGGACACAAACACATGTTACATTGAGGAACTACAATAGAAACATCGCCCTGGAACGGCCAGTAATAGATTTCTGGGGAACTTAAACTAGTTTTACTCGATGCAAACCCTCACCATATGCTTCCGCGGTCGTCCGAAACATTTAGCTAGCTGTTTGGTCCACATGACGGCCTCCTGACCCATTGTAAAGGGTTTAGGTATATAAACACTTCTACAGCCTTGCTTTACGTGCACAGTAAACAACTATATGGTCATGTCGGAACGATCAGTTAACCTAACCACGGCTTAGACCTCCTAAGCGATTAACCATTACTAAGTGCACATACTTTCGCCAGTCCTTGCTGTAGAAGCGGGCTTTTACGGCGATGTTGGTAGAGTGGGTCACGAAGTTAGCAACGGAGATCGCGGTTAGTACCTGGATGGGTGACCGATTGCCTGACTTGGTGGACGACCCGGCAAACGCTACAGCATCAATTAATCATCACACGAAACAAACAAACCACGGATAAGACCTGTGATGAATCAGAGTTGAGGACTCGACAGAAATAATGTATTTTGACACCTGGAGATCCCTGGGGTTTCAAACAACTGAAATATCGGAGCAAAAGAAAACCACCAGTTGAAACCCGAACAACGTTATTTGAATTCTGTAGAATTTTGAAGTACTCTCAGGTTTGCTAAATTAAAGTGAGCTAAGTTAACATTTTTCTGAAATTACAAAATCCTAGACTAGAACAGTTCATTAGAATCCTTCTTGAACAGAAATATTTAATGACAGAAATTTACTCACAAGCAATCCAAACATTCTGGGCCGCGTAGCGCAGTCGGTAGCGCGTCTGACTCAAGAGCCTGAGGTCCTGGCTTTGATACCCGGTCCGGCCACTAACTTTCGTTTCCCCTTCCGCTGATTTAAAAAGCGCAGTTGTCTGTATATGGTTACTCGCTTAGGAGGTCTAAGCCTGTGCAGGAATAGTGTGGTTAGGTTAATTCGCCGTCCCGGCATGACCGCGCTCGTGATATTATCTACTTTACAACTGACCTCCAAACAGTGAATTATTTCTCAACAATTTACTGCTAGAGCGGATCTATTTCTTAAATAAAATAAAATGAAATAAAAATGAAAAAGATTAGGCTTGTTGAAAGGCAATAAAAGACCAAACAGACGTCTTGTCTTACTATTATTTATAGGCTGATAAGGAGTAACACGTAAGAGATGGCAAAAAATTAGGACATAATGACTTTTCAGAATTTATTTAACCCATTTATGTTTAGCTGTCTATAAAATGGAGTCATTACACACAGTGTTGATCCAGATCGGCCACTTCAAAACATTGTCTGATTAGGGTTTACATGTACGTTGTTTGAAGCGTATTCAGGATTATTTTCTAAAAAGCAAAAAGAGCATTTATTTTTTATTGATTTGGAATCAAATCAGACACTCCTTACTGGAAATAAACCTGTCGGCACTGAGGTAGAATAGGCTATAAAGCAGTGTTGGGTTAAATGAGTCGCGACGCGACAAAACCAACAATGTGGTTGTGCGCCCATCGCAGACTCAGATCAGCCTGGGCATCCGCCCAGTCTGATTAGAGTCTTCGCTGTCCGCATGACGGTAGCTTAGACCCTTAGCTACCCTTTGAGCACTTAATGAAGAGTCTGATCTAACTTGGAGGATGCCCAGGCTGATCTGAGTATGCGCAGGGCGCACGACCACATTGTTGGTTTTGTCGTGTCACGGCTCAAATAGTAGAACGAGGCATAGTTTCAGTCTTTTTTTTCAGTCTAGAAGATCTGTTTCAATATCATTAGGTCACAGTGATAAGGAATCACAAAGTTATTTGACAGAATTTGTTTGTGTGCTGTTTCGTGGGATTTCAGGACTGTGAAAATGTTTCGTCTAATCATAATCTCTCTGTTGGCATCTGCATGTCTTGCTAAAGAGAAGAAACTGATTTTTGATACATTTTTCGGCAGTCATTCTACCGTTCCGCATCTAGGTAGGTTTGTTTCTACATTGCCCTTTTGCTCGGTCCGTTTATGGTTGAAAATAACTCCACGTTTGGCGCTGGAGTCAAACAAATCAAAAGTTACAACGGTAAAAGTATTAGATCACAAATTTCGAGCCTAACTGAAAACAAGGCGCATTGTTATGTAGTTCTATATATTATGCCTGATTACTTTCAACTTCTGCCATTGCTCGTGCACAGAAGTATCTAATCAGACGTTAACTCTACGCATGTGCAAGCCGCATGCTTACAATGCTGCCAATGAATCTTGCATCCGTATCGTTGTGCTTAGTCGACACTGTGACACAATTAGAAAACCGCTCGGCCAATTCCGTGAATCAGATTCACGGAATTGGCCGAGCGGTGTTCCGATTGCACTGTGAAAGTGACTCTCTGCATATGCAAGTACATGCCAAAATACTGAATATTTACCCTCCAGTGTGTACCGCTTATTGTCTACTGATTCCCGTTAACTGTTTCCTGTTTGCTGTGTACTCTCTGTTGCGATATCAACTTTGTGCGTGAGATGTGCAAAGACAATATTGCAGTATACAGTTCAGGGTAGACAGCTGCCTGTGGAAACAAACATTAAAGCTCGCCTATACAAAAGTATACAGAAGTCAAGTTGTGATGTAGTCAGCCAGAAGAGATTCCAGAATCATACCCATGGCTAGTGCCTAGACTTCTAAGTCTTAAAGGACAAGGTTTGCCCCGCATTATGGACATCTCTTAAAGAAATGAATTTGCTCATTCCATCTTTCAAGACTAGACCCAATCTCGAAAAAGCATCGTCGTCTTGAGAGCAAACAGAAGGTCATTAATCTGTTTCTCGTTTGAGATGAACAGTTGTTATTGTTTTATGTCCACGGTAAACAGCTATGTTCTTGTCGGGACGGTCAGTTACCCTAACCACGCTATACCTGGGCAGGCTTAGACCTCCTAAGCGGTTAACCAGTACTAAGTGCATATACTTTCGTCAGCAACTGAAAACTGCCCTTCTTGAATCAGCGGAAGGAGAAACGAAATTATGTGGCCGGACCGGGTATCGAACCCAGGACCTCTGGCTCTTGAGTCAGACGCCCTACCGATTGCGCCTAGCGGCCCGGCTGGAGATGATTAAATTCATTTTATTGTATCAAAACATGTAGTCAATTGAGATGAGCATCAGACAAAAATGCTGATGATCTCCCAACTTCAAAACCAAACCTTTATCTTTTCATTTACATTTGACAGAACAGTATAATGTGGACAAGTCTCAGATCTCAGTTTCTGGTATATCATCCGGTGCTGCCTTTGCCACCCAGATGCACGTGATCTTCTCCAGCCATATAATGGGTATTGGAATGGTTGCAGGAGGTAATACATTCATTATGTCAGCACACATATAATGGCTATTAACTGAGCAAGTTTTGCCAATGAGTTTTTTTTTATACAAAAAAGTAATTATAGAAAATGTTTCAGGAGATTTTAGTTCTTACAGTTTTATGCAAGGAAAAGGCTATGATCATTTCGCTTTTTTTTCGGAGAGCTTTGAAATTCACTGTATCTAATTGAATATCCAGCGGCTTATGCATGTGAATGACGAATCCCGCTTTTAAGTTTTGTATCCATAAATTACCTATCAAAAGCAACAGCCAACATAAATCCAGGACTACATGTTGCTATTTTTGTATAAGATTTGCACTGAAATTCGGTTAAACTACTCTCTCCATGCATAAGCACGCTGCAGATTATAATGTTCTGTTTTGTTCTTTGAGATCATAGACTATATCCTGAGAACTGAGAACATTTCTGATTAAGATTTGTGTAACTTAAACGTATTTTTGCTCAGTATATTGACCCAGTTTTGGAACATAACAGGCTTTCAAACAGTCCCTTTGAAATAATTATCTAAATTTTAGTAAACGACTGTCCCTTTGAAATAATTATCTAAAATTTAGTAGGTTTGCCTTTGGTTTTCGCCCGTTATTATTATACTTGGTCACAGATGAGGCTTTAGAAGCCGAAGTCATATTTAACATACCATATTCCTCATGAATATTCCTTTCTGTAAAAGGACATCCATTTTAGATTTTATCTAAATATGAACGGTGCTTTATCCGGTTTGATATTTCTGCGACTGATATTGTCTTATATTTTCTTCAGTTCCATACGCTTGCACAGGTGGCGGCAGTATCGCCACGGCTGTGACGTCATGTATGACGCTTCCATCTCTTGTCTCCGTCACTTACTTAGAAACTCTCGCTGCTGATGCGGACCTGCTGGGAACCATAGACCATACCGCTCACTTGAGCAACGATAAAATCTGGATTTTCGATGGTAGAAATGATACCAAGGTCAATCCAGGTAAAATTTGTATTTTATAGGTGCAACATGGCTTGTCTATTCAATTTCAGATACAGCCGTATAACTAAGTTATACTAGCCAAAGACAGAGAACGGTATTCTTATCATTATTATTAGTAGTGATATTAGGTCACCAAGAGCAGAGAAAGATCCAGTTATGCAAATGAATATGATTAACGATAAGGAACAATAAAGAACAATATTGAAAGGCTATAAACATAATGAAGACTTTATTTTCAGAACTTTATATGATGGTCTGCTCCGAGCACTCTCATATGCATGTACATGCACAGCAGAATGAACATATGATCAATGTCGTTGGTACAATGTAGATCTACATGCAAATATTATTTCTGTTTCTAGGTATCGGACCAAAGATAAAATCATTCTACGCACATTTCTCATCAAACCCCAACAGCAACATCAAGACAGTTTTCAACATTAATGCTCAACACGGAATGGTAGGGCACCAGCCGTTGCTCGCTCTGTACTATCAGAACTGACAACAATGCACGTCGCCTGGCTGAGCCAAACTGCATATATAGAAACGGGAAAACAACGGAATGCAGCCAAATCGGCAATTTTGATCTAGTGTTTTCTTTGTACATACCCCGACATGCGAAATATGTGGAGGGTATATGAGCCGCGACACGAGAAAACCAACAATGTGGTCATACGCTGAGCGCAGACTCAGATCAGCCTGGCCACCCGCCAAGTCTGGCCAGACTCTTCGCTAAGTGTTTAAAGGGTAGCTAAGGGACTGAGCTACCTTCATGTGGACAGCGAAGACTCTGATCAGACTGGGCGGATGCCCAGGCTGATCTGAGTCTGCGCTGGGCGCACAACCACTTTGTTGGTTTTGTCGTGTCGCGGCTCATATGGTTTTTATCTTTCCGTCCGTTTGCCTGTCCGTCCATCGTGAGATTTTGTTTGCTCAAAAGTTTTGCGTTAGGTTTTTATTTTTGTCTCTGTTAACCGGGATTTGTTCATAGATGCTTAGTATTTTGTGATTTGTCTATCACGCCAGAGGGGTGTACATGACAGCTGGTATTCACTCGTACACAGACGTTCAAACGTGCTTATTTCTAATAGTAAAAATGCTTGTGAAGCTGAGGTGGTATCTATTGGCAGAAAATATTTAACAGTGCCATAAGTTCTGTAGTTTTTTGTGTTACTTGTATTTGTGGCAGTAGCTTTGTCAAGGTGTCGAAAATTTGTTAATATTTAAAATATTTAATATTTTTCGAGCTCTGACCCGAGTTTTGAATAGTGGAGATCTCACGCAGAGCGCAAGTTTTTTGGTCTTATTGTTATATTTTATATTAGCCGCAGATAAACTAAAAGATATACAGCAGATTTTTTTACTACAGTAACTTTTGACTAGGTTTTAGTAGATATCTGTGAGTTTGTGACGCAGTATTAAACACCATTCACCGTACAAGCGTATCAAAGTCAAAGCAATATGATAACGTTTGACGGTTAACGTTTGAGAATGCATTGTTTCATTGCCATGTGCCCGCTGAGATGCGCCACTCTGAATGTATGTTCCCTTTTAGCCAACCAAGAGCTACGGTGCGCCCTGCGATGTTTTCTCCCCACAAACATCATATCTCAACAACTGCAACTTTTCTGCAGCGTATGACCTCTTGAACTTCATCTACGGGGGCAACCTTGTTGTAAGTAAAACAGTTTTCAGACCATTTTTAAGCTTTGTGTTTTCTAGTAACATCTTTTGCAAGTAGTAACATTATTATAGTACTAGCTTACACCGTATATGCGCCAACAGTCCTATTTTGACTGTTAAACGATTCTTTTTATCAGCCCATCTATAGCTTTGCGTGTTACTACTTCACAGTAGACACGAGTTTGAAGGAAATGTTCCAAGTCCATATAAAATGGATGGCGTTTTCAGTATGGCTTAGATACGGCCCAGTCTGACCAGAGTCTTTGCTGCCGGCATGGCTGTAGCTTAGGCCCTTAGCTACCCTTGAAGCTCACAGCAAAGACTGTGATCAGACTGGGCGGCCCATATGTCATTCCAGGGCTTCGTAGTCCATTGCTAATGTTCTCCAACCAAAGTGAAAATATGCCATAAATGATCTGTTACTAGTATTCCAAGACTTGAAATTAGTTTGCATTGAAGCAGCTGTTTCTTTTCTTAAGTCCGTCTTTTAAACCCTTTGCCAAAACTGAAACACGTGAAATTGAATATTAAGTTTATTAATAATGAAAAAGCGTTTCCTTTCTTTCTTTCTTTCTTTCTTTCGCGATATCATACAGTTGTTTTCTTTGTATTTCCAGGAACCTCAAGTGGGTGATCCTATGAATGGACAGGTACGCTGTACACTGTTGATGTAATGTATGGCATATGAGTTGGACCGTGAATGAATTTTAGGCAAATTCTAAAAACATCTGGGCAGAAATACGCGAAGTCTGGTCAAGAATGCAGAACAACCTCTTTGAAACCAATGATATCAGAGTTATATTAGACCATAAAAAATGTTTAACCCCCTTCCGTCCCTCCCTCTGAAACCCCCCCCCCCCCCCCGCTCATCACCACCCCCAAAATCCAGCAATCCGGATGGATTTTTCTTCTCAACTAACCGTTTAAAGTGGTATAGTCATCTAAAATGTTTCAAAACAACCTGGTATACAAGGTATACACTGCAATAAAATTGAGATCGCTGTGTCAACTTATAGATCATGTATGAACTAAACGCCCGGAGACTTGTAGCTTGAGCAAACATTACACTGCTAAAGCAGTAATACGAAAGTGAACCCTTTTCTATAAACAAAATTTTGCTGAGATTCCCAGTCAGCAATAATTAAAGTATGTTTAAAATGAGCTGAAACTTGAGTTTTCTCTTGGTTGCAGTTGCGTATTCTTTAATTCATTGTTTTAATCGTTTCAGCTGAAGCAGTTCAATCAGAAAGACTTCTTCTACTTCACTTCGCCATCATTGTACAGTATGGATGATGTCGGATATGTCTACATACCCAAAGCTTGTGCCGACAAAACAACTAGTAAGTTTACTCTCAATTCATAGATGGATGGATAAAATAGCTAATTAGGTAAGAAGGTAAGTATGAAAGGAACGATGGATGGACGTTTGCATGTCTGCATGCATGGACGGATGGACGTGCTGACAGGTGACAAATGACTGAACTATCAGGATACATAGTACGAATGACAGAAAATGGTGCAGATCTTGATCTGTTTTTTTTTTTCTGTTTGCCCGAGTGTTTGGGTAAATAATACCGAGTGTTTGGAGTAAATGTGTTATTCTCATACTCATGTTAATTATTGTATATCAATGAATAATTTGATAACGTACTGAACAGTCACTTTTTGAGATTATTTATGGATGATAAATTCATATAAGCCGAATGGCTGTTTTCAGATCCCTTCATATATATATTTTCACTGTTTCAATTTTGTTGTGACTGTTGGGCTTCAGTGTACTGAATTTCTGAGTTTAATTATTATCGCACTCTTAACAATATTTGTAGTGCTACCATAGATCTAGATCTACTATGCTCTTAACTAAGTTAATTAATTAATTTATTTACTGGTCTGTGCACAGTATCCCAGTTGTCACTTGTTATTTTGAAATAGTGGAAGGGAGTATATATGTGTTATCTGATATGGTTGTCTCCCTCAATTGAACTTAGCATTAATTAGTATATTGTTAGTGTCATGTTTTTTTGTTGTTTTTTTTTCGTCTTCTTCTATTTCACTCACTGTATATTGTATGTTTCATTTGTGAAACTTTCTGTATTAATAAATAAACTTGTAAACTTGTAAAAAAAAAAACTTGTATACAGCAAAATATTTATTCTGTACGTTAGCGTTTGACTTGTTTTATGATTGTGAAATATATGATGAATAAAAGTTTAAACCAAAGGACTGAACAAATCTCTTTCTCAACCTACCAGTTAATGGGTACCTGTGTCCTCATGGAAGGTAAAAGCCAGCGAAAGCAGATGGATGGGCTCCGTATTTCATACATTGTGGTAAGGATACCGAAGGCCTAAAACACCCATTGCCCACAAAATGTATGGGGCTTATTTTATGGTTCTGTTAGACAGGTGGATAGATGGATGCCTGGCTGGCTTGATGGATGGATGGGTTTATGGGTGTATGGATGGATACATACATACATACATACATACAGGAAAGATATCTCCTGAACATTGAGAATCGTACCCCTCTAACACCGCCCTCCCTCCTTTCTCTCTCACACACAGCACACCAACACCTTAGCTTACATAAAACTTGCGCCTAAAGAAATCTAACGATTTCCAAAATTAACGCTGTTTTGGATAAAACGATATTATATAAATTTGGGAGCCTTTATGTTTCTTTATGATGTCTCTTTGACATAACACTATATCCGCATTGTACACAATGCATTTATATGAATAAAATTCGTAGTATTATAGAGGGAGTGTCGTACTCTTTTTGGGTTTCTTGTCTCTTAACTGTTTATTTCAGGTTGTAAGCTACATGTAGCGTTTCACGGATGCAAAATGGGACGGTAAGTTTTGTATCGGAATTTAGGGGTGCTGATGATGACAATTACACATTGCTCATGAGTGTTTTTTTTAATCACAGACTAATGAGCAGTGACTTCATGTTCAGAACATTTATCGTCTGATTCGTGAAGACATGAATCTGAAATATTTAGAGTCAACAAAACACATACTATTTTTCATAGGAAAGTGAATATTTCTACCCAAAGTGCATTGCAGCTTTCGCAAGACCAGTGAACGTTTACTCATTGTACATAAAAATAATTACTAAATATACATATCAGCTTTAACAGGACTAATGAACATTTATGTAGTGTACATGGTAGTTTTTACAGAACCACTGAGTAGTGACAGTTTACTCACTGTACGTGTCACGTTTTAAAAAGGTTATTGCAGTACTGAATGTAATTGTATATGATTTATGAAAAATTACTCAGCATGCCAAAAGGGATGAACAACAAAAAAGGAGCCAAAATGGACCATATTTTATTTGCAAACACCAGATAGCATCGAAAGAAGTGAGAATAGATGCGTCTTTGCTTGCATCATGTAGCTAGGGAATGTCAATACCAGATAGGGAACGCTGATAATATTGTATTCATTTGGATGTAAGACGGCAATTTACCCTTCTCCAATTGCCGCAAATGTTGTGTAATTCAGATGTTATATGTCTTTTTTCTCTCTTCCAAAACAGGCCAAAATATGTAGATCCGTCTTGTAACTTCCAAAACAATCCCAAAGATGTAGATCCGTCTTGTAACTTCCAAAACAATCCCAAAGATGTAGATCATATTGTAACTTCCAAAACAATCCCAAAGATGTAGATCCGTCTTGTAACTTCCAAAACAATCCCAAATATGTAGGTCATATTGTAACTTCCAAAACAATCCCAAAGATGTAGATCATATTGTAACTTCCAAAACAATCCCAAAGATGTAGATCCGTCTTGTAACTTCCAAAACAATCCCAAAGATGTAGGTCATATTGTAACTTCCAAAACAATCCCAAAGATGTAGATCATATTGTAACTTCCAAAACAATCCCAAAGATGTAGATCCGTCTTGTAACTTCCAAAACAATCCCAAAGATGTAGGTCATATTGTAACTTCCAGAACAATCCCAAAGATGTGTCATATTGTAACTTCCAAAACAATCCCAAATTGTAGGTCATATTGTAACTTCCAAAATAATCCCAAAGATGTAGATCCGTCTTGTCAGACGGATCTACATCTTTGGGATTGTCTTGGATAGGAAAACTCCCGTCTAATAACCGAAGAAATAGGGTATTACAGATGCAGATGCGCTGGCTGATCTGATCTCATGATGCTATATCTCATAAATTTCCTTTCTTTTCCAAGACAAACGGCTCAAGAGGCTTACGTACAGCATGCTGGCTATAACGAAGTAGCTGAACTCAACAATATCATCATACTCTACCCACAAGTAATTAAGGACCTAGCCAATCCACAGGGCTGCTGGGACTGGTGGGGATATACTGGATTAACCTTTGGTAATTATTTTAATCTTCTCTTGCCATAAAGGCGTATTGGTCCGGTGTCTAAAGGCTCTTGGTTGTGGCGGAGACTGAGGTCGAATCCCTGACCGACCAATAATTCAACAACTCTCTTTGTCAGCCAACCAGTAAATGAGTACCTGCGTCGACTCTGGGAAGATAAAAGGCAGAGAAAAGCAGAGGATGGGCTCTGCCAACACTACTATAATTTGTATTTTAAATGATGAACGTACCTGACTTTGCGTAATTTGACCAATTAACACATTTTCCTGTTAAGATTGTATGTTGACATATTTCCTTTGGGTGCTTGTAAATTATTTAGTTGCACCATGAGCTCTTCTGAGCAAGTGCTTATAGCAAACTGTGGCTGATATATATGTGACAAAGCCCTTAGTCATAAATCACAGCCCACAGCAGACACCAAAAGACGAGGAACAACAAAATGAAACTGCGCAATTTCGAAAACTGACACACTAAGCCAACCAAAATTAGAAATCAAAGTGGCGGCTATGTAGATTACCATATTACCAGACAATATTCTAAAGTAGCTTGATCAGTCTTCCCTGCTTAAACCTACGAAGCATGAGTGCATTAAGACACTTTTTCTCACGACTTGGCATTTCTTTTTGTCTTTCAGCCACCAAGAATGGTTTTCAGCCAACAGCCATCAAAAGAATGATTGACAAAATTACTGGATAACTGAATTAATAGCTACTTCCTTTGTCTTTAACATAAATGCATGTATCAACAGCGATTTGAAAGTCTCAGAAAAAGGAATAATAAGTTATACAGATCTTTATTGTGTTGTTTTATGATAGTAAACATTGGTTAAAAGATTCATGGTTTTGCCTTTATTTTTGGTATGATAGGAACTAAAATAGACAAGTGGTGCAATTTGACATTTTTTATTATTTTTACTACTCTTCTCAGTGGGATCAATTGCTTCCTCAGAACTAGTCTCCTGTATTTGTTCCTTTAGTACTAGACCTCATGTTGGATGGACTTGTCGTCCAAGAAAACGAGCAGGGAGTAACAACCCCACGCCCCCTTTGTAAAGTGGCTGGCAAAATGTAGGTCTACCCATTCACCTTTAAGGGTTGGTGAGACTGTCGTTTTAACGCCTGTAGGAACTGCCTTTTAATCTTGTATTACCCCAGTCTTACCAAACCAGGACAAGGTCCCATTCACTGAAAAGAATCATTACGAATCAACACGCTGAACGATATTTTTTCACTAAACGCACGTTCACACATGTGAAGACCTCCGGCAAAAATTTGAAGAATGCGAAAGCATTCGACTCAAACACAAAACTTAATGTGATTTGTGGAAAAGGTATCCAACATTGCTATAATGATGACATCTTGCATCCCAGTACTTATATTCTTCGATTTTACCACATGAATATGTCAACATCGCGAAGTAAAAACAAAGGCTATGATCAGGAGTTAATACAATCAAATCTCCCATTCCGCTCTTAAAACCCCCAGGGAAAGAAGCATACACACTAACTGACAAAAGTGGGCGAAAGACATGCACGGTTAATCGACTGAACAGATTTTTCTAAAACAGGTTGTAATTCAGCAACCCTAACTGAAAACAGCAGCAACACTGATGATCTATTTTACCTATTTTCTATCTTAAATTACAAATTAAGAAAAACAAACAAACAGAAAGCAGAATGGACAGCTATTCAGGTGATCATATTGCTAGAGACCATAGACAAGCGGACATAACATGTTATACTGAGGAACCACAAAAGTAGCGCCTTGGAATGGTCAGAAATAGATTACTGGGGCGGATGGGGTGTGGGAGGGGAGCTTGAATTAGTTTTACTGGTTCCAAACCCTCACCCCCTGCTTCTGCAGTGGTTCGAAACATTTAATTACCTGTTTGGTAACCCCTATGATGAATAATAGACGAGGACTAGACACAAGGACGCACTGCGACACCTGGAGATCCCTGGGTTGACAAACAACACCACTGAAATACCGGAGCAAACGAAAACTGCCAGTTGAACCCCGAATGACTAAACAAAAGACAAGACAAGCGCCGGCCCAAACTAACTAAAATGAAGTAAGTAAGGAAAAAGATAAGGATGCTTCCACTGAAAGTATACCCATTTGCCTAATTTGCCTTTAAACACAGGCAAAACTTGTATCCTTCTGTTTGATAATTAACAGCGTTTTATATATCATTGGAAAGGTAAATTCAAGTATTTTAGAATGGTATGCGTTAGAAGCATTTTCAAGTCACTCGTGCATGACAATGACAGTATGTGCTTATAAGTCGTAAAGGTCATTGCACATTTGTGAGACAATAGTATAAGAAACGAACAAAAATATGTAGTATTGTTCTTAAAATGTAAAATAGTAACGTCGTGTAGAAAAAATTCGAGATTCTGATACAAATAACAAAACGACCGAATTTTTTCTGTGGTATGCTGTAATAAATGCAAAGTTATAATCAAAGAAAATAAAAATTGTTAACATTTATCCATTATCAACAAAAGTCAGTTAATTTGATAATGGAATGATTAGCTCACCATGTTACCTTATGATTGGATCATATGAAGGTTGGAATAGGATAAAACATGAGCGAATTCCACACCGGAAATGGCATAGCAACAGTAATAAATGTAGAAAAAAGACATAATAAAATGAAATTGACTTCTAATAAAAAGACACATGTTAAAATTTTTTAACTTTGTCTGTTGTCATAAGCAATCGGGAGGTATTTAAAGGAAAAGGTATACAAAACTCTCGAAATACGATTTGTTTTTATGGCATATTGACATTGAAACAATATGCCATACAAACAAATCCTGTTTCGAGAGTTTTGTGGAAGGATGGGGAAAATTGTCGAAACAATTCAGGTATGCTACTGACAAAAGATTATAACTTGCCTTTAAAGACTAATTATTAAAGAACAAAAGCATGGCAATTAAATTTTATTCATTGTTATCTTAAAAAATAAATTTTATGTTGAAGCACAGCAGATATTATGGAAATAAGACCCGGATAGTTTCAGTGCATTACATGGAATATTCAGCGATGTGAAGGTGTTTGTAATCAGAGTTAAGAAATTACGAAGTAGCCTTCACATAGATATTTTATCTGTATTTTGAAGAAAAGACGAGAATATACATGAATAGGTGTACTTTTCTGGCAGCCTGCATACATTTATAGGATGGGTTTAAAATATCTCACCTGCCCGTACGTGCCATTTGAAAAGTCAAATGTCTCCTTTCAAATGTCTCCCTCCCACCCCACCCCCGCCCCCGCACCTTGTCCCACCTCCCATGCTTTTATAAATGTCAGCTAATACTCTTTTTACTGACATGTTGAGTGGGCTAAATAAATGTACAAATAAAGATCACAATATGACTGAAAAAGAAAATATAAAAGAATAAACCTCAAAACACACTTTAATACACGTGTACAGCAAAATCAACAACAACAGATCTCGAGTTTCTGTCCATTTTATTATTTCGTTTTATAAATATTCATGTTCCATTTGAAAATATATCACTACATTAAAATGAATTCTCAGAGGGTGCGAAGGTTAAAACGTCGGTGTCTGTGGACAGTTATTTCAACATTTTACATACCAAGTCTTTAAAATCATCCGGTGATTTTGTCGATCATTCTCTTGAGGGCTATTGGCTGGAAACCTTTGTCTGTGGCTGAAAACATAAATGTTGCAATATCTGAATGACAAAGCTTAATTCAAGTTCTTCTTAAAGATTATCTTTAATACAGCTGAAATTAACGAATGTTTCACAAAACATGTTTGGACCTTAATTAATTATTTACGTTTTTTCTTTTTTTCACAGCATAATCAATGTCTGTGAGACTACCACTTTGCAACTGGATTTTAATGCTTGCTAAAACTGCATTCTGTAAAAATACGACCCGCCATGGTTTCCATGACCACCATTTTGAGCATTTCATTTGTTAATGAGATTCGGAAATGCACGTTTGTCCGAATAATGATAAAATGCTTAAAATTTATTTTTGGAAAAATGTTGTACTGCATTTTTCAACTATTTTTTTTATATAAAGTATAGAGTGTAACTGTTACCTGGTGTTTTACAAATGCACCTTTTGGGCAACACGTTTGGCACATTTGTTTTATTTTTCTGCGAAAAAGGGATAAATTTAAACGTCTTCCAAGAAAAGAGTTGTCTATCATTATAATAAATCCGTCTTAAATTTGAGATAATGATGGCATTACCAAACAATACTCCAGTATATCCCCACCAGTCCCAGCAACCATTAGGATTAGTGACCAGCGTCTTTATGGCCTGTGGGTAGAGTATAATGATGTTGTTGAGGTCTGCCACCTCGTTGTAGCCACCGTGGACAACATAGTGGTCGCCTATGTACTTTCTGTAATAATGGAAAAGTCCATTCCAAACAAATAAAACAAGTGGATGCAAATCTTAATTAAGCGTGTACCCTTCCAGTTTTGAGACAATTTACAAAAAGTTATCTTTTTTCCAAACGGTTACTCTCTGTCCTTGAACTTTATTCCTATGCTAGCTCAACCATTCTTAAACCCAATCAACACCAAAGCACTTAAGGAAATATCTTAAAAGTACACTTGTAGATTTTTATGTATATAGTAAGAATTTTTTTTTCCACAAAGATGAGGCAATAGCATATTGCAAAGCTCAAACGACGACCACCGTCGCCTATATATAAAACATTCATCAGTTATGGTTAATGCATCATAATCAGACATCTATAGATCTAAATAATATGCTTGCAGATGCGCACATTGTCACAGTTTTCCATTGTTCTTCACGCCAATTTGAAGCAATAACAAAGAATCTTTCCAACTGATGTGTAGAAAAAGAACTTACTGTCCCATTTTACAACCATGAAGAGCCACATGCAGTTTACATTCTGAAAAATAATAGATTGAAACAAATCTTATCAAAGTAACAATTAATTGCTGGATTAAATCTTCAGTTTAATCTTACGAATTCATGGTATGGAATATAAGGAAATATTACAGATGGATTTCAGGCGTGTTTCTGTCAAGTGATAATTCTGTAAACACTGTACCTGATGTCACACATTAACTGAGTAAATTGACACTTCCTCGTGGCTTTTGCCTGAAAAAAGCTGACTTCTCGGAATTTGCTTGCCTTCGCTAGCTTTGGGTTAAACAATATTTTATTCATGATTTGTTACAAATATGTAGATATACATAAAATATCCGTTGACTATCTGACGGTAAGCATAGTGCTTGTACGATAGCAATCTCCTAAAGCTCGTATGATAGTCATCTCCTAAGCTTTGCGTGCATTCTAAATAATCAGGGGCCGTATTCATAAAACAACTTAAGTGGTTGCTATGTTGTTGCTAAGGCTAAATTTCTTTGAAGGAGATTCCCTACAACTATGAAATTTGGTCTGGAGGAACAGTCTTTTTAAGACTGTTCCTCCAGAGCAAATTTCATAGTTGTAGGGAATCTCCTTTATAGATATTTAGCCTTAGCAACCGCATAGCAACGACTTAAGTTGCTTTATGAATACGGCCCCTGGTGTTTGCGGTACGATGTGTTACACCATTGTATCGGTTACTGATGGTTTGCCTGATCACTTTCCATAAGATGTTATGAATAGCAGGAAAATTAAAATTTCATACAATGTTACTGCAACTAAGCTTAAAACTAATAGCTTCCTTACTATTGGTTTTACTGACGCATCCCCGAGGTACATATACATAGCCAATATCATCCATACTGTACATCGATGGTGTAGAGAAGTAGAAGAAATCCGTCTGGTCAAACTTCAGCAACTAAATAAGAAACGAGAAAAAATGTAAGCTTTTAATTCTTTTAACGTGTGCATTTTTCTGTGAATGCGTGTAATCATAAAGCTACCGTAAATCAATATTTCCCAGTTGTCTCTTCCTTTTCCTTTCTAAAACAGTTCTCAAAACGTAAATGGTTTATAGCCCTCAAGAATTCCTCTGGTATCCAGTCAAAGATTTAGTTTTGACAAAGCTTCTCATTATTCATGTGTCAACGCTTTGCAAAAGTGTTGAAATTCGATGGTAAAGCACATGTGGTAAAAATTAATACACTGTGAAATAACATGATAGGATTAATATTGTAAAATATTAAAGCCAAATGATTGCAAGGATATTCTGTTCTGCAATGATGTCCAACACGGGTTTCGTAAACCTTACATCTGCAAATATCCTACCAGGATTTGCATAGAATTGGCCGGGCATTTTTTCTCTGGTCTTCCAATGCAAAAATAATATATTTGAGCCGCGACACTAGAAAACCAACAAAATGGTTGTCCGCCCAGCTCAGACTCAGATCAGCCTGGACATCTACCCAGCCTGATCAGACCCTTCGCTAAGCGCTTAAAGGATGGCTAAGGGTCTAAGCTACCTCCATGCGGACAGCGAAGACTCTGATCAGACTGGGCGGATGCCCAGGCTGATCTGAGTCTGCGCTGGGCGCACAACCACATTGTTGGTTTTCTCACGTCGTGGCTCATTTGTAAAATTCGAATACCTGCCCAGTTTGCGTTGCCTCTCGTCCAGGTCTCTGTGAAAGAAAAAGCCGTTAAGAATTCAAAATTCATAAATTTAATTGATTGCATTACTTTGGCAACTTTATTGCCACCATTTCTGGATGCCCATCTCAAATTATTCAACATATGTAACTAAATAACAATAAACTAATGGTTTAAACTTTCCGTAACTCTTCGCAACAGTTCACGCACATAAGAAACCATTGTTCGCGAGGGAAGACACAACCCTCCAACAACAATAGTCAAATTATCAATATGGTGCACTTAATTTTCTGCTAAACGACATTTGAAAAATAGATCAGCTCTAGCAGTGAGTTGTTGAGTGATAAATCACTGTTTGGAAATCAGTAGTAAAGTTGATCATATCGCGAGCGCGGATCGTTGTTGAACGATAATTAACAAAAGCCTCTTATCTTATCTTTTTCCCCAACTCGTTTAATAAGTTCAGTAATGTATGGGCATTCATGTAAGATCCTCTATATAATGTGTGGTAAGAATATGTTGAGTAGTCCATGCATTTTCCTAGTTTGTTGAAATGAGATAATTTGATGTTGACCAGCCATTTACCGTTAAATTTCCACCGTAGATGAAGTTGAGGAGGTCGTAAGCTGCAGAATAGTTACAGTTGTTTAGAAAGTCTGTAGTGGAATGGTTACTGCAAGGAACACCATAGTTGTTGGTAGGCTGATAAATATGAGAAAGAAAACATTGTGAAAAAGCTTATTATACGGCGTTCTGGCCAAATAAATTTGAATTGAACAAGTTTTACTTTTGTTGACGCCAGCAACAACACTTTTGCCAAGTTCTCATAATCTGTATCTAGCAGGTCCCTTGCATTTCTCCGGCAAATTCATTCGAGTATGTAAACAGGGTCATAAAATAGTAGTGAATTCATATCATGGGGGTGTGCATGCTTAAAATAATAGTCTTAACTATAATTGAGCCGCGACACGACAAACCAACAATGTGGTTGTGCGGCCAGCGCATACGCATATCAGCCTGGGCATCCGCCCAGACTGATCAGAGTCTTCGCTGCCCGCATTGAGGTAGCTTAGACCCTCAGCTACCCTTTGAGCACTTCACAAAGAGTCTGATCAAACTGGGCGAAGGCCCAGGCTGATCTGAGTCTGCACTGTGCGCACTACCACATTGTTGGTTTTGTCGTGTCGCGGCTCAATTATTGTTGTTCTGCATAAGTCTTAGCAAACCGTTTCAACAGAAACATGACTTGTCCTTGAATCTGCAAGGCAGAAACTGGGAAATAAAGCTTTTCATTTTCGAACATTTGAGCCGCGACGTGAGAAAACCAACAATGTGGTCGTGCGTCCTGCCCAGACTCAGATCAGCCTGGGCATCCACCCAGTCTGGTCAGACTCATTGTTAAGTGCTCAAAGGATAGCTAAGTGTCAAGGCTACCTTCATGCGGACAGCGAAGACTCTGATCAGACTGGGCGGATGCCCAGGCTGATCTGAGTCTGCGCTGGGCGCACAACCACATTGTTGGTTTTGTCGTATCGCGGCTCATTTTGTCAAAACCTCGCAATTTCTAACTGAGTTCAAAGACCTTGGTGAATAATAATTCCGTGTCTTTCCTTGACAAGTGGGTACACAGTTGCATGTGAAATAAAGATATGATTCTTACCTGCCCGTGTTCAGCATTCATATTGAAGACAGTTTTAATCTGCTGACTGGGATGAGCGACGTAATGAGAGTAGAAACTTTTTATCACCTGCCCTATACCTGAATCACAGAAACCACTAACTGATAAACTGAAAGCAGGATACCGTCAATGACAAATTTTTGCATGGTTCATGCGCCTTATATCCTTATATAAAAATAGCCACCAGAGGAGATGGCAAATCCCCCGACCAAAGACCCCCATGGGCCTTGGTAAAAAGGGTGCACTTCAAAACACATATTAGTAATATATTGTCGTTCTTTTATGCTTCTGATTGACATTAACTGTTAACAGATGCATGATTATCTAACACTCAGACTAAAACAGTATGCTTGACTGCTAAAAAGAGGTAATATCTCAAACAGCCACCATATACACAAATGTATAGCATACAATACATTCAACTTTAAAATGTGTGAATAACTTCTAAAGTACAAGCCCTACAAATCTAATTTTGAGCTCTCTAGTAAGTGAATTTGGACAAAGAATCTAATTCTGGAATTTTTTTTTTTTTTTGGGGGGGGGGGGGGGGTGCGGGAGGGGTCATGGGAATGTGGAGGGGTAAGAGAGAGTTAGGAACACTGATAAGATACCACAGCATGATCATCAATATTCTAAAAGGTACACGGTTATTCAAATTCTGGAGCTGGCCAGGGTTATACAGATATGGAGCAGAGACCCAAACAGCAGCTCAAACTACCAAAGGGAAATAATTCACTGAGTCTAAAAGCAAGAGTTATCATTCATGTATGAGACAAATTGTCATGACCTGTTCTGCATATCTGTGAAGTATCATGAAAATATTTCAAAAGGTATTCAAGCTATGGAGCGGACACCTAAAATCATCAAAGGGAAATAACTCCAAAAGTAAGAAAGCAAGAGTTGTCATTCTTATTCGCGACACATCATCATGACCTGTTCTACATATCTGTGAAGTATCATGAAAATATTCCAAAAGGTATTCAAATTATAGAGCGGACACGAAATCAGACCTAAAATGATCAAGGGGAAATAACTCAAAAAGTAAGAAAGCAGGAGTTGTCATTCTTGTTCGCGACACATCGTCATGACCTGTTCCACATATCTGTGAAGTATCATGAAAATATTCCAAAAGGTATTCAAGTTATAGAGCGGACACGAAATCATACCTAAAATGATCAAGGGGAAATAACTCAAAAAGTAAGAAAGCAAGAGTTGTCATTCTTTTTCGCGACACACCATCATGACCTGTTCTACATATCTGTGAAGTATCATGAGAATATTCCAAAGGGTATTCTAGTTATAGAGCGGACACGAATCTGCCAAAAAATCACACCTAAAACTATCAAGGGGAAATAACTCAAAAAGTAAGAAAGCAGGAGTTATCATTCTTGTTCGCGACACATCGTCATGACCTGTTCTACATTTCTGTGAATAATCATGAAAATATTCCTAAGGGTATTCAAGTTACAGAGCGGACACGAATCTGCCAAAAAATCACCAAAGGGGAGATAATTCAAAAAGTACAATAGCAAGAGTTACCATTCTTGTACGCGACACATCGTCATGACCTGTTCTACATAACTGTGAAGTATCATGAAAATATTCCTAAGGGTATTCAAGATATAGAGCGGACAAGAAAGTGTTTACGGACGGACGGACGGACGGACGGACGCCAGGCTCATCGCTATATCCCCCGAACCTTTCGGTCGGGGGATAAAAAGCAGCGAAAGTTCTCTTTCTCTGATAACGTTTGGATAAATGTGAAAACGCCACGATATGTATAGACTGATTTCAGGCGAAGATGTCAGAAATTCTCTAAGCCTTAAAAATTTATTAAATGTAAGCACGTCATGAAGATGTTGGAGGGAGATACATGTATAAATTTATCAGAGAGGCAAGTGAGATTTCATGTGAATGATTAGCATCTTGGATTGACAAAGTCTACTATATGTACAAGAATCTGGTCCTAAATGTACCTGCACCTTCTGGTGTAAAAACAAACCGTTCACACAACGTCGTATCAGAACGTGGCTTAACATAACTAGACATTGTTTCATACCTGACTGCCTGGTTCGGGGGAGGGGAAGGGGAGCCTGGGGAATGAGGAGAATGAACTCGTTGCAAACTTACAATATTGTGTAATATTTGCAGGATCGAGTTTCTTTTAAATACTTTCTTTCTGCCTTTCTTGCTCGCCTATACAAAACTACATCGAGGGAGAAATATATAATTATAGTTAACACGCCATCGGTATCCACGTCTGCGCTGGCGTTTTACTTTTTGTTAAGTCATCGGACTCACCTGGGTTTACCGTCGTATCAGCTTTTCCGTTGAAGATATAAACCTTGTCATCTCGCATGTGGGAGGTAGCGTCAATGTTGAGTGCCAGTGCGCCCGAGGCAGTAATGGTCTCCAAGGCAGTGGCGGACACTAAACCTGGCTGCTGCATACACACAGTCACCGCAGTGGCAACACCTCCTCCTTCGGTGCAGGCAAATGGAACTAGAATGAAAATATATCTATCGGACAGAACTCTTCCTGCCAGTAGTATAAACATAAATCACCATCGGGTAAATATTCAAGGAACAGATTTGGAAGTATCGGTGTTTAGTAAAATCAGTTTATTTGAGCCGTAACTTATTTTTTTTTCCAAATGTCGTTGTTGTACATACAGGCCTATTTGATTTTTTTTTTATTTATTTGTTTTTTAATATGTGTGCTTTGTCTACTCACTTATCCTGTATCTCGCACTCCTCCAGCTCAAAGATTTTTTAGTGAAAACCCTCTTAAACATTTCCTTGATTTATTCGATTTAAACTGGTAGTAAAATCAATTATTTCATTTTCAAATGTCGTCACTGGGTGCACATATCTGAATCTAATTAATTTAATTTTGTTTTATTTTTTTTTCTTTTGGTTGTAGTCTTTCCTGTGCGTATAAACTGATTTTCTACATAGTTCCCAAAGATTAACAGAGAGACTGATATCTCGTTCATGCAATACTCTTTCACACAATCATACACCTTAATTAACTGGTTTTTACTCCGTCTTGGGAATTTGAGTCACGATAAATTGATACTTATTGCCTGGAAGAGCCTTCTATGCTGAACAATTTCTTCTTCATTTTCAGGAGGAAAAAGTAATTTGTTTGAACACCTCTTGAAAAAAAAATTGCTTCCGGAAAGCATTTTTCCCTAGAGGAGTCCCGCTGTGAAAAAAGGTGGCAAATATCTTTACATCTGTTAGTGTATCTAACTGTCGTCAGGTGTATGGGTACACTGCCATAAACTGTAACTTTGGGCC
Source organism: Ctena decussata (assembly GCA_963989385.1). Lineage (NCBI taxonomy): Eukaryota > Metazoa > Mollusca > Bivalvia > Lucinida > Lucinidae > Ctena > Ctena decussata. Next base: position 84,232,939 of record OZ022502.1, on the reverse strand, counting down.
ATTAGAAGCTGTGTGGCAGCTTAGAAGGGTCTCAAGTATGGTGAATTATGGGTACACTACCATTGTTTTCTGCCAATTTTTAAATGCAGACTTAATTCTTGCGTCTCTGAACGACAAAACCCGTCCAGAAGGACGATAGCGATGTGGTAGAGTGCTCGACTTTAGATCGAATGGTCCCGGGTTCGATCCTCGGCCTGGGCATGGAGAATTTTTAAGAGTCCGTGACACATAAAAGAAATAATTTGCGTCCACATTGAGAAAGGAGGCAAAAAGAAAACGGAAGAGCTGCTTCCTCTACAGTCAGCTCTCAATATCTATGTAAAAGTTCATCCCAAACTATTGATATCTCAAAGTAAATTTTCTGGTACCAGAAAATTTACTTTGAGATATCAGTAGTTTCAGATAACAGGAGTGGAAATGTAAATAAAAATCGGAAATTAGTCTAAACTGCTATCCTTGAGATATCAGTGTTCGAGATATCGAGATACTGTATGTCTTCAATTTATAAACAATAATTTGAACACGTACTGCCTGCGACAATGCCCACGCCCATAAAATGGCTGGAGTAGATCACGTGCATCTGGGTTGCCATGGCACCGCCGGATGATATGCCGGAAATTGAAATCTGTGATTTATCCACATTGTATCTTTCTGAAACAATAGGATCAGCTAGTAAAGTGATGTTCAGAAAGTTCTGATTGTGACGTCATATTTTGGTGAGCATCATAAAGACAGAACTTTTGATAGCGAAAAAATATAAAGCTGTGATGTGTCTGTACAACTCCTAAAACGCATCTTATATTTTCTAAAGGAAACATTTTTGAACGTGTTTGAAAGAGGTATGTCCTACATCCACTGTAATGTTTTACTTTAGAAGAGCTTAATTCATATATGAACAGTCTTTAAAACATTTTCATCATTGCTTCTTAAACACTGTCCCCAGGCAACTGTGTCCTGTAAGTATCGCGGAAATACTATTTTATCTAGGGTACATAAAATGCAAATAATCCAAATTCACAGAACTGTATGGATTGATTGGCTGATTTGATGCGTAACGTCCACGGTAAACAGCTATGGTCATGTCGGGACGGTCAGTTAACCTAACCACACTATTCCTGGGCAGGCTTAGACCTCCTAAAGCCGGGCCGGGTAGCGCAATCGGTAGGGCACCTGACTCGTAAGTCAGAGGTCCTGGGTTCGAATCCCGGTCTGGCCACATACTTTCGTTTCTCCTTCCGCTGATTTAAGAAGGGCAGTTGTCAGTTACTGGCGAAAGTATGTGCACTTAGTACTGGTTAACCGCTTAGGAGGTCTAAGCCTGCCCAGGAACAGTGTGGTTAGGTTAACTGACCGTCCCGACATGACCTTAGCTGTTTACCGTGGACGTTAAGCATCAAATCAACCAACCAACCAATAGACCTCCTAAGCGGTTAATTAGTACTAAGTGCACATACTTTCGCCAGTAACTGACAACTGCCCTTCTTGAATCAGCGGAAGGAGAAACGAAAGTATGTGAACCCGGTCTGGCCACAAATATAATAGTAGAATTCCTACATCTGGAAGTATATCCATTTACCTTAATACCTCAAATCAAGGTATTTAAGGTATTTTGGCAATGGCTGATCTACTACTCTTTGCCCTTTAAATAACGCCACCCCTTTCGTAAAATGCAACGCCCCGGGTCGTTTAATAGGATTAACATGGTATTTACATAGTTTTGAGCATAAAATGTGGATATTGAAACAAACATGGGACTAATTGGAATCTACGTGTCCTGCACAAGCCTGATAATGCCATCAAGGTCAGTCTATGACACGAAACTATGAATACGAGGGACTCATTAGTCCTTTATAGACTGGAAACGCCTTTTGGGGATATATGCGAACAGTGTAGACCAAGTTCAGATGCCGCAGAGGGCGGCATCTGATCAGGGTCTACACTGTTTGCTAACGGGAATTTCCATGAAATATTCAACAAATATGAAAATATACACCAGAAACCCATTAATCCAGAAATGGACTCATTCAAATGATAAGAATGGACAAATCCGCCAGTCAACAAAGGCTAGATTAAAAAAATAAATTCGTTTACCTAAATTTGGTGTGCTACTTCCGAAGAAAATTAATCTTTTCTGTTCAGCGAGACAAACAACCACAAGAAAGCTGAACACTAGAGTTTGAAACAACATTTCGACCATTTAAAAGAGCGTTCAGTGCTGATAAGTGATTTGGCGTCAAGAGATTATGCACCAAAACACACTACCTTATCAGGCGTCCTACATTCCATCGAACAAGAAATTAATTTTCATTTAGTATATGGTCACCATAATTGAGCCGCAACACGACAAAACCAACAAAATGGCATGTACACCCAGCGAAGACTCAGATCAGCCTGTTCATCCGCCTAGTCTGATCAGTCTTCGCTTTCGGCATGAAGGTAGCCTAGACCCTTAGCTACCCTTTAAGTGCTCAGCGAAGACTCTGATCAGGCTGAGCAAATGCCTGGGCTGATCTGAGTCTTCACAGGGCGCACATGCCACTTTGCTGGTTTCCTCGTGTCGCGGCCTATATAGACTACTGAGATTTCTATTTACGTTTAAATCACTACTTATTATATTGCAGTAAAGAGGAACATGCAATTTTGGTCGTTTTATTTCCTGCATCAAGACACAAGAGGGAAAAGGGTAACTTCGCAGGTGTTCTTTAAGGTATGCAGGTATCCAATCATTATTTGAACCCCCCCCCCCCCCTTTCACAAGAGACAGCATTTAACATGAAGCAAAATAGTATCTATTGCCATGGTAGGTGTATCATCTCTCCAGCTGGGACTACGCTTGAAGGAAAGAATTTACATCTCTCTCTCTCTCTCTCTCTCTCTCTCTCTCTCTCTCTCTCTGTGAGACCAATTTCTTTTTTTTTTCAAAGTGCAGTGGTATACTAAAGCGCAGGTGCCATTAACACTTCACAAAGGGAACTATGGTCGCCTTTCGAGCAATATCGTACCCAAAAACTACTGCAATGAAAGTAAAACTAGTGACATCATTGGCAACAATATTGACCCCCCTCACTCAAGTAGCAATTGTGTTTCAAGCCCGTTCAATGTGACTTTCAGCAAGTCTTCGCCCAGATGGCTGATTAGGCGGATTGCGTTGCAGTTTTGGCAGGGATCGATATTGTATTTTCTAGGGATTCTGATCATTGATGACCGAGTCCATATAAGGCAGGCTTTTCTCCCGTTTTCCAAACTTTGTTGCATATCTTTGTAAAAACATCAATCATGATGTCCCCGCCTGCTTGAACTAGCTGAGTACATATTGCCAACGCCTACTGACTTCTCCTTTTTCAATGCGGATACTATAATTTTAGATCCCCTACGCAAACGATAGGACAGCGGGTAAATTCGGACATACCATTGCAAACAATGAAAATCCTGAGCCGTCTCATCAGGATGTTGATTGTTTGCCAAGTCAATTTTGTTTTAATTCCAAACAATTGACATTTTAAGGAAACAATGTCACTGTCCGAATTTACCATATGTAAATCTTTTTCAGGACGCTTCAGGGTACTGATTTCTCCAGAATTGATTTGTCGTCATAATTCTTATGATGGTATAGTTCTGAGCAATAATCTGCCTCTCTTATGAAAATCAATAAAAAAAACAACAACCCCCCCCCCTCCACCAAAAAAAAAAAAAAAAAAAAAAAAAAAAAAAAACATTCAGTCATCTTATTATACATGCAACTAGTCCACATGCTTAACTTTCGTTCAATATCAGCAAAGTCAGTGTTGTTGAAAATTAGCAGAGTCACTCTGGAGTACCAAATATGACGACTTATTATTGGAACACCAGAAGGAAGTGCCCTAAGCTAGACCAAACTAGTTGCTCCCCAGGTGAATGACTACACTTTCAGAGAAAACAACTTTTTTTTTATTTAATATGAAATTAAGGCAGTGCCTTTATGCGAACACACTCTTTACGATCTTTGAAGATCTTTGATGGAGGTGAAGTTCTACCCCAGGCATCATCTTGTCATTGTAGTCTGGTTAAAATTGGCCCGAGTGGCACTCACCTGGATTAGCAAACTGTATCTTATGCTAAAATGGTAATGGTGACATCCTTGAGAGACCAGTGCAGCTCGTGTGACATCCATGCTGCAATAAAGTAAGGCAACTATAGCTGTGTGCGCAAGTTTCTGCCATTTTTACAAAGGGGAGTCAAACTTATGTGTCTTCTTGCATGTTTACATTGGCACTCAAGTTCGCAGTGTGGCCTTTTTATATGTGGGTGTGTGTGTGTGTGGGGGTCCACCCTGAAGGGAGGAAATTTGCTCTATATGGAGCAAATTCTTTCCTTTGGGTGTTGGCCCCAGTTTTGAAGTCACAGAGTCTAGGTTTGCCAACATGCTTTCCCTGAGGGTGTTCTCATTAACCTTATCGTTATCATTCAGATACTTTAACAGTTAAGGTGTGAAAAAACACCAGATCTGGATTATAATTATTTCATTTCCTTAACATTTGATACAAATGCTCTTTGGTAGGATGGAGGAGTGTAGTAGTACGGCCAATGAGTGAGTTGTAAATATGTATATGGGTATTTAGAGTGTATAACTTACCAGTCTAACTGGTCCGGACCTTTTAAGCTGGTGGTTGTGTGCTCGCTTTATAATCTTGGGGTTGTGAGATCGATCCCCGGTCGGGGCGCTCGACGAATTTTTCTATACTGATTTTTCTCCTCCTACTACAGGTGCAACTAACTGTGGTTGACCTTCATATTTTTCGCCACTTTTACATAAGTAGACAGCCTTTATGATTTCATTTTTGCTTCCTCGGGAGGCATAGCCCTTCCAGGTGGGTCTTCTATGGGTGAGAGCGAATGAATGGGGGCAAATTTATTTCTTAGGGAGCTGATATTGAATTGGAGGGGGCGCAGAGATGGAATGGCTGAATTGCTTCCTCTGGAGATGTTTCACTTTAACATTATATATAGTAGGTAAGCCATACTATGTCATGGTTAGAAAAATACATCACTTGCATGTACCGATTGTTTTTATTTATCACTTGCATGTACCGATTGTTTTTATTTATTGTATGTTTTGTACTGTACTTGGTGTCAGTCCTGTAACTGGATTTAAGAACAGTTAACTGATTTGATTTGATTGAAGACGTTGCTAAGGTGCCAATACCCATGCGCGACATGAGCCTCATTGTGAAGGAAAGGGCATCAACAAGGGGGTCATGCACCGGAGTAATGCATAGTAGAAAAGAAAGAATAAAGAAAAAAAAAGTTTAAGAAAAAATAAAGAAATGAAAATAATAATAATAAGGAAAGAAAAAACACCTTATAGGGTTTAATGCTGGTTTTGCAATCCTTAGGACGGGCTTGAACGTCATGCAAGTATCGGTTAGAGTCTGAATTTAAATGTGGAAGAAGAACCGCAGTGCCCATTAAGAAAGAACCGCAGCAGACTTGGTCGGTATGCAGATAGAACGGAAACATATGTAGGCTCGCCTTCCTAAGGTGTCCTTATGGTCTGCTGTCACAATATTAAGCTGCTTTGTGATAGTGGTGGGGTGCACTAATTATCTAGAAGTCCACACTTTCCTCAGTGATCTGCACCATTAAGAGGCAGGGATTCAACCGTCTTTAAAACAATATTATTGTCAATTAAATCCTGCTGCCCTCTCTCAGCAAACCTTATATTCCGCAGCTGAGAGACACTTCAGATAATTAGTGTAATTCTGAGTATTGAATTGTTTTGTGTTTATAATTTGATTAGCAGAATCAGAATCAGAATTGTTTACTGGTGATACGTCCAAGGACAATCATTCACCAGGACCTGTGAATCAGGGAAGCTAGTCCCTAGCCCTTATAAGAGAGGTAAACTTAGTAACTGGATCCTCTGCACCCTCAGTAGCAGAAATAAGTGAATCTTCCAGGGAATTCCAATCTCTAATAGTCTGGGGGAAGAAACTGGACTTGTAAATGTCAGTCCCAGCCAATGGGGTTTGAAATGCCAAGGAATGATGATTCCTGGTACGCCTACTTGGGGGATCAAGGTCATTTATGGGTATACTGGCTGCACCCCTCAGACCTTTGTACAGCATTGAGTCTACTATCTTTCCTTCTCTTTTTTAGGGATTCCCACTTAAGTTTCTCCAGAATGCCAGTCATACTCCCAGTTTCATATGTGTAATTTCCCGTTACAAATCTAGCTGCCCTTTTCTGCACCTTCTCAAGTTCATCTTGAAGAAGTATACTTTGAGGGTCCCAAACTGAACTGCGATACTCCAGGACTGGACGCACCAGTCCCTTGTTTGCTGACTCTTTAACATCTTGTGGACATGCTGCCAATTTACGTCTGAGGAAGCCGAGGGTCCTATATATTAGCCTTTGTGCAAATCAAAGAATTCGTTTTTGTATCTGATTGTTATTTATTCAGTTCCAAAGATAATTGAAATGTGCTAAAATATAGATGTTAAGGCTATGTCATGATTATTTTACTAAAATAAGTCGTAGAAATCAACTTTTTCATCAGTGTGTTTTTAACACTTGCCAAACACACCATTCCTGCTCCATTCTAACCTAGGTGGGCTCTCTGGTGCGGTCTCGGGTGCGCCGTCATTTCCAATTCATATGACGCGCCACGGTACGGGGTTTTACCTAGGAACTCAGTACCGGTCCAGACTAAGTTCCGGTCCCGAGCAGACGACATAACCTTAACCGAAAAACATTTACAGTTTGAGCTATTCTTTTTACGAACATATCTAACAAAACGAGAATTATTGAAGCGAGAAATATTTAATGTACATTTCCTTTATAGCGAGCATCGCGAGCGGGCCCGAAGGGCCCGCTAGCCCGAAGGGCGAGCTCTTATGGTAGGACATTAGTCAAAAGAAAATGTAGACGATGTTGCATATGTTGCTTCAGAAAACCATCGTTCGATTTCTCGACCGGAATTTACCTCCATATGGGGGCTGCCATTATGATTAAACAGGAAGTTTGATCGATTTCATGGTTGCTATTCCCCGTAGACACAAAGATATGTGTATGTAAATAATTTCAACGTTCGACCGGAAGTTGAAAAATAAGCCGTGATGCAATCGTAACACTTCGGTCAATTCCATAGGCGAGGATGTCCGATTGCTGCGACGTTGACGGGTTACCGTAAAAAAAAAATCCTGCATCGACATAGAACAGAATAGAATATACGGCCGTTCATAAGGGCTACAGCGATGCTCGCCAATAGGCAGTGCCTATTTTCATATTAGAGTGATGGCAAAAATCTTTTTTGACTCGTAAAAATTCGATAAGAGCACTTGGTTCGTGACTAGTCTCGCGATAACTTTCGAACTTCCGGTTATCCAAGATGGCCGCACCCATGATCGTTGCCACACAATTTATCTGCCTATGTATATAGGACCAAAACTGATACAGTAAAGCGAACATACTTTGTGTGTTCGCTAATATGAAATTAAGGCACTGCCTTTGTGCGAACACACTCTTTACGGTCCTTGAAGATCTTTGATGGGGTGAAGCGCTACCCTAGGCACCACCTTGTCATTGTAGCTTGGGTCAAATTGGCCCGAGTGGCACTCACCTGGATTAGCAAACTGTATCTTATGCTAAAATGGTAATGGTGACATCCTTGAGAGACCGGTGCAGCTCGTGTGATATCCATGCTGCCCTAAAATAAGGCAACTATACTGTGTGCGCAAGTTTCTGCCATTTTTACAAAGGAGAGTCAACTTATGTGTCTTCTTGCATGTTTACCTTGGCACTCAAGTTGGCAGTGTGGCCATTTTTATTTGTGTGGGTGGGTGGCTGGGGTCCACTCTGAATGGAGGAAATTTGCTCTATAGGGAGCAGATTCTTTCCTTTGGGCGTTGGCACCAGTTTTGTAGTCACAGAGTCTGGGTTTGCCAACCTGCTTTCCTTGAGGGTGTTCTCATTGACCTTATCTTTATAATTCAGATACTTTAACAGTTAAGGTGTGAAAAAACACCAGCTTTTCAATGGAGTGTAGTAGTACGGCCAATTAGTTATGTGTAAATATGTGTATAGGTATATAGAGTATATAACTGACCAGTCTAACTGGTCCGGACCTTCTAGGCTAGTGGTTGTGTGCTTCCTTTATAATCTTGGGGTCTTGAGATCGATTCCCGGTGGGGTCGCTCGACGAAATTTTCTTTACAGATTTTTCTCCTACTACAGTGGTGCTGTGACCAGGGTGATTACCGTTGGAGCCCAAGGGCGAAACAATGGCTGCAGAGTTAAAAAGAACCTGGATTATAATTTCATTTCCTTAACATTTGATACAAATGTTCTTTGGTAGGATGGAGGAGTGTAGTAGTACGGCCAATGAGTGATGTGTAAATATGTATTTAGGTATATAGAGTGTATAACTGACTAGTCTAACTGGCCCGGACCTTTTAGCCTAGTGGTTGTGTGCTCGCTTTATAATCTTGAGGTTGTGAGATCGATCCCCGGTCGGGGCGCTCAACGAAATTTTCTTTACAGATTTTTCTCCTCCTACTACAGGTGCAACTAAATGTGGTGCACCTTAATATATTTTTCGCCACTTTTACGTAAGTAGGCAGCCTTTCTGATTTCTTTTTTGCTTCATCGGTAGGCATAGCCCTTCCACGTGGGTCTTCTGTAGGGGAAAGCGTTTAATTCAATGAATGGGGGCAAATTCTTTTCTTAGGGAGCTGGTATTGAGATGGAGGGGGCACATAGATGGGATGCCTGAATTGCTGCCTCTGGAGATGTTTCACTTTAACATTATATAGTAAGTAAGCCATACACTGTCATGGTCAGAAAATACATCACTTGCATGTACCGAATGTTTTTTATGTATTGTATGTTTTGTACTGTACTTGGGGTCAGCCCTGTAACTGGATTTAAGAACAGTTAACTGATTTGATTTGATTTGAAGACGTTGCTAAGCCACCAGTACCCATGAGCGACATGATCCTCATTGTGCAGGAAAGGGCATCAGCAACGGGGTCATGCACTGGAGTAATGCATAGTAGGAAAGAAAGAATAAAGAAAAAAAGTTTAAGAAAAAGAATGAAATGAAAAACGAAAAAAAAAAAAAAAAAAAAAAAAAGAAAGAAAATAAAATACAACTTATAGGGTTTATTCGGCTGGTTTTGCAATCCTTAAGACGGGCTTGAAGGCTTGAACGTCATGCCAGTATCGACTAGAGTCTGAATTTAAACGTCGAAGAAGAACCGCAGTGCACATTAAGAAAGAACCATAGCAGACTTGTTCGGTATGCAGATAGAATGGAAACATATGTAGGCTCGCCTTCTTAAGGTGTCCTTATGGTCTACTGTCACAATATTAAGCTGCTTTGTGACAGTGGTTGGGTGCACTAATCATCTGAAAGTCCACATTTTCCTCAGCGATCTGCACCATTATGAGGCAGGGATTCAACCGTCTTCAAAATAATATCGGAAGTCAGTCCTGCTGCCCTCTCTCAGCAATCCTTATATTCCGCAGCTGAGAGACACTTCAGATAATTAGTGTAATTCTGAGTATCAAATCATATGGTGTTTAAAATTGTACTCATGATGATTGCTTTGATTAGCAAATCAAAGAATTCGTTTGTGTATCTGATTGTTATTTATTCAGTTCCAAAGATAATTGAAATGGACTAAAATATAGATGTTAAGGCTGTGTCATGATTATTTTACTTAAAATAAGTCGTAGAAATCAACTTTTTAATCAAATGGCTTGTTAACACTGGCCAAACACACCATTCCTGCTCCATTCTAACCTAGGTGGGCTCTCTGGTGCGCTCTCGGGTGCGCCGTCGTTTCCAATTCACATGACGCGCCACGGTACGGGGTTTTACCTAGGAACTCAGTCTAGACTAAGTTTCCGGTCACGAGCAGACGACAAAACGTTTACAGTTTGAGCTATCCTTTCTACGAACATAATTAACAAAAACGAGAATTATTGTAGCGAGAAATATTTAATGTACATTTCCTTTATAGAGTGATTGCAAAAATAAGTTTGTGGACTCGTAAAAAAATTCGATTAGAGCACTTGGTTCGTGACTAGTCTCGCGATAACTTTCGAACTTCCGATTCTCCAAGATGGCCGCAACCATGATCGTTACCACACATTTATCTGCCTAAGTATATCAGACCAAAACTGATACAGTAAAGCGAACATACTTCGTGTGTTCGCTATTATTTATTTATTTTTTTTTTTTTTTGCATTTCTCATTTTAAATGGGTAATAGCTCCTCTCAAAATAAGAAATCTTTCGTTGACTTTGAGTTCACTTTTTCTTCATAAAATGATGACAGCTGCTTCAAAGGACATTAGCTTAGGCTAACAGTAATTTCGCGGTGATAATACTAATGTCCTTACCGACCCTTACCGAGCCGGTCAATCACCAAACATGCAAAAGTGGTTGTCGACTTCTCGAACGAGCTGAAGATACTGCTGTCGACTGAGGCAGTCGACAGCAGTATCTTCAGCTTGGTCGACAGTGGACTCTTTTTATCTCATTTTTGTACATGCCATTTCTGGTATAAGAGATATCTCACTATTATTGTTTTTGTATCTACAGATTTCATATATTACGGACAATTTTTTCAGAGGGTGTCAAAATATGCGTACGCTTAATATGAATCGCACACGAATCCACTTTATAAAGATACCCAGAGCCTTTTTTCTGTCACTTTTTATAAAGAGCAGGTTTTGATCTATTTGAATTCAGTATTTTATACGATTTGAATTATTATTATTATCATAACTGGTAGTGAAGAAGACGAATAATTTTTATTTTGGGACGAGTCATTTATTATCAGGTGGGGGACCGGGTACATTTAAGGGTGGAGGGGGTGGGGGCGGGGGCTGAAATAAAAAAGCCATGGAGGAGGGGGGTCATATATTTTATTCGACATATTGGGGAGTGGGGGGGGGGTCAGAAATCTTCCATCAGTCTTCATTTGTTAAAAAATGTCAAAGCTTCAGGGGGAGGGGGGGGGGCTTCGCCCCCACACCCTCCATTACCTCTATTCTTGCAAACTCAAACTCAAGCTTAAAGACATTTACGGAAATGACACAAAAACTTGGGGCGCATGATGTCAAAAAAAGATCATTTTCATTAATTTGCTAGTAGGATAGTATACAGTTGTCTATAAAAATCATGTCGAGCAGATGATTTTTGTTCTTGATTAAGTTAAATGCCTGCGTTTGTCATATAAGCTCTCCAGTTGCCCTGTCATCAGCAAACCTATTGTGGCTTCTCTGTGTGTGTGTGGGGGGGGGGGGGGGGGGCTGCTCCCCCCGACTCCCCTCTCCCTTACTATTATTAACAGTTTTAGTGAACATTCGACAACAGATTCATAGATGCCCCCCAATAAGCAGAAGAAAGTGCAAAATATGCTAACAAATTTTAAAGACCATTAATCTCCATGATTTATCAATCTGTCAGATTAAGAAAATGTTCTGGTTTGATTGGGGTCAGTCTGACATAAAAAGGTAATAAAGTGTCTGTGTGTAGGGTAGCTGGGGAGTTGGGATGGTGGGGGGGGATCATAAACTTTTTTGTCACCTATCTGTGGGGATGGAAAAAAATTCTGGTGAGATTGGTGCGGGGAGGAGGGTCGGAAAAATTTTGGTGACTCATATGAAAATGTACTCGCCCCCCCCCCCCCCCCCCTCCCCTCCCTCCTGATAATAAATGACTCGTCCCTTATTTCATTTGTTTTTACTTTTTCCCAACAAACCTATAGGAAAATGTCTATTTCATGCGCAAAGTCAGCAACGATATATTTTCCGTCATTACGTGGCCTTGTGCGTTTTAAAAAGTCAATACTACGCAGACTGATCTAAGCATGAAGTTAGCATATGATAAGATTCGTTACGATAAGATGGTTATTTTTCGGGACAAACTTCTTTGATTATAAGTTTCTGATTCCCAAAGGAGACTATTAGATAAGGCTTAAAGAGAAGACTGACAATGTTGAAATTAGGCTTGCTCTGTTGTCTGGTGGTTGTCTGTCTCGCCAAAGAGAAAAGACTACTTTTCTTTGGAAATAATGGCGGTAGCAGCACTGGGCTTACTGGTGGGAGTAGCGGTGGGCTTACCGGTGGTCTTACTGGTGGTCTAACGGGTGGACTTACCGGCAGCAGCGGTGGATTTTTCCTCGGCGCTTCCTCAAACCTCCTAAGTGCCACAACAAAATACTGGACTAATTTGATGTCAGCCCTCTTGGGAGGAACAAGCGGCGGCGGTTCAAGCGGGGTCAAGCTTCCGGGGCTAAGCAGTTTGCCAGGGCTGGGCAGTGGTAGCGGAACCAGTTTAACTGGACTTGGCAGTTTGCCAGGACTTGGAGGTGGTGCTACGGGCTCGCTACCAACTAATGCAGCAAGTTTGTGTAAGCTGTAGGGGAGAGTCGGGTAACTTCGGACAGCGGGTAAATTCGGACAGTGACATTTTTCCTTCATATGTCAGTTGTCTGGAACTAAAACAAAACAGTAACTGGCCAAACAGTGAAATTCCAGATGAGACGGCTCAGTGAAAATCCTGATGAGACGCCTCATTATGAGCCGTCTCATCTGGATTTTCACTGTTTGCAATGGTATGTTCGAATTTACCCGCCTGTCCGAAGTTACCCGACTCTACCCTAATGTTTTTTTTTAATTTTTAAAAGCAGTCAAACATACATTGAGAATATTTTTACAGAGTCCTGTGATAGTTAAAATAAATTGTGTTGTTGTATTCAATTCTCGTAACGGTGGTCTTCAAGAGGCTCAGTGGAACGAATCCATGGCAACTTTGTTTTAACCAGGTTTGTTGGATATGTATCAATTTCCATTGATTTTGTAACTTCCGAATTCAATTTTTCAGGCCGCCGCTTTGCAAGTAGCTTGACGAAGGTCACTTTGGTTTGTTATTTTAGTCGTGGTAATCATATTTGAGCCGCGACACGACAAAACCAATAATGTGGTTGTGCGCCCAGCGCAGACTCAGATCAGCCTGGGCTTCCGCCCAGTCTGATCAGAGTCTTCGCTGTCCGCATGGAGGTAGCTTAGACCCTTAGGTACCCTTTAAGCGCTTAGCGAAGAATCTGATTGGATTGTGCTGATACCCAGGATGATCTGAGTCTGCGCTCGGCGCACAACCACATTGTTGGTTTTGTCGTGTCGCGGCTCATTTATGTTGTAAAATATGATGAAGTGGATCTTGTTGTAATGTTACCTGTCTGGGCCAGTGTGCCATGTCCACCATCTGGATGGTTTGTAAGGGCCCAGAGTATTTGTCAGTACTAGGTTGTCAAACGTTGCACATTTTAGGAGTCTGAGAACTCTCTCACTTGTCTCGTCCTCATACGTCTCGCTTGTCAGCATGTGTATCACTTCTAACTTTAGCATTCAGTCACCATGTACAACCAGAATATCCTTTATACGTCCCCGCATTCCCGATGCCTATTTAGTTATTCTCCCTCCCTCTAAATTTCGTGACCTTTGTCACACCAGTCGCCTGTATCGCCTGTGTCCTAGCGTCTAACGGTAGACGTGATCAAGTTTAATCCGGGCTGCAGCCAATCCAGTATTAGGTAGCATTTGGGCTGTCTCTCATAATGTTTCTTGGGCAAGTTCAGCCTCATGGATCTCATCCCTCTCCGGGCTGAACACATGGCCGTTGACTCAAAGAATTCCTATGCCCTGGCCGTTGTCTTCCTCTTGGAAGACTTCCAACCTGTGAAGCTGTGATCAATCTATCCCTATTTGACACGCCGGGCCGGGTAGCGCAATCGGTAGGGCACCTGACTCGTAAGTCAGAGGTCCTGGGTTCGAATCCCGGTCTGGCCACATACTTTCGTTTCTCCTTCCGCTGATTCAAGAAGGGCAGTTGTCAGTTACTGGCGAAAATATGTGCACTTAGTACTGGTTAACCGCTTAGGAGGTCTAAGCCTGCCCAGGAATAGTGTGGTTAGGTTAACTGACCGTCCCGACATGACCTTAGTTGTTTACCGTGGACGTTAAACATCAAATCAACCAACCAACCAACCCTATTTGACACAAAGGGTGGGAGCGTCATGGTGGTCTTATTTCCTCCCAGCATGTCACTTACTTGTCCACTGCCTATTACTGTAAAACACATAATATCTGCGGTATCAAAATTTCGCGGTTAAATAAAAATGGCATATTGGCGCCTTTTAATTTTGGCGTTCACAATATACCATGGCTTTAGATAGCAAAGGAAATTTGAAGTAAAACTGAAACATTTTTTGCTTATTTTTCTATTCAACTATATATTGTGGCATCTATTAGAATCGCCTCATCGAGGCGATTCTAATGAAATGCCACAATGTATAGTTTCACAGAACGGTATAGAAAATGTCTCAAATACTCACCAGGTTCTCCTTTTTATCTGAGCCTCGGTCAGGCTGTGCTCACTTAAGTTAATTGAAAATAAAATATTGGCGGACTTATATTTTAGCGCTCTTTGCCTTAAACGCCAATATCGCCGAAATTCAGTACATGTAACCGCCAAATATAAGTGTTTTACTGTATATAAAACAACCAGGCTTAGAGGGCCAAGACGATTGGGATATCTCTACCTGAAGATATTGTACCAAGCTTAACAAGGCTCGCTCGGGTTTTATAAGTAACACATGACTGTTGAACTCATGTTGGAACTCTAAACTGGCTGTTGACGTCTCTGGGAAGACTTCTGACTGGTGCGGCTGTGTTCACAGGTTTTGCTTAGCAGGTTTTATTTGTAGACCTAGCAATGAATTCCTAGATAGACCTCCAATTAAAGCTAAGGATCGCGCCTACCCTTTTTAGTTTTAATTTGCGACTACAAGCTCTTAGGTGGATTGCCCTCCCAGGCTGATGAGCCCGATTTACCCACGTGCAACGGGTAGTACTGGATCACATGGTACAAGTAGTAGGTTTTACTGACCTGACCTAAGGCTCAAAAGCAGAGGTTATCTCAAGGATTGCACAAGCCATTGCAGCTCTGACAAAGCTGAAGCCAATATTGAGAGATAATATATCTCTTGGGTCAATGGTGAAAGTGACGCGCTCCCTTTTCATATCCATATGAGCCGCGATACGACTGAGAAAACCAACAATGTAGTTGTGCGCCCAGCGCAGACTCAGATCAGCCTTGGCATCCGCCCAGTCTAATCAGAATTCTCGCTTTGCGCTTAAAGGGTAGCTAAGGGTCTGAGCTACCTCCATACGGACAGCGAAGACTCTGATCAGACTAGGCGGATGCCCAGGCTGATCTGAGTCTGCGCTGGGCGCACAGCCACTTTGTTGGTTTTCTTGTGTCGCGGCTCATATATGTGTACCCCTCTGAGTCATGGATTTTACAGCACAGTTAGAGAAAAGAAAACATGCCTTTGAGATGTAATGCTACCGAATGCTACCGAATATCTCATACAAATGAGGAAAGATCCAAGCAGACTTTGGAGAATATGTCGGTCCTATGGGAACTGACGTGGTTTGACAACATGCCAATGTCTTCTGGCTATGCAAAGACTATTTTGCAGGACACACGGAAAGAAAAAAAAAAGAAGTAGAGGTAGAAAGCTGAAGAGGTGGGAAAACAATAATAAAAATTCGACAGGAATGGACTTTGCCAGCTCAATTATGGCAGCTGAAGACAGGACTGTATGAAAACGGATTGTCGTAAAGTCATCTGTGGTGCCACAACGACTTTGAATATTATGAAATAGATTAGACTAAAATAGATTTTGTATATTTTGTGATACGAAATGCATGTTTTGTATACTGATGAAACTTAAATTTTAAGATTATTGGTATTATTTACTGTATACTATTTAAATTCCAGCCCATTACAACATTGACAAGTCACAGATCTCGGTCTCAGGAATCTCCGCCGGTGCTGCCATGGCAACGCAGATACATGTAATCTATTCTAGTGACATCATGGGCGCTGGAATAATTGCTGGCCGTAAGTATACATATTTAAGTGTTGTAAATATCTTAGTCTTTTGAAAAGACAAAACGTACCCAATGTTCTCTAAACCTCTGTTTCGATAGGCTGATACTCTTAAAGGATGATAAGCAAGCACTGCTTGTCAAAGAAAGCGGATTCATTTGAATATTAATTTGATATAAGCAAATGCTATAGTTCTTAAATGTCAATGAATTTCTCCCAATTGTTTCCATCTTAACAAGGGAAACGACTTTTGTGGGGTCTTGTTTGCTTCCCTGAATAACAAAAGCCTTCCAAAAAAGAAAGACCCAGCCTCAAGAGGAGACCCCACTGAGAAGAGAGGCACACATGAAAATAGCAGTGTTGTTCTCTCTGAAAGAATAGTTGTCACTTAAATGGTAAACATAGAAGTGTATCCACTTATGGATACACATATAGGATCATGTAGGAATGTCACCAAGTGGTGTGTACACATAATAGCAGAGTTGTCAGCTACATCTAAAAATGTGAAAAATGCCTATAGATTTACCGTCCGATGGCAACCAATAACTCAATGAATGAATAATTGTCAAAATCTAACGATCCTGTCATTGACAAATCACATAAAATTGAATTATTAGTTTTTATAATAAAAAAAAGAGATGAAGAACAAGCAGGAGAATAATCGACGGAAAAAACTTAGTAACTTTAGGAGCAGTGGGCGGCGGTTAGAGGCATAGCGTATCTCGAGCACCGCAAATGAAATTTATCTCTGTCCTTTCTTTACCTTATCCTACCTCGATTCGTAAAAGTTTTACCACTGGGCTGACAGAATACTCCAGACGCCGGCTGGCTGAACGGTGATTCGAACCCGCGACCTCTGCACCATATATCGAGCGTTTCTATTTCTTATCTGAAAATAGCACTTGGTAACATGTACTTTAAATAGTATTTCTTATCGAAAGATGACACGGCAATAATTCTGCTTGTTTCTTATTTCTACTTTGTCCAACGACTGTTCTAGTAGTCTAATTAAGGTCAAGAATACGTAAATGACAATTAATTACGTGCGTCGCGAAGGACGTTACGTCACGAAATACTTCCCAGTTAGTGTAATTTTCAATATGGCGGCTCCATCGGACATTCAATAATAACGTCAAACATGGGGAAAACGGAGTTGTTGTCATTGTTTATTCAAGCCCTTTGCTGATATTGCAATGTTCTTTTTCTCCCTGTATGTTTGAAGTTATTTTATCAACATACGTGTATTCATACAAAATTAATGAGAGAGAGAGAGAGAGAGAGAGAGAGAGAGAGAGACTGACAGACAGACAGAGTTTCATATAAGTAACAATTTAAGGCTGGCCGGAATACATGTTTCCTCCCTGCTTTCAGGGCTCACATGACTTTTCAGACACACATATGAAAGGCGGAGCCCATCTTTTTCCTTTCGTTGCTTTATCCTTCCCTGATATGAAAAAGCTACCCATTTACTGCCGGCTTGACAAAAAGACTGTTCCAGTCGCTAGCTGGCCGAATCCGGATTCGAACCCGCAGCAACCGTCTGCGTCATAACCGAACGTCCGCGGCGCCGGTGGGATTGTGCATCCGAAATAATTAATAAACCAAGTAAATGTATGCCAGCTGATTTTAAAGCTTTATGGGATCGGAATATGATATTTATTAATATAATGCCGATTTTTGCTATTTTATTACACATATCCTTTTTGAACATCGAAAATTTTATTTTGATTACAAAATAAGAATAATACAATATTTCTTTCACTTGTTGTATGCCGTTGCCAAAGATATAGCAGGCCTCTTACTCACACCGCCCCTACGGCCACTACGCTACAAGACGTCTTTACCTTTACCTATCCCGCCGACGGTGGATTTGAAAGTTGACCTTGTAACTTACCATCATCTCGATATGACTGAAATACTGTCCAAAAGTCAATTTTATCTGACTACCATGAGCCACACCGACAGAACACGAGTCGTCAGTAATATGAACATGCTCACAGATCAGCCTGCGCGTATGCACAGACTAATAAGTCTCTTCGCAGTTTCTCACGGAATCATTGTACCAGAGGACAACAAAGGCTCTTGTCAAGTTGGACGGGTGCGCACACTGATCTGAGCTTCCGCTGACCGTATATGCCCCAAAGAACCCATTTAATCATGGCACGGCGCATTTTGTGATTTAGGGTAACGCAGCTTTTTATGTGCGGCTCTGTCGTGTCGGCTGCAGTAACCATATTACTGTTAGAAGTGTGCTTGCATTTTCTACTAATTTCTGTTTACGAGAGTCTGAAAAATAAATTATTTCACTTAAAAGCCTCGTTCACGCCACCAAAGTTTCT
This sequence comes from Ctena decussata, assembly GCA_963989385.1. NCBI lineage: Eukaryota > Metazoa > Mollusca > Bivalvia > Lucinida > Lucinidae > Ctena > Ctena decussata. The sequence continues at coordinate 84,214,655 of OZ022502.1, read as the reverse complement.
TTGTCATATAATCTATTACAAAGAAAGTTTGCCAAACATTTTGCGTTAATACGGAGCAAATTATTTGTTAAAGAAAAATGTGGCATGGAACCTTTGTCAAATAAACTTTGGCAAGGAAATATTTGCTGCTGTGTTCACACCATCGAACATTATTCATCAAGGTTATCTGAACAAATAAACTTTGCCACTTTTTCTTTTTTAAATATACTTTGTTCAAAATCAAACCGATTTGATTATGAGCAAAGTTTTCTGTGCTTATCTCCATAACAAGTTTCTTTGTTACATATTCTATGGCAAATTATCTATTCACACGGACAAAGGACTTCTATGATTAAGGCGTGGATTTTCCCCATTAGACCGGCGCGACAGGTCCGAATTTTCAAAAGTATAAAGTGTGCAATTTTTTCTTAGCAGAGCTTCCACAAATATGTAAACCGTATGAAATCAGATCATTTGTGATTAAGACCCAAAGACATGGGGAGATAATCCATTCTGACCCTACCTACCCTAAATTCAAGGTTTTCGCATACCTCATCTTTTGAGTTTATAAAAGTATTGAAACCCGTCATTCATTCGATACTTTTTTTGTCATAAATGCATGCTAAATACACGCATATCACAATACAAAGCAACGGTTTTCTTCTTGTTACGCCTGACTGGCATTTAAACATGCAAAACCATAGTTACACTTCCGGTCAAAACGGCCAAAATAGAACGCTTCATTATAATTAAAGTACAAGTACTTCCCCCCCCCCCCCCCCCCCCGTGACCCAGCATTTCCTTCATGCAGCAGACTTATGCGATGCAAGTACGTAATATATATGAGTGGGAAGCTGGGTCACGGGGGGGAACGATACTCAGTAAGCCAAAGAAGAAGAATGGTCAGCAGTAGCACTGTGATCTTCAAGGATTATATTGTGTACCATGACCTTGAAATGAGGTCAAGGTCACATACATATAGTCAAAACTATCCAGTGGTGTCTGTTATGTAAGTAATGTAAGTCAAAAAGGGTGAAATGCATACAATAAATCATTATTTCAACGATCAGTTTGAGGATTATTTACAATTTATCTCAACATTGACGTCAACGTCAACGTATGTTAAACGTACTTTACATAGACACAACCAGTTGAAAATTCATTTGTCATGCAACTTACATGTCAACGTCATAAATGCAAAGCAGAAGTCAGTAATCCGTATAACTTTTTAATCATGGGGAAAATTCACGCCTTAACCATAGAAGTCCTTTTGTTTTTCATATAAACTTTACCATATAAATTTGGAAATGAAAATGTGGCATATTTTTTCATTCACACGAGCAAATTTTTCTTTTCAAACCTACTATGTCGCAGAAACTTTGCCCGTGTGATCGAAGCTTAAGGCATTCATCATGAGAACTCTATTAGTCCTCATCTTTCCATTTTCTCATAACGGTCTTAGCATGTCTTATAACGTCGCCAGTAAACGACTGTTACGTCGTTCATAAATGACGTCGCGGAATGGCGTTAATTTATACATACCTATGCTGGCTTATCAAGCGCTACTTGAAAAACGAACTCGGTAGTCAAGGACTTTCCTTACCTCATTTTAATAACGGAGTGGCTAGTGACAGACGACTGTCAGTAGCCAATATTCGAAGAATTTGCTAGTGACAGACGTCTGTCACTAGCCAGTTTTCGTTTAATTTGCTAGTGACAGATGCATTTTTCTGGCTGGTTTCAAATCAAGAGACTGTATTTATACCATTTTCCCATTATTTGTGAATGTTCCTACGATCTCATATACACATATATCTGTATTGCCCATGTTCCTTCTTTCGAATGTGTTCTCTGCTCTTGAAGGAACCCCTTAAGATTTTTATTCTGACGAAGTCAAGTGATGGTAGGAAGTCTGGAGATTTGATTTTCTCATGATGTGTGTAAACGGGCCGGTGTTTTACAGTCTGTTACCCGTGGATCTGACTTCATTTTTTTCAAAAGCAATCTGTTATCCTGCTATCTTAAGGCATGAGTCCAGACCATACTCGTGTAAGAACAAGGCCAAGGTCATGCAATATTCCTCACAGGAAATGACTTTATAAATAAGCATCTTGCTTACTGTCAAATCCTGATACTTTTGAAATTGTATTGTAGTATATGTATGTAATTTATAGTTAATAAAATATCGTTTAAACTATTCCTCACGGGATGAAGTTTTGTGTAAAATCAGACATTGGAGTCTGCAAAAAATACTTCATTATGTTTTTCGATTGTCTGTTCATCGGCTTTCCACATATAGTTTTACGGTCTTTTCAACTGTGATCAGTTAGTACGGACCCATGATGATGTAGATGAAATAATCCATATGTTAAACAAAAATCGCGACCTATACCAGTCTCAATCCCAGGACTACAGGACCCATAAGCGATGTTCCGTCGGCCAACTTGAACAAGGTTTAAACCTAGGTGACTCATGATAATAATCATGCTCATGATAATAAGCATAACTTGTCTAAATATACTGAAACGACAAATATTTGCTAAATTTACAGATGTCTGTCACTAGCAAATTCAACGAATATTGGCTAGTGGCAGACGTCTGTCAGTAGCAAATTAAGCGATAACTGGCTAGTGACAGACGACTGGCAGTAGCAAATACAACGAATATTGGCTAGTGACAGACGTCTGTCACTAGCTTCTTCCTTTTAATAAACAGATCCTGTGACATGAAATGTCAGTTTTTGAAAAAAATCTATGTTGTGGTAAACAAGCTGTGTACGTTTAAATTAAAAAATCTGAGTTTTTTCATCGCATTCCCATTGCCGTCAATGGAAACGGCCTCAAAATGTCCTGTTTTTCAATCTCATCTAGCGACTAAACGAACTCAGTGACCTATCTTTTTTATTGCACAATTCGATGTAACACATGAAAATGCACCCCTATGCAAAATTCAAAAAAAAATCTATGTATGTGCTATGTACGTATTCTTGACCTTAAGTTCACCTTAAATATATCATATTGATGTTCGAAAAAAAATCCTGTTATATGTACCAGTCTGGCGATAAGGAAGGAGAAAACGGACAAACCTAATCGTCACAAACTAAAAAAAAAATATACCCTAAACCGAGTTCTCGGTTTTCACAGACACGAGCAAAGTGTACTTATTTTACTCCGTACTTTATTTTTTCCTATCAGTGCCCTTCTACTGCACCAATGGTGGAGGGGTAGCCACTGCATTAACTACCTGTATGAAGTCCCCTGGGTAATCGTCACAAACTAAAAAAAAAATACCCTAAACCGAGTTCTCGGTTTTCACAGACACGAGCAAAGTGTACTTATTTTACTCCGTACTTTATTTTTTTCCTATCAGTGCCCTTCTACTGCACCAATGGTGGAGGGGTAGCCACTGCATTAACTACCTGTATGAAGTCCCCTGGGTCAATAGATCTGAACAGTATACAAAGTAAGACCGCTCAGGGAGCACAAAATAGCCAGATTGACGCCACGTCTAACATGCATAACGACAAGGTGTATATCTTTGATGGAACTCTTGATACCACGGTGAACCCAGGTATGTTTCCATATTTCTTGTCAACAAGAGCGGTAAAATTCTTATATCTTTTACCACACTTTCCAGAAAATACACACACTCCTCCCTCACACACACACTCTCTCTCTCTCACACACACACACACACACACACACACACACACACACACACACACAAGAAAAGAAAGAAAATGAAGAGGAAAAATCATTTTATTCGTATAAGTTTCTTTTTTTTTCTTTTATTTATTATTTTTCTATTTTTACCTTTTTCAATAAGTTTAGTTTACACTGGTAAGGTTAAAGCATAGCATAGTTTGACTGTCTTTTTGTTCGACAATCCACTCGCTAAAGCTGGTAGATTGTACTTGGTACAGGTAAACGAATTGCTCTCGCCAACGCTCGTTGATTTTCAGACGATGGTGGAAAGCCGTCCTTTCAGACACTAGAAGACATACAACACAAGACTTTAACTATATACTCCTTTTTTTCGTCTCACAATAACTTAGACATTGTTGAAAAAGATTGCAAAATGCAAAGTATTTTGTGAATTCTGTCCTACCATTCAACTGGCATGGCCATCCTCATCAATCTCGATATTCATCAATAACAGCTAGTCGTGAAGGCTTGCTTCGGCTTTGATTGTAAGGCTATATTGTGAAACTTTTTTATCCATAAGCTAATAAAGGATACTACGGGCCTATTCGACTGAGCGATTTTTAGCTCGCCTGTACGAATGTACAGGAACAGATATTGCACTACCCCCGGCGTCGGCGTCGGTGGCGGCGTCGGTGTCGGCGTTAGCAAAATGTTAAAGTTTTACGTTAAAGTTTTTAGGTGATGGGCAAGGCGCTGTCAGGCGAGCTATCCTGTCCCGCTGACAGGTCTTGTTGCTTCACGATTCCTAGCATGAAGCACTTTTTCTCTAGAAAAAGTGCTTCATGCTAAGATTTGTGAAGAACGAAACACCCAGTGCTTCACGATTCTAATCCTGAAGCATTTTTTATTTCCTGAAAAAAGTGCTTCATACTAAGAATCGTGAACCACGAAACGCCCAATCGATTACACCCAATGTGACTATCACCTTATTTGTGAATATGGCAAACACTTTTTACGTCTTTGCAGCTGTTGGCCCTGTGATACAAAGATTTTACCAGAATTATATGGACGGAAGCCATATCAAGACAGTCTTCGACAAGGCTGCACAACATGGACATGTACGTAATGTCAATAATAATAATAATAATAATAATAATAGTACTTACGCGAGCATGTCGAAGTAGCTTTAAAGTCATTTCATTAGTATAGAATTTTAGAACAAAACAAATGAAAATTAATTTAGACAGCATGACCTATGCACAGAATCAATGCAAACGTTTTCATTTAAAATTGTTGTTCAAGTGTAGACATACAGCAATTCGTAAATTCCAAACACATAAACTACAGTAGCATGCATCTAGAACTTTAAAGTGTTGAACCGGTAATTCGAGATGTAGTGAATTATTTTGGTCAAAAATGGATAAGGGCCCAACTGGGCACACAAGGTTGAATCAACCTTGATTCAACGTCACGACGTTTAATCAAGGTTGATTCAGGGTTGATTCAACGTGTGCCTGCTGGAGGGAAAAACAGACACGGAGCAAATTCAGATAAGAACAAAAGAAAAGTTATTTATATAAGTAAGACATTATCTTATTTTCAGCCCACCAATAATTACGGTGGTCCATGTGGGTCAATGAACACACAGAATTACATGAACAATTGTGCTTACTCGGCAGCTTATGATCTCCTCAATTTTATCTACGGTGGAAACTTAACGGTGAGTCTTTTTGTTTTGTTTTCTTTTTCAGAAAATATCAGCTATGAACTGTGTGTCCACTGTTCACAGAAAAGTGTCACATGGTCGCATTTATTCAAAATGGAAGACAGGGTGCACTTGCAACAGTGAGAAATTTTTCGTGACATTGCATCAAATTTGAAGGCATAGCACAATACTAGTCTCACTCCATATTTTGAAACTTTTCAAGAGAATCAGAAAAAAACTGATTATTACAGTACGTAAACAAAACAGTATTATGACACTTGGCATATTTTATTTAATATCCAGAAATGCATACAATATACAGTTATATTAATTTATTTGTTTCATTAAGTGCTTGTGAGTTAAATATTTTTTTCACTGAACTAAATAGTTGTCAGGAAAAAGAAGGTTACTTGTCCATATGTATTATAATTTTTATTTGCTGTACTCTAAACATTATAGCCAAGCCCTAGTGATATGACCTTGCTGTTTGTCTAATTGCAGGAGCCATCGGCCACCTATAAAGCACCTGGAGAGGTAGGAACAGTTTGTTTGTAGTTGTTGTTATTTCTTCTGTTGTTCATTTTGACGTAGTCATATGATATAACGGTTTGGACCAACATTCTAAGCGAAGGTGCATGAATACACTCTTACCATTTTCAGTTTTGTTGCCCATTCTAATGAGGGTCTACTCTTATAGAATTTGTTCCGTAGGAAAAAATAGTTTCCCATATTGAAAAGTCTATCTTTTCGAAGGAAGCAAACAGGAAGTCAAAAAAATGTTTTCCTCAGCTTTATAGAAATAGCGGAACAACATGGAAGGGTCAAAATGCAGCTTAAGTGTTATTGCAGACACGTGCAAACAGTAAACAGAATAAACACTGCACGTTCCAGGAAGCAAAATTTAACTTTTTCAACATCGCGTTTTTCGAGGTATCCTGGATACCACTTAATCGCATGACAACTCTATTTTATTGTGTGGTACATGCAGTCTACGTTTGCATTAAAATCAGCCTTCAAAGACCTGAAAATAACAGACTTTTTATCTGTCCAAACCTGTGCTTTTACCGTTAAAATTACATGCTTCTTCTTGTTTCAGTTCTCGTAACGATGTTCCCCATGTGGCTCAGCTGAACGTTTTACTGGTGCTGGTGTCCTTTACATCCTAAATAGTTTTACTGCAATCACGTATGAGCAAAAGTTACAACAAACAAACATCTTTAACGAAAATACTGTTTGCGAAAGCGACACCTATCATTTGCAGATCTATTGCGAACACAAGTGTGCAAAAATACTGTTTTTTTTTTTTTTTTTTTTTTTTTTCATGTATATTTCTTTACAAACATAATGACTGCTTCCATTTTTCTATTATATAGATACTTTCTTTCTCACAAACTGAGTTCATATCTTCGCCTGCCTCGCATGGTATGGATGAACTTGGATACATTTATGTGCCGACTGCATGTAAAAATGGGGCAGGTAACGTATTTTGACAAATCATATTGAGTGTACAAGAAAATAACAAAAGAATCAATTAGGGTCTGCAAAACTTTATCAAATTTCAAAAGGCAAGCCAAACTCCCCAAAATTTGCATTCATAAAGTTGTCAGTAAAACTGAGATGAATAAAACGAGCCTTGACACGACAAAGCAAAACAAACTGGCATGTGCGCCCAGGAAAGACTCAGATCAGCCTTGGCATTCGTCCAGTCTGACCAGATTCTGCGCTGTGCACTTAGAATGTAGCTAAGGGTCTAGACTATCTCCGTGCTTGCAGCGAAGACTCTGGTCGGACTGTGCGGATGCCCAGACTGATCTGAGTCTTCGTTGTTGGCTTTGTCGTGTTGCGGTTCAAATATTGTTTTAAATAAACACATATTTAAAGTTATGTTCAAGAGATAGGATCTTTATTTCGATCAAGTGCATTCCTATTAAATAAATGTGGTGACAAAATACTGGCAATAAATACTGAGCCGCAACAGGACAATACCAACAAAGTGGCATGTGCGCCCAGGTAAGACCCAGATAAGCCTGGGCAACCGCCCAGTCTGATCAGGGTCTTTGCTGTCCGTATGGACCTAGCTTAGACCCTTAGCTACCTTTTAAGCGCACAATAAAGGCTCTGATCAGACTGGGCGGCTCCCAAAGTTTATCTGAGTCCTCGCCGGGCGCAAGTACCACGTTGTTGGTTTTGTTGTATCGCGGCTCACATGTTTCTTTCACTATACAGACTTCATACACTGTCCGCTCGTAAAAAGAAAAGTCAGTCTTGACACTTTTACTTTGAGTGTACCATTTTCGTGTAGTTTGATTTGGCGACACTTAATATTGTATATTTGAAGAAAATGAAGATTCATCTTTTTTCTTTAATCAGAAATGCATATTCTTAAGTGTTACTTAACTTTTCTTTCGTTTCTAGCTTGCAAGCTACATATAGCTTTCCATGGATGTAAAATGGGGAGGTATGTATATCACGAAATAACTCAGTTGCTCTTTTGTCGATTTTGTCGATTTTCAAACCTACCACCTTCCAATGGTAATACATGCACATTTATTTATTGTCCTTCGTTAGCTACAAATGATTTTTACATAATTTGTAAAGCAATAGGATCAGAGCCTTCCTGTCTGGTGGCCGTAAAATGTCACCCTATAATGCAGCATGGTGTGTTCCTCTGAATATTCTCGCGAGACTTTTTGACCCCTCGTTTTTGGCGCAGTGACTCATGGGAAATTATCCTTTATGTATATAAATTATGGGCTTTTGCTGGAAAGTAATCCGAATGGATTTTCCCCAATTCCCCGCGAAATTAAAACTACAAATACTGGTTGTTGCTTTCAATTTTTTTTTCTGTTCCAACAAGCACATTACTCGCATGAAAAGAAAAAGAAAAAAAAAGACAATTAATCAAGTTTGCAATAAGTATAGCTTTCCCGTTGAGCTAGTTGAACTAATTTTCTTGCCCTCGTATTAGGAAACATCACATAACTTAACGTGTGAGTAATATGGTTCACGTTGACTTACGAAGATACTGTCTCCGCTGAGCTACTTGGGGAACGTCGTTAAGAAAATTGCAACAACAACAACAACAGCAACAAAATACTGCCAGTACTGTCTTTAGCAAACGACCGAGTGAAGGGCCAAAACTGCTTAAAGCAGTTGCTTGCTTACTCTGAACATGCTACGGGATGTTTGGATATGAGATTTTGACCTTCTAGAACAGGTTCTTTCTTATTAGATGTGGTCTTTACGACAGTTTTGGTTCTATTTTAGAAAGACAATAGGAGACGCTTACATCGCTCATGCTGGGTATAACGAAGTAGGGGAACTCAACAACATCATCATACTCTACCCACAAGCTGTACCAAGCATGATGAACGGAAATCCTAATGGCTGCTTTGACTGGTGGGGATACGATGGAAGCAACTTTGGTATCTATTTCTCAGCAGGAACACAACTTTAAAACCATATTGAATCAAAGTTGATTCAACGTCGTGACGTTGAATCAACAATAAATATTTGTTTGTTAAATGAAACGTGTCCACTGGGTTTGCGGGTTTGCTGTTTAATGTATTTGGTCTCTCTGTCTCTCTGTCTCTGTCTGTCTGTCTCTCTCTCTCTCTCTCTCTCTCTCTCTCTTAGGTTCATGTGAAAATAGAGCAATAATGAGACTTTTTTCGATGACGATGGTTAAATAATTACCTGGAGAAGACTTCTGCTGGTCTGGTTTGAAAGAAACAAAAGGCTAGACTTAGCTTGCTACTTTTTGCTTTTCTTTTCGCCAAATGCAGTTGAAACAGAAGAAGTTTTGGTCACAAATACTTGGACTGCATTCAAAAGGTATATTCAAGTTTTAATAATAATCAGCTTTCTGACAGCGAAATATAAACACAAAACGTAAACGTAGCCAAGATACCTCACCTCTCTATTGCTAGAGCCTAAGTAGGGCCTACAGAACTTTTTTTGCATTTCAGCGACAAACCAAGGCAGTCAAACATCAGCAGTAAAACAGATGATCGACAGAATAACTGGCTAATAGCACTGTGCATTTTTTGTTTCATTGCATATTAAAAAAGAAAAACGTTGTTACTTAAGATTTTGTCTTCACTCCTCCCTCTCAATCATAACCTACCAAAAAAATAATGAAAAAGAGAGAAAAGACAGATGATATGAGCCGCGACACAAAAAAAAAACAAAGTGGCATGTGCGCCCAGCGAAGACTCAGCTCAGCCTGGGCATCTGCCCAGTCTGATCAGAGTCTTTGCTGTGCGCTTAAAGGGTAGCTAAGGGTCTAAGTTGGCTTTATGCGGACACCGAAGACTCTGATCAGTCTGGGTAGATTCCCAAGATGATCTGAATCTTCGCTGGACGCACATGTCACTTTGTTGGTTTTGTCGTGTCGCGGCTCAATTATAAAAGCTACCTGACAGACTCAACCCTCGAAATGACGTCACATTGCCGTACTTATTTGAGCCGCGACACGACAAAACCAACAATGTGGTTGTGCGGCCAGCGCAGACTCAGATCAGCCTGGGCATCCGCCCAGTCTGATCAGAGTCTTCGCTGTCCGCATGGAGGTAGCTCTGTCCCTTAGCTACCATTTAAGCACTTAGCGAAGAGTGTGACCAGACTGGGCGGATGCCCAGGCTGATCTGAGTCTGCGCAGATCAGCTGATCTGAGTCTTTCTCGTGTCGCGGCTCATTTGGTTATGAGACGAGAGTTTACTCTTCTAATTTTACCGCAAATAAGTAAAACCAGTGTGTTGTGTTATTCTGCTATAACATGAGCTTTTTGCTTTCAAAAGAATCCCAAAGACCCAGGTCCGTCTTCTAGGTCTTTGCAATTGTTTTTGGAGAGAAAATCCAGTCTAATAACTGAATAAGGATGGTAAAATAGGTAGTAAAATTCTCAGGAACTGACACAGTTCACTCCCAGATCCCACCCAAGACACCATGTCAGAAAAGACTACACAAATGAAATTAGAGACCACCAAATACATCACAAGCGGCAGCTAGGCAAACAGCGAATTCCCAGGTAGGTGGTCACCGGGCTAGCCTGAACATCACAAACAACATATAAAAACAATTTCCTTTTAAAAGGAAGGCTTGCCCAGCTAAGACAGTGAAGTTATTGAAGTGAACCCAATTGTTAGTGCGCTTTCTGTTGCTAACTTTTATTTAGCAAAGTATTTAATTTCTTAACCTCTTGAATGGTGGCATTATCCACAGGTGTGAGGTAAAAACAAGTGTAGAATTTATTTGAAAAACAAATTGAGGAAGTATTTAAACACACAAACACACACGCACACACACACACACACACACACACCAAAAAAAGTTTTCCAGCGTTTTGGCCGTAAAGCATGTCTCAAGGAAAATTACTATATGGACCTACTTCAAGTATTTTCTTTACGGCTGCTGTCACATTTAGTTTCAATCAAAATTTTAGGAGTCATGTCTATGGAATCTTGGCACATCTGAACTTGGCATCAAAAGAAGACAATAAATTTATATTTACTGAAGTTTGTTTTTGGTTTTAGTGGCATCAGTGGCAGTGACCAGAACGAAATTTTGACACTCTGAGAAGAAAACGCATCCATCCTGCTATTGTTTGAGACAATTACTTTACACCTTTTGGGAACAACAAAGCACGGAACCCATTGCGTTCATACTTTCATGAGCTTCCGATCGCGACAGATGAAATTTACATTTTTATTTGTGCTATGTTTTCACATCAATTTTGATACTTAATCGTTTTTTTCAGTAAATGTGATGAGTGATAAGGGAAAAATCGTCAAAAAGCGCCTGTTTCTAAACTTAAACAATATATTTGAACTTCGCTATTTTTTTCTGCTCTTTTAGGTTTTACAGATACACAGATCAGCCCACTCCGGCACAAGCGCAGTCTGATCAGTCTATCCTCAGCATGAAACATGTCTGCATCATGAAGAATAAATATGCCGGAAAAGACTGATCAGACCCCACGAATGCACCGGCTCTGGACAATGTGCTGGCTGCTCTGACTAGTCAGATTATACGATGCCCTAAGGCCTATTTTTCACTGTATGATTTTTGTAAAAGCTAATGCTTGTGCGCTAAGCTATATATAAACATTGTTTCTTGTACACAGGTTTAGGAAGCAAAGCCAAATATTTTGCATTAGATTCAGAGTTTCAATTCTATGCAATCAATTTATAAAAGACAAAAGCAAAAAAAAAAAAAAAAAAAATATGTGGCCAAGTTCAAGGCACTTGTGAAAGAAAAACGTGCTTTTTAATGGAAATATCAAAACAAAGTATATGTACTATCAAAAATAGAATAGATTTTCCATTTTTTTTTTTTTTTTTTGGCAGATGAGATAAATCGGATATGGATAAAAATAGATAAAATCGGACGAGTTCCTTTTTTGTTATAAAGAAATTTTCGTGTTTGTGAAGAAAATCATGAAGAAATGCAGTCTCAAACCGGAACGAGCTTTCCGATCTATATGGCTTGCGTCCCTAAAAAAGTTTAGAAAGAAGCGTTGCAGTACGAACTTACTTGGTATTTTCCGACTAAGCGTGACGTATCGTTTCTTCCGAAAATAACTCGGTATCACTAAACCACATGAATACTGGCTTGCGGCCTTCACCGAAAGCCAATAACAGACAAGGCAACAAACAAGACACAAAACAACCAACAAGATCCGCCTCGGGACGGCTATCAATGAAATTACTAGGAGAAGGTGGGGGATTGGGAGGGAGCGGGGTAGGGGAGGGGTACCTACCTGTTCGCAGTCGACCGATCCTCGCCCTTGGTTCTGCTTTGGTTTATCCGACACTTACTTGTTCGGTTTGCGTAGAAAATTCATAGCTTATATATGCATTAGCTCAGAACCATAGAACTCATAATTAAAACAAAAATAAAGCAAACATGAGGACTCACAGAACTAACAGCACTGAAATTCCGCAGCACAAGAAATCCACCAGTTAAACCACGGTGGGTCCGACCCAAGACGATCCGGGAGTTGTTTCGTGATAATGCCAAAACGTCTACTTTCGAAACGTATAGGCCCTACTCCCTAAACATCGACTGTCAAAACGTCCATTCCCATTTGGTCTACTGTGTCAAAACGTCTACTCCATTTGGTCTACTGTTCTTAAACCTCTGTTTCTGTTGGTCCATATATGAAGTAGCTGTGCATTCCATATCAGTATTTAGGACAATTGCTTTGTGTGTGCGAGCGTGCGTGCGTGTGTGTGTATGTGTGGTGGGGGTGGGGGTGGGTGGGGTTCTATACACTCGATACAGTGGTGTAAAGGGTATAAGGGCGCTGAAGGCATCTCTGATTTAGATGTAACTATTACAAGTTTCTGTACCATAAATGTAGCCTGTGATTATGATTGTTCGAAGTCATTGGGTAGACCAAATCAGAGTAGAATCGTTTGTACAGTAACAGTAGATCAGATGAGAATAGACTTTTGAAAATAGACGTTATGGATATAGATGTTAAGGCCCTAAATGGACGAGAGAAAACAAATATCCAAAAAAAACCGCCCGCACCTTCTGCAAGCAAAGTAGGCACTTGCCCTGCTCTTATCTAAATAAGTAGGATGCCCCTGCACTGGAAGTTATAACCAGCGCCAGCGCCCGACCACTACTCCCAGCAATCCTCGTCAAATGCTTTAAGGAAATACATAAAATAGTATAATGTTAGAATTTATAATCTACACTATGATCATGTAAAGCACGGGAAAACTGCCAAACGGTACTTGACACCAACTGCAGTGAAGATAAATTCTGGGATAAGATCCTCTGGAAGCCAGGAATATATCGGAGAAACAAAAATATCAGACAAGCTTTGAGTTTGTTTATAAATGTGCAGTAGTGTAATGTTTCAGTACTGTCCACGCCCACTAGACCTCTATTTTTTGAAATCATTGTTTACAATTAGCAAACCCAATGAATGTTGGAGCACAGGGCATTGCCATTTATATATGTTCCATCATAATGATGGAACATATAAAACGTCAGTGTCCTGAAGTTGGAGACAGTCAATATGCATCTTGGTGGGATAGCGTTTTCAAGTCAACATCAGGAGTTAATATCTATAGAACATGCTGCATTCCTGGCGTAGACATTGGAAGTGCCCCTGGCCAGGAGATGGTGACCTTTCAAGTTCGTATGGTCTTTCGGATGAGACTTTAAACCGAGGTCCCGTCTCCATAGGACCTCGCTGTTGGTGGAACGTTAAACCCAAGTTCGTATGAACAGGGCTAGATAGCCAACTAAGCCAAGACTGAATTTGACCTTAACTTGAAGAAATAAGGGACCCAGAGCACATTTCAAGCAGCATTAGGTGTGACATTTGCACTGGTCATTGGGATACTTGACTTGCATGGACATAGATAGTATAATTTCCACCTGCAGTGACTGACACAACCACTGAGATGCTAGGAAAGGGTTACCGACATTATCGGCCTCTGCAAGTGATGAGATGAGAGGTTTGAAGATGAGGCGGTATGACGCAGAAGGGCCAAGAGAATACAAGGAAGCTATTTAGAGGACTCAGAAGGCATTGAAGAAAAAAGGAGGTCTGGTTGAGTAATCAGTGCAGAAACTTGCCTGAACAAAAACAACAACAACAAAAAACAAGAGAGCATACCACCTTGTAAAATATCTAAAGCCAGAAACTCAAGGTAGATCCACAACTATCTGGAAACGTCTGGAAAATATCTAACAGAGGAAAGATTCTCAGCAGATGGACAGATATTTCTCAGACGATACAATCCTGAGAGGCGACAATGCAGTTCTGAACTGCAATCAGCACCCCAAAAAATATCTTAAACTGGGGCCGTATTTATAAAACGACTTAAATGATTGCTATGCTGTTGCTAAGGCTAAATTTCTTTGAAGGAGATTCCCTACAACAATGAAATTAGCTCAGGAGGTACAGTCTGAAAAAGACTGTTCCTCCAGAGCATACTTCATAGTTGTAGGAAATCTCCTTTATAGAAATTAAGCCTTAGCAACAGCATAGCAACGATTTAAGTGCTTTTATAAATACAACCCCTGGTCCTTCGAGGGGAAGCTGAATTTTCAGTCGCAGTATCAACGCGAATCTAGTTGGCACCCTTGAGCTCCTCTATGACAAGGCTACAAGTGCAGTCCAGATGAATGGCAGCATGAGAGAATGACTCAGAACGATAGTTGGAGTTAGGCAAGGATGACTTCTCTTCCACCCTCTTCAACGTCTTTCTCGGCTGCTTGTAAATGTCTGGTGATCTGGGAAAACATGATGGAAAGATTAGCATAGGCGGCAGAAAATCTGTGGGTTGCCGGTGACAATGATGCTCGTCCTAAGTAAGAGCAGGACTTCAAAGCCCGGCTGAAAGTCTCGACGTAACCTGTACAAGGTATCAAATGGAGATAAGTGCTAGGAATACTGTTAACTACTGACAAATAACTGTTAACTGCTGACAAATAGTGCTCCCAGTGGGATATTAGGGTAAAAAGAAAACAGAAGTTAGGTGCCGTAACAAGCTTCAAATATCTTGGAGCAGTTGTCTCGGACGATTCCCAAAACCGGATATTCTCTCAAGGATTGCACAAGCCACTGTGGCTCTTACAATGCTTAAAACTATTTCTCCTAGGAGATAACAGCAAGTCACTTTGATCAAAGGTGAAAGTAAAACACAGTTTGTACAAGAACCATGTAACTACGGAAGAGCCAAGCAGCCATTAGAGAATATGGGGCATAATGGCAATCTCCTTACCATGGTAAAAAAAGGAAATTAAAGTGGTTGGTCACATCACAAGGTAGTTTGGCTGCAGGGCACAGTGAAAGGCGAAAGAAGAAGAAGAGGTAGACTGCAGAAAAGATGGAAAGACCTTAGTAATTAAAGAGTAGACAGGGATTGACTTTTCCAGCACAGGTAGGGCAGCTGAAGACAGGATAATGTGTAAAGGGACTGTTGCAGTTTTCTGTGGTACTCCAACTATCTTACATTGTTATTGAAATGCATAAATTAAATGTACCTGTTACTCGAGCCTTTTAGCAAATTTATTATTTCAACTTCTTTTCCGTCATTGTTTTGTTTAGGTACCATGTGTCTTGGGCTCATACTTGTAGTAGAGCAGTGCCCAGTTGACAAAGTACGTTGTCAGAAGGTCCCCTGAGTGCCATCGATGTTTCAACGACGTTCCAAAGACGGTATATGACGTCTGTCTAAAGTTGTTTGTAGTTTCTGAAAAAAAGGCTAGATATAAAAAAAAACACGTTACTCTTCAACTGAACTTTAAAAAAGCCAAACAGCTCTATCAGAGGTAATAGTGACTAAACTCAACCAGTTTGAAAAACAGTTCAGCCTTCACGTTTGGTGATAAAATTTGGGTTTATGTACATATATTGGGGCAAATAATTGGCAAAAAATATGGGGAACAACATACCCGATCTGGTGGCATGCTGAAGAGCTCACTATGTCATTTAAAGGCATCAAAGCTGTATTGGTGGTAAGATTGCAGATAGTATTTTACCGTGAAGTATCCCTGCAAGCTTGTCACTACACTTTCGTCATGGCAAATAACCGCGCTCAGCTTACTTCAACAAATAGAACATCATTGAGTTTCACACAAAATAGAGTAGAAATGACGATTTGGCAACTAAAATAAAATAAACTTCAGTAAAATAGTAGAAATACAATGTACAGACGTAGGGCCCCATTTATTGTCTCACATTTGTTTATATTGCATTACTTGACGGGTAACCAGGAAAGGAAAATCTATTTTCTGGAACCGATTAGTCATTTTTCTAGAACATATTTAGCTTTGAAAGAACCGATTCATGTGCACTGACTGTAAGGAACATGATGCACATTAAATCTTCAGACACGTGCCATTCAAATAAACAATCATTTAAATTTAACGGAAATGCGTACATTCATGAACTGCTCAGTTTTTTTATCTACTTCACGGGAAGAAATTGAATATCACAGTATACGATGTTATAGCTGGTCAATACTGCTCATTATCCCAGAAGGCACGTGACGTCAAAATGACGTCATATTGACGTCGATGACGTCAGTACGACGTCATTTCGACGTTGTGTGCCCGCGGTATGACGGACAAGGCAGCTTGTTTGTCAAGAATCCACCTGCAACAGCAGATTGCTAGTCTCTGACGCCTTAGGAAGATAAACAAGTTTGTATCGGTTTTGTCTGTCTATCAGGCAAGCCTGCAGTGGTTCTTTCTCCGGGCACTCCTGTTATTCTTGACCAGCGTATGGTTGGAGAGGAAAGCCACATTAATCTCCACAAGTTTGTTTTTGGCGAGGGAGGAGGGAGGGGTGGGGTGGCGTTTTGGCCATATGCTGGTCTTTGGGAGTCTGTGTCCAGTCTGTAATGTAATCTCTTATCTTGTGGTATGAATTAGTAGAGCCTGTACTCAGTATAGGCTGGAAATCAGATACAACAACAACAAATCCAGCAGGCACATGACGTCGTAAAGACGTCATACTGACGTTGATGCGACGAAATGACGTCGCATCGACGTCGGTACGACGTCATTTCGACGTCATGTGCCTGCTGGGAAATGACACACGGATGTCATTGGTGATTTGATCCAGTGGGGTGAACACTTCATGAAAGATTTACATCTTTGTAGAAATCCTACAGACTATAAAGCAAAAAGAAAAAAAAAAAGTGTTAAAGTATCTATGAACATCTTTGCGGTTCCCCTTTGGAGGCGGTAATGTCTACATAGGGTTCGACGACTTACCGAAATAACCGGAATAACCGAAATACCGAAATAACTACCGAAATACCGGAATAACTGACGATTTACCGAAATAACCTTAGAAAATACCAAAATAACCATTATTAATGTATAAAGATGTCATTTTTATGAGATATTTATAACATTACTTTGTATTCATGACTTCTGATGATCATTTTTTATTTCAAAAATATTATAATAAATAGGCTTAAATAATTTTAACCTTGTAAAATGGTGGTAAGATTTTGTGGGGCCGTTAGTCAATACTGAAAACTCCATTCGGCTAAAGCCATATTGTCCATACAATACAGGTTTGTTTTTCAAGGGTTTTTTTTTGCTTCTCAATGTAACATCGTATGAATTTCAGACAAATATGAGTTGGAATTTTCATTATTGTCCAGCTCTTGCGACGTGGACGCCGCTCCACTCGAAGAGTTGCGCGTGAACGAAGGTTAGCTTGTTTCGATGCATTAGCTATATATACGAACCATTTCTTTTAATTGACATTTGTAGACAAATATAAAGTTACAATAAGAGGTACATTTCAACAACTCCACACATCTCTAATATTTTTCTTATGGTATACTATTGTCTGATGTACTGACTGCTATTTCCCCACTCACATCATATTTTTGTCTCATGTACAAAAGGAGTCCATGTACCTCAGTGGGTTAAGCGCTGGTCTGCCGATCTCAGGGGCCCGGGCCCGATTCTTGCTGAAGGCGGAAATATATTTAATCGTACGCGGGGTCCCATTGCATACAGTCTTTCATTATCACCCTCCCATCGGCCTGATATGACTGAAATACTGTTGGAAAGGGCGTAAAATCGCAAAACATCCATCCATCTCATGTACAAAAGGTTGTGTCAACCTATCATGCGCTCAATTGTTACCGAATGCATTTATTCATGTTCCTAGATTTTACGATAGAATAAATGGCATCTGACTGCCATTACACATTTGCCATTAATTTTACGGGCGCCTGAAACATTTGCAGGCATCATCAAGCAGAGTAGGATAGAATATGATAGGTATATCGTTTTCATCATACGGCCCTTCAACACTGTAAAAGTTTTGTTCAGTCAGCTATCTAGCAACATAACCGTACCGTATCGTGATTTCCACAAACGTTCTATTGACACGCGCTCGTAAAAATGACGGTAAACGAAAAGGCGGCCAGGTTTCAGTTACTTTACTGTAAAATCTGCGTAAATTTTGTACAGTATGTAGCGTTTAATATAAATCTTTTCTGCATGTAGTAACAACAATGCCAACCATCTTCACGTGTCCTATCTTCAACTGGTGTTCTTTTTTTTTTTTTTTTTTTTAATTTTAAAGTTTATATATGAATATTTGTTATTGCATTAATCCTTTAACTAAATTTTCGTACGTATTTTGTTTTTCTTTTTTTTATTGGGGGTGGGGGGTAAAAAAGCTGCTTTTCCGTAGTTAACTTATTCACTTAAATCATGAACAACAGCACTAGTTGAAAATAAGAAGAACAGTGTTTATAAAACAGTTAATAAGTATACAATATATAATAATTTACTGTTTTATCTTTATATTTTTAAACATGAACTGCGTCTCGAGAAAATTTTCTACATGCCCAGCGCTAAAGCGTTGAAGACTCATCAGCCAAAGTATAAATACAAGTTGATCAAGTTCTTCTCTCTTCGCTGATGAGACACACAGGTAATATATTCAATGTGCAAATTTCTTTCTTTCTTTTTCCGTAAGTTCTCAGTTGTCATATTGGCCGAAAGTTAAAGATGTGCTAACTTGATTAACGGATTAGACTGATTGGTTCATACGTTTGTTGATTGCCTTTAATGCCATTGTCACACGTAATCCATCAACAAATAATTTACCCTTTGATTGATATATACCGATATCTTTTTGACATTTTCGGTTTAAGAAAAAACAAAAATTGATACCTGTAATGTTATATAAACAATATTTGAATGCATTTTTTGTGTGTTAAATTATGGCGGCGTTGATATGTATGGTCTTAGCATAATTTCCCAAACACTGCTAAAACAAAACTTAAAACTTAAAATCGTTATACGTTCATACTTAATTATCCATGTTCAGTGTCATGATATCCTATGCTCAAATTTCTAAAAAAGATATTGGCTATTATGGTATTTTCAAAAAGTTATTTTGGTATTTTCTTGGTTATTTCGGTGAATCACCTTATTTTCATAGTCATTATATATCAACTTTTTTCCACGTTATGACTGCGGTGATACATATTTTTTGTTAGAAATTTTAATGTTAAAACAAATAAATTTAAATAAAAGTGAAAATGGAAAGGAATTAAAACATGTCACTCTAATACAACTCTCTATAGTTGATTAAAATATCGCAAAGAGAATAGCTTGTACGGGTTTTCAAATTGTATACATTTAACTTTTTTATATCCCCTCAGGCCCGTCATCTTTTATGAGCCAAAAATATATATTTTATATATATTAAACAACCAAAAATGTATAGATTATGTACATGGGGGATAGATAAATAAATGATATATTATGCATTTAAATGATACGGAATACAAGTTTAAGGAAACCCGGGACTTTAAAAAAAGGAAACATTATACCAGCTCAATCCAAAACAAAGTTCTAATATAGTACAAGTCTAACGCAATGAATTAATTTCAGGTAATAATCATTGAAATAGTATATTCTTAGTAAATAATATGATAATTATGGTTATTTTGGTATTTCCCAAGGTTATTTCGGTAAATCGTCGGTTATTCCGGTATTTCGGTAGTTATTTCGGTATTTCGGTTATTCCGGTTATTTTGGTAAGTCGTCGTACCGGTCTACATCTACATCTACCAATTAAGTGAAAAGCAGTGTTAATGGTGCCTTGTAAAGGATGGATTTATAGAAACAAGAAAAAAGGTACATTCGGTTTATTGTCTTCCAGTACAGTTAGTTAAATCAGCGTCACATGACTTGAAAATGGTGGCTGCCAGTGCAAAAAATTTAAAGTGTATGGTTTTTACTAGCTCTTCTCAAATATTTATGTTGGTGATCCAAAATCAGAACTTTTACTGATTTGGAAACAAACTAGATCTGTTTCTCTTATCAAAACAGAACGACCCCTTGGTCGATCAGTAGGCTGTTGAGTACCAGTGTAAATAATTTTGACACACTAGACGGAGACCTCAGCAGATCACATTAGTAATTCAGGAAGTATATTATAGTCCATCACTTATCATGAGTGGGAGAAACCAATGATCTATCTATCTATCTTCCTTTATGTCTTAACCCCCGAGGGTAATTGTTCGATTAGGCAGTCTTTTTCCTGTACTTGTTTAAGTAGCAGTGCACTTTTTTTTATTTCCTTTGGAGGAAACAGTTCATTAGTTCTGTAATGCACTAGTCCACGGCACCCATGGGGCCGGGGACAGGGGGCTTAAGTACCGTGTTTTTACCTAAGAGGTGTCCCAGCAGTGCCGTGGATACGCCAGACTTTTGATTCTCGCCAAAACACCGGGGGGAAAATAGTGGAGTGTTGTAAATGAAATTTACTGCGACACATTGTCAGAATATGGTTTTTTATATTTATATGATCCCCTGGTGGGCGGAGACCTTTACCAGGGATTTGAAATAAAAATGTCCCCACAGTGCAGGGCTTTGCAGAGTGAAAAGTCAATATCCCTGCTATTCCTCGGTCCCAGGGAGGCCATGGTTGCAAATGACTGGTACATAATAGAGATCCTCTCAAGAATTACACAAGCCACTGCAACTCTGACAACGCTGAAGACTAGGGGTGTAACAATACATCGGACTATCGATATATCGCAATAGTAACATTGGCAATAGTCACTATCGATAGGGAAAGCTGCAATGTCAATACTATTGGCAATAGTGTTTCCAATATCGCAATAGTTTCAATAGTTTCTAGACATGCATCTATTTCTTGAAATAAGTCTTTAGCTAAACGAATAATAGAAATGCATGTGGATTCCAAAGAATGAAAAATAATATTTTCTTGTATTTTGTAGCCAAGGTGTGCATGTTGTGAAACAACAGTCATTAAACAATGCTTTTCAGCCCTAAATTTGTGAACATACCAGATTTTTATACAGAAAAGCTCAGTTTCTGGATCAAAAATCTGTCCCCAATAGTTATCGCAATGCATTGCAATAGCAACCTGCAATAGTAATAGTATCGCAATGGTACTTCTTGCAATGTCAATACTATCGCAATAGCCATTTATGGACTATCGTTACATCCCTACTGAAGACAGTTTGTAGTGGTGACAACATATCTCGTGGCCGATGCACTCCCTTGTCATATCCCTATCCCTGTAAGCCTGTGAGTCGTGGACCTTTACAACAGAGCTCGAGAAAAGAATGCAGGCCTGTAAGATGAGACGCTATCTAAGGTTACCAAACATCTTGTACAAAGACCATGTTACTGATGAGGATGTTTGCAGAAAGATCCAAGCTACCTTTGGAGAATATGACAAACTCCTGATCAGGTCAAGAAATGGAAATGGTGGGTTTGCCACATCTCAGATTTTCTGGTGTGGTGAAGACAGTTCTACAGGGTATGTTTGCAATGAAAGGAAAAAGAAGAAAAAAAAAATAGAAAAATAGGTGAGAAGACAATATTTAATTAGAGTGTGGAAGCAATAGGCTCTGCCACAGAAGAAGGGCCGAGAAGACAATATTAGTGGAAGCAATAGGCTCTGCCAGCACAATCAGGGGAACTGAAGACAGGGCTAGGTGGTAGGGGATTTTTGTAAACAGGGGTTTTATTAACCACAAGTCCGTTGGTCCTGGACCTGTGATTTTTGGGCATGACCAGTTGATGTCTTTGGTAACTGGTCCTGCAGACCAACTGATTTTGAAATTAAATGAAAACACATGATAACAAAGAAAAGCAGAAACATCAGGAGGACCACTTATATTGTGGATAAGTTGGTCCTGTGGACCACCAGTCATTCAGTCCTTAGCGAAATCCCTGGTAAAGTCATCTGTGGTGCCTCAACTAACTTGCAAAGTTATGGGATAGACTAGACTAGACCTTTAAAATTGCTATTGGGATCATCTTGTCTGAGAATACAGTATAGAAGCCAATCAGGCTGGTCCAGATGGAGCAGTCTGTTTAAGAAATGCATTGTTGCTGTATCTGCAGTACAAACTTTAAAAATTACTTTCCATCATGTGATCATGAGTAGAACATTTGGATCCAGGAAGTAATTCTTCCGTAAATGTTTGTTGTTGTTGTTGTTGTTGTTTTTCAGTGATAAGATGGTGATATCAGTCATTCAGTGGCTAATATAGATCTAGGTTATTATTTTATTTCATGTACATTTTAACCCTTTTTTGACCAGTGGACTTGTCCATTCTTATCATTAAGATAATCACATTACTAGTTTTAGGGGTTTCTGGTGAATATTTTCACTTTTATTGTACTTTGCATAGAAATTCCTGTAAGCAAACAATGTAGACCCTGATCAGACGCCGCATTTTGCGGCGTCTGAACTGGGTCTGCACTGTTTGCATAATGTCCCCAAAATGGGTATCCGGTCTAAAAAGGGTTAAACATACAGAATCAGTAATGTCATAAGAGGTTTAAAAGTGATTATTTAGTAAAAAAAAAAAGTTGACTTAATCTGTACTTAGTATGTCATGCGAGTTTATCATATGTACAGTATAATTGATGGTGAGCTTAGATTATCTCTTAAGCCAGTTTCAGCATTCACAAGGTTATAATTTATATGGAGCTTTAATTCTGGGTATTTAAATGACGGAGGAAAAATGTTTATCTTTCCAGCACCAAAGCAGTGCTCCATATAAGACGGAGTAACAAGGATAATTAAGGGATAATTTTCCCATATTTTCCCATTAAAACATATGTAGTGACCCCTCATTAGAACCGTCTCTATGAGACAGTTCAAATGAGGGGTCACCACCTCCCTCATTAGAACGGTCTCATAGAGACGGTTCTAATGAGGGATAAAAACATAGGTGGTGACCCCTCATTTGAACTGTCTCATAGAGACGGTTCTAATGAGGGGTCACATCATATGTTATTATGTTTTCATTGAGAAATAACAAAAATTATCTTTGGATTAGCCTCAATACCCACTCTTATCTGGAAGTTGTCAGTTACTGGCAGAAGTATGTGCACTTAGTACTGGTTAACCTCTTAGGAGGTCTAAGCCTGCCCAGGAATAGTGTGGTTAGGTTAACTGACAGTCCCGACATGACCATAGCTGTTTACCGCGGACATTAAGCATCAAATCAATCAATCACTCTTATCTGGAGCTCTGTCAAAGTACTAATGAGTGTAACAAAATAAAATGAGTAAGTTCTGTAATGATCCTAGGTGTCGGTCACAAATTGTGACCGACACCTAGCATCATTACAGAACTTACCGGTACTCATTACTCACAATGCTGCTTAAGCAAGACCAAGGGCATTCTGATATGGGTCTACAATTTTGCCATTCTGCTGGAAGCGTTCAACGCATCTCAAGCCAGTGCATCCAACTTGTACTGTCACTTAAACACAGCTCTAGATAAGAAGGGTTAACAGGGATAATTCAGACATAATATTTTTTTCTCATAAATTTCTCCATGAACATATATGTTGTGACCCCTCATTAGAACCATCTCACTGATGAGGGGTCATAACATATGTTTTCTTTATTGAAAAATAAGGAAATTATCCCTGTTACCCCTTCTTATCTGGAGTACTGTTTAGTGAAAATAGCTGCTAAGTGTTACTGGTGGATGTGTCTTAATAATTAGTATAATAACTGTAATTTTGTTTCATTTCAGACAGAACAGCACTCTACGACAGATGTTGGATATAACAGACTTTATTTTAAAGACATATATGCCATGATGGACACCATCAAAGAAGGACTTCCAGACCCGTTAGGGGCCAGAGATACTGTTGTCCATCTGGAAAACCTAACTAGGTGGAATTTTACTCATCTACCCCTGATACAGGAGGACAATAGTGAGAGTGAGAAGCCCGAGTCTGAGAGATCACCTTTTATATGGAGAAATGACCTGAACAGCAAAATCATACTATGGTATGGTTGTAGTTAAGCCTTTGTACAGTTAACAAATAATAGCTATGAGTAAAAGTATTTCTAATTTTCATAATTTGTTCAAATTGTAAAATGCATCTGGAGATTATACATGTCACACGCATTGTTTTGTTTATGGCACTTATGTAGTTGAAGGTAAACTGTTTGAAAGTGCCAAATATGCCTTGAATCTCAGTTAACAGTCATTAGAATGCATACCAAACATAAAAAGTAATATGTTGTAAGTATGATACTAAGATAAACATGTAATGATAAAATATGTATAAAATATTTTAAGGTGTACGGCTACATTAATTTGTTAGGCTTTTCTGCCCCTGTTTTTCAAAGGGATACTGCTTTCATGACTTCCTGTTTGCTTTCCAGGCAGGCTTCTCATTAACTTTTTTTGAGTCTTTAACTTCAATTTCTGGGTTTGTCCCGCTTTTCAAAGAAAATCTTTCAAAGAGTATCTTCAAAGTTACCCTTAGTTGAATTCCAGTGAGAAGGGAGGCAAACATAAATGAGCCGTGACACGAGAAAACCAATAAAGTGGTTGTGCGACCAGCGCAGACTCAGATCAGCCCGGGCATCTGCCCAGTCTGATCAGGATCTTCGTTGTCCGCATGAAGGTATCTTAGACCCTTAGCTACCCTTTAAGCACTTAAGAGGGGACTCTGATCAGGCTGGGCAATTGCCCAGGCTGATCTGAGTCTGCGCTGGGCGCACAACCACATTGTTGGTTTTCTCGTGTCGCGGCTCAAATTGTAGAACTGTTTCTCCTGTAGATGTACCCAAATAACTGAATACAGTATTGTCAATGTGGAGTTCTTAACTGTATTTTATGATATAAAGAAAACAGTGAGCCACCAAGGCATGCATTTATGAACTAAGCTGTGGGCTAATACATAGATCTATTGACTATATTAACAGTCTTTCTCTTTTTCTCACTGTACAAACTCATCTCACACATTTTCCTATATTTTTTAGCTCACCTGGCCCGAAGGGCCATAGTGAGCTATTGTCATACCAATGCGTCCGGCGTGCGTCGTGCGTCGTCACGGAATTTGTCCGTCAACACCTAAAAACAAATATTCAAACATCTTCTTCTGTAAAACTACTGGTCCCTTGGTTTTCAAATTTCACATGGAGCATGACCTGACTCCAGGGTCTCAGAATTGTAAAATTGGGTCAGGTTGAAAATCCAAGATGGCCGCCGTTACTAAAAATAGCAAAAACAACAAAATAAACTTCTTCTCCAGAACCACTGGGTATATTTGTCTGA
The DNA here is from genome assembly GCA_963989385.1 of Ctena decussata. Classification (NCBI taxonomy): domain Eukaryota; kingdom Metazoa; phylum Mollusca; class Bivalvia; order Lucinida; family Lucinidae; genus Ctena; species Ctena decussata. The sequence continues at coordinate 84,189,238 of OZ022502.1, read as the reverse complement.
ATTTTGGCATGGAACATCAGTGAAACCTTGGTATTCAAAATTATAAAAATGAAAAAAATCTGTAGCGGAGTTTTGTCACAGTGACCTACTTTCTGTTTACATGTGTAATTTTGCTCAAATGCCAATGTCAAAAAATGACCTATTTAAACAACTTCAAACAACTTCTTCTCTAAAACCACTGAACCCATGGATCTCAAGTTTCACATGGAGCATGACCAGACTGCAGGGTTTCAAAATTGTAAAATTGGGTCAGGTCAAGAATCCAAGATGGCTGCCGTTCTCCAGAACCATTTGGTATATTTGGTTGAAAGTTTGCATGGAACATAAGTGGGACCTTAATATTGAAAATTATAAAAATAAAAAAAATCTATAGCGGAATTAGGTCACAGTGACCTACTTAGCGTTTACAAGGCCGATTTTGCTCAAATGTCAATATCTAAAGAAAATGCAACCAATTCTGACCAGATTTGGTCAGAAATGGTTCTTGAATGGAATTATTTCAATTTTGTGCCAGTTGACTATCCAAGATGGCCACCATGGGGGCCGTTACTAAAAATAGCACAAACATAAAAATGACAATTACTCAAGAACCCTTGAATGGAATTGGACCAATTTTGTGTCAGAATGTTCCTTGCATGAAGCCGTTTCGATTAATTGCAATTTGGCATTCCAAGATGGCCGCCATCTGGTGTTACTAAAAATAGCACAAACATAAAAATGACAATTACTCAAGAACCCTTGAATGGAATTGGACTAATTTTGTGTCAGAATGTTCCTTGCATGAAGTCGTTTCGATTAATTGCAATTTGGCATTCCAAGATGGCCGCCATCTGCCGTTACTAAAAATACCACAAAACATGAAAATGACAATATCTCAGTAACCGCTGAATGGATTTTGACGAAATTTGTGTCAAAATGATTCTTGCATTGAGATGTTACAAAAATATCTAACTGTTGACCAGTCATATTGGCCTCTGTTACTAAAAATAGAAAAATGTGAAAATTAGAAAATCTCAATGGAATTGGGTTAATTTTGTGTCAGAATGGTCCTTTCATTAAGCTTTTTCGATTTTTAGCATTTTGGCATTCCAAGATGGCCGCCATCTGCCGTTACTAAAAATAGCACAAAACATGAAAATGACAATATCTCAGTAACCGCTGAATGGATTTTGACAAAATTTGTGTCAAAATGATTCTTGCATTGAGATGTTTCAAAAATATCTAACTGTAGACCAGTCATGTTGGCCTCTGTTACTAAAAATAGAAAAATGTGAAAATTAGAAAATCTCAATGGAATTGGACCAAATTTGTGTCAAAATGGTCCTTGCATGAAGGCTTTTCGAATTTTTACATTTTAGCAATCCAAGATGGCCGCCATCTGCCATTACTAAAAATAGTACAAAACATGAAACTGGCAATATCTCAGTAACCCCTGAATGGATTTTGATGAAATTTGTGGCAAAATGATTCTTGCATTGAGGTGTTTGAAAAGTAAATATATAAAGACCAGGCAAGTTGGCCTCTGTTACTAAAAGTAGCAAAATGTGAAAATGAGAAATTCTCAGTGGAATTGGACCAATTTTGTATCAGAATGGTCCTGTTGCACAATAGCCAGGTGAGCGATATCAGGCCCATTTGGGCCTCTTGTGTTTCAACTAACCCCCTTCAGCACTTGGTTTGCCAGAACCCGTCTGACATCCCCTTCATGGGTTAAGACAAAGGAATAGGTATGTAAGTAGGTATGTAAGTAGGTAGGGAGGGAGGCAGGCAGGCAAAATTTGCTAAAGTGAAGTTATCTGGCAGGGCTAGGACTGTTGGTGGAACCCATGATCTCTTGAATTGCAGTTAAACATCTTATTTACCGAGCTTTCTGAGATAGAAGTACATTTGATACAGCACAACCAGCACAACTACCATAAAAAGTTAAACAAATTAGAACACTTAAAACAATTACATTGAGAATGGAACAGTTTGGTCCAGTAGATTCATACTAAAGATTCAGATAAGGGACGAGTCATTTATTATCAGGTGGGGGGTCGGGTACATTTTCATACGAGTCCCCAAAATTTTTCCGACCCCCCCAGTCTCACCAGAATTTTTTTTCTGACCCCCAGATAGGTGACAAAAAAGTTTATGACCCCCCCACCATCCCAACTCCCCAGCTACCCTTCACCCACATACTGCATTACCTTTTTTTTAAAGCCAAACTGACCTTAATCCAACCTGTATGAAACACAAAGAACATTTTCTTACTTTGACAGGTTGATAAATCATGCACATAAATGGTCTTTAAATTTTGTCAGCATATTTTGATATTTCCCACTATTTCTTCCTGCATATGGCCATACAGAAATCTGTTGTTGAATGTCCAATGAACCTGTTAATAATAGTAATAGAGGGGGGTCTGGGTGCGCAGCCCCCAGAAGCCACAATAGCTTTGCTGTTGACAAGGCAACTGGAAAGCTGATATCACAAATGCAGGCATTAAATAATCCAGAACAAAATCATCTGGTCTACATGATTTTATAGCCAATTGCATACTGTCTTACTAGCAAATTTATGAAAAATATCTTTTTTTTTATATGAAGTGGTCAAGTTTTGTGTGTCAGCTCTATAAATGTCTCTCAGCTTGAGTAAAAGCTAACAAGAATATAAGTAAGGGGGTCTGGGGGGCAAAGCCCCCCAGAAGCTGAGACCTTTTTAAAAAAAGAAGACTGATGGAAGAATTCTGACCCCCCCAATATGCCGAATAAAATATATGACCCCCCCTGCTCCATGGCTTTTTTATTTCCGACCCCCCCAGTACATCACCAAAAAAAATTCCGACCCCCCCTAAATGTACCCGGCCCCCCCACCTGACAATAAATGACTCGTCCCTAAAATGCCAAACAGTGTAGCTGTAATGAGACTGTTTGTGGAGTAGTCTCATTTGGGTTTGCTTGTTTGCTCAGCCTTATCTGTCCCAGTATTAGAATTATTATGATGTTTTCTTTTAATTTCAGGAATGGTGACATAACAGAGCTAGGTGTACATGCCATTGTCCATTCAACCAATGAGAGACTCTCAGATAAATCAATTATATCTGACAAAATATACAAGAAAGCTGGGCCAAAGCTCATAGAAGAGATTAGAAATAACATAAAAGGTATTTTGTTTTTTTGTCTCGCCTGCGACTAATCGAAACGAGACTTAAGTATTGTATTATTTTTCTGAAATGGTCTTCGGAGGTGTAAATTTTGTGTTGAATTTTAAGGTTTAGCTGTTTTGTTACAGTGCGCAAACAAGCGGGACATGTGGCTCGTTATGAGCTGCCTCATCTGGATCTACACTGTTTGTCCTCTTGTCTTCAAATTCCTGTGTTTGAGGCAAATAGTGTAAATCTTGATCAGATGCCACATTCTGTGGCATCTGATCTGGATCTACTCTGTTTGCCAAGAGGCCCAAGACCTCATTTATCAGACCCTATGCATTACCATATATATTCAACTGTAAGACAGGTTTTTCCTGTCCAAAACAACCCAAAAAATCTAGGTCCATCTTACAAGGTGGATCTAGATTTTTTTAAGTGTTTTGGGGGTATTAAACAAAACGTTTTAGGTTTACTTTTCAGAGCAATTAGCTTGATACACTGATGAACGACCATTGATCATATGACATTGTTGTCAGACAACGTCTTAGGTAAATGAACATCTTGATTGGTCCATGTTACATTTGATTGACGCCACTTTATGGCAAATGCAGTTTAACATAATGGCTGAGCATGTCATTATCGACTTTTCCTCAACCCATATTTTGCATATTCTACATAAAATTACATGTACCACAAAAAGGACACAGAAAGCATCTAAAATAAAGTGTGAATGTATTGTAGGAATTAAATTTTGATTTTTCAGCATTCATCGTGTGAAGAAGCAAGTGGTCATTGCTAAAATTCTAAAAGAATTGCTTCTCACTTCTTGGAAATTTTAGCTCCGCCCACTGGCTTAATCACATGATGAATGCTGAAAAATCAAATGTTCATTCTTAAATAAATACTGTAATGAGTCTAGACTATATTTCAGTATGTAAAACTGGTGAAGCAAAGATAACAGAAGGATTTAGCCTGATGTGTCGTCATGTGATACACACTGTTGGACCGAGATACAACGTGAAATATGTCACCGCAGCAGAGGGGGCACTGTACAGTAGCTACAGAAATGTCTTACAATTAGCAAGGTAATTATAACAAGAAAAGAGTCCTTCTAGCATATGTGAACAGTAAAGACTGGGATCAGTCTGCAGCCATTCTCAGCAAATGGAGTCTAAAAAAGTTTTAATATCAGATATGGCCTAAAAATGATTTCACAGGTTGCAGTTATCACTTTTCTGCTTCAAATTCTTTATTTAAAAGCCCATATTTCTAGCTTTGATATAATATCATATTTTTTGGCAACAATCCCAAAAGCCTAGATCTATCTTTTAAGATGGATCCAGATTTTTTAGATTGTTTTACACGGGAAATCTCATCCTATAGTAGTATTTTTTAGACTGATTTAGATATTTGGTGATCATTCTAGAGAAGGAAAAGTTGGAAAAACCCTATTTGATACCCAAATGAATATGGTTAATCAAATTAGTGGAGTATGACTTCATCCTTAAAATTTGACTGAGTAGTGTTAAAATATAATGAACACCTTGTGTATCTACAATCTTTTATGAGTTCAATAGGATAATTCAAAGATAATTTTTCCTCTTTCTCAACAGAAACATATCTTGTGACCCCTCATTAGATCCCGTCTCAACAAGGCGATTCTAATGATGGGTTACAAAATATGTTTTTAAAGAGAAATAATCCTCCCTGCTACCCCTTCTTATCTGGGTCACTGAATAACTCACATATCTTTAGGTAACAAATCATGATACAAGTAGGTTCCAGTATATCATCAGTTGTGTGATATATGCAGTTTAACCCTATTGCACTCAGAACGGCCAAAACTCTATGGAGTTTTGGCTGTTCTGAGTGCAATAGAGTTAATGTTGTATTTTTTAATGATTTCAGAGAGAACTCAGTACGTACCTTAGGTTTGTGTTGTATTCATTCTGTCAGTCGGGGGTACCCACCAGAAGATGGAGCACATATAGCTATTAGTAAGTTGGAATTTTTTTTATCTCATTTAAAGCAATAATAACCCTAGTTTTGAGGTGACCATAACCAGCTACTGTAATTGTCCTAAATTACTATCCTGCAAAGTTGGCTAATTAGAAACCTTTTGGACATCAGTAAGGTTACCTTATCTCCAAGCCATTGGACTGTACTTCTAGGGATGCCATTTTCCCAACTGCACTAATATTGTGTTACAAAGCCATTAGAAACAATAGATGTATGCATGTTTTCAAGATTGTAAATAGTGTCAAGTATTCTGCTAATTTGAGAATAAGTGAAAGCAAGATCTGTGGACACAACAAAGTCTTAACATTCTGGTAGTATAAACCATAGGTTACCTTTTGCATTCAGTATTAAGAGATGATCAAAAAGTTATAAAACTACGAAATAAAGCAAAGCTTGCAGCTTCTGGCAAACCTCTATAATAATGATAAACAGAAAAAAGGACAATAAAAGCATCACACTATCTTGAGACATTCTTCTTTTGTCCAGATCCGTCATTCTTGCTTTAAAAGTAGGTCCAGATACAAGGTTATAAGGAATTATTTCTCATCCTAATACAGTGTGTCTATAGAAGCAAAGGATTTTTTATTTATTTTATTCTGTAACAGTTCACTGTGTTTCCAAGCACATATTAAGTCTAATTGCTGACATCACTAGAAATTACTGATGATCTTTGTGACATTTTGATGATATTTCTTGATGTTATATGGTGGTATGTCTTTTATTCACTGTAACATCATCAGCTACATTTATCTGTGCTAAACTAAAGCTCCAGATAAGTCGTGGTATTGAGGATAATTTTCTTATTTCTCAATGAAAACATATGTTGTGACCCCCTTATTAGAACCGTCTTGGTGAGACGGTTCTAATGCTGGGTCACACAAACATATGTTGTGACCCCTCATTAGAACTGTCTCAGTGAGACAGTTGTATTTAGGGGTCACAATATATGTTTTAATGGAAAAATAAGGAAAATTATCCCTAAATTATCCCTGTAACCCTTCTTATCTGGAGCACTGTAATAAAACTGAAGAATATTAGTGGGACCATGCACATGCAGACAAAAAGATAGGAAGAATTTGAAGGAAAAAGATTGGAAGAAGTTGAATGTATAGAATAATTTTTCAGCAATTTTGAGTGTTAAGACTGGAAATAGTTCAGCTCTAGCAGTGTATTGTGAAGTAGTCATTCTTTGTTAGGAGACAAGTTGTGGAGTAGATCAGTATCTCGAGTGCGGAGCCCAAGCGCTATTTTTACTTACAACTGACTGATGTTTACTACCAACTAACCAACAACTGTGAATTTTATAAGTCAACAATTCACTACTAGAGTTGATTTATTTCTTGAGTTCAAAATATATCTCTGTGATGAATACTATTTTTTTTTTATTCCTGGTAGTTTCAATATTTCAGAATTATCATTCCAACTCATGCTTATCTAGACATATGTGTACAGAAAATAGATTTTTCGGGAACCGTAGACAGTGAATGCAGAGAAGACTGCAGTTTTCTCATTGCTATGGTAGTTTATATTTAATAATGTTTTCTAGGAACTGTGAGAAGATTTCTGGAGAGATATGGTGGTGAAATTGATGCTATAGTGTTTGTATGTGAAGATGACACTTATGTAAGTATTAACTCAGTCAGTATATGTGGTTTGTAAAGGCTGGGACTTGTTAGAAAAAAGTCTCTCTGGAATAGAGTTACATGTAATATACAATGTATACAAAAGTATAGGGTTAATTGCACTTTGTCAGCTTGCCTGGAAAACAAGTATAGGCTTTAAGGCCCTTGCTGTAATAAGTTTTTTCTCTCCCAAGCAATAATAATAATAAAAAAGATACCAAATAGGCAATAATTTCTGTGGTTTTCCCTTTTTCGCTGTATTTGGCGGTCACTTAGAAACCGCTAAAATCAAAATTGTGAAATATTTTCCTGTTTCTGATAAAGTACGGTATCTTTAGTAGACACAGTGTCCATATATTTTGTTTCCATCTGCTATGGTAAATTCTGCTGGTTTTCACTTGAGCCAGTTCTTTCATTTGCCAAACTGCAGGGGCTGACAAATCCATTGCCGGGACGCCCGGGACAAGCTCCAAATCTGGCTGGACAAGTGCTTTTTCCAGCTCGACGTCCGGCCGGGCAAGTAAAAGAAAATCCCCAAAACATTAAAATTTGGAAACTGTAAGCGTGTTCAAAAAGACAGCCGCACTGCTGTTTATAGCTATAATTATCATGATTTTCTCACCTTTAGTTACTGAAAGTTTGTTTATTGTCACCCATCCGTTAATCCAGTGTAATGGTTACTGACGGTGTTTGCGACACCTGTCAATCATTTAGCAAAATTTCACAACTAGATGTGGACCGTTGACCAATGAGTTTTCTTCTCGGATGCATGATGAGCTTGAGTCAAAAGACAGAGTTTAGACAGGTGGGTACTGTTTGATCTACAAAGCGATCTTTATTCTAGAAATTGGGACAACCGAACAGTTAAAAAATCAATAATTTTTTTATTGCGTCTAACAGATGAAAGCAGAATGGCAAAACAGTGTAGACTTTGATCAGACTGCTCATATTCAGGAGCAGTCTGATCAAAGTCTACACTGTTTGCTCAGACATATGTCTCAATATTCAGAACTTTTATGGTAATCTATTTGGAGACCGGTATCCTTTGATGTAAAGTGCAAACGACCTGAGTCAACCAGTACAAAGCATGCTTTTTTCCTGCCAAATGTCACCTGGACAGTGTATGCTATAAAGATAAAAGGAAAGGCTTCCACAATTACCTTACGTATTTGGATCAAAGTGTAATATTGCTTGGCAACCAGAGTAGTCCCTGATCAGACTGCTCCTAACATATTTGGATCAAAGTGTAGTAATGCTTGGCAGTAAGAGTAGACCCTGATCAGACTGCTCCTACCATATTTGGATCAAAGTGTAATTATACTTGGCAGTCAGAGTTGACACTAATCAGACTGCTCCTATGCAATTTGAGCAGGGTCTACACTATCTGCCAACATCTTTGTCTACTAATGGTCTATACTCTAGACTCTTTGCTCAGACAAGATTTCCAAATTTTAGGGAATGTATGATTGTACAGAACACAGGAGCTTGACCTTGAATATTTTTTTTTCTTAAAGGGCTTGTCCCTACGATGATAATATTAATAATTATTTCTATATTCTATAAGCTGGAGGTGGCCCCTTAAAAAAATATAACCAACGTCAAGCTCCTGTGGTACAGAAGGGTAACTTTTTGTTTTTGTGTGTGTGTGTGAAAAATCTGGGCAAGCAATTTTTTTTGCCGGACAAGTGAATTTTGTTTTTACTTGTCCTGTGGGCAAGTGGAATTTTTTTTGATTTGTCAGCCCCTGCAAACTGGCAAATGAATGAGCTGGCTCAAGTGAAAAGTAAGTAATTTTACTTTTCAGGAACTGCAAAAATTAGAAATCACAAAACTTTTCAAATGTTTATGTTTTGGTTCCTTAACTATGAAAATTTGAACCCATGAAAATTACAGCATATTCGGTATATTACAAGATGGATCAAGATTATTTTTGCTGTTATAGAGGGGAAGAAGCACTGTCCTATAGCTGAATAGATATGGTGTTGGTAGTGGAGCCTGAATAATAGACCATATTAATCCTTTTTAACACCCAAGGGGCATTGCATTTTACAAAAGGTGGGGTGGAGGAGGGGGCGTTAAATAACGATGTCTCCAGCTTTGAACAACTAGGCTGTGATATCTTCTTTGATTGCTTTGCTTTTTTCTTTTACAGGATGCTTACAATAGTTTGCTGCCCTTGTATTTCCCCCGGAGTCCCCAAGAGGAGGAAGATTCTATAAATAGATTACCAAAAGATATAGGCAATGAGATGGGTGAGCCCATTATACCAGAAAGACAAATAAGAATCATTCCGTGTGTGGAAAGACGTAAGTTTGATTTCCCGTAATGTGCTTAATAAGTATTGGGACACCTAACATAATGAATTTTCCATTTGTCCCAAATGGAAAATTTATTATTTTTAGGTGTCCCAATATGTACACACATTACGGTAATTTCTTGATAGTGTTTTCACGTCAGTGACATTTTCAGACGTTTTTTCAGTCTCTGTGGTGCCATCATCACCCACAGAATGGAAGAGCAAAAAGATTAGCAGTAACAAGTGTGACTAATAAAAAATGCTCAATACTGTACCTATTGAAAGTTCAGCTGGTCCTGCCCTCATGTAAGTCAATAATTTTTCCCAAATGTTTCAAACAGACCCAATTTTGGAAGTTCCTGATCATCAGGGAAACAATCTAGAGGATACACATATTGTTTTCCTTTGTGAAAATGATAGATACCGTATACAAGGTAATTTTCGCGGTGGTCTATTTTTTGCGGTATTTTGCAGTAACTTAGAAACCGCGAATATTAAAATCTCGAATAATTTCCTGTTTCTTACAAAGTGTCTTCTGTAGACACAGTGTTCATATATTTTGTTTGTGCTTGCTTCTGTAGTTGCTGGTACTTTTCACTGGAGCCAGTTCTTTCATTAACCTGCGGCAGCCCTGCCGCAGATTAATGAAAGAACTGACTCAAGTGAAAAAGAAATAGTTTTGCTTTTCGAGCATGTTGCTAACCGCGAAAATTAAAAATTGCGAACATTAATATTTATGTTTTTGACCCTTAACCGCGAAAATTTGAACCCGCAAAAATTACAGCATATACTGTAACATGGAGATATATCTGGTTGCCTCAGCATGATGTTCACTGCCATCTGGTACCTAGAATTTTAGAACAAACTTATTAGTCTAAGATATAAGGTATTTGCAAACTGAAGAACATGCCAAAATAAAGTGATCTACAGTACCATACAGACTAAAGAGCTGGAAAAATTACTTTCAGGTCCGACATCAGAAGAAGAAGATCTAGAAAAGACAGTTGATTTAAATGCAGAGTTTGGTCAGTCCATTAATGGTACAGTAGGGCAGCACCCATTTGCCCATATGGAAGAGAACCCTGATAACCAGAAAAGGGCAGTGAAGCCAACAACTGCAGAACAGAGATTGATACATCAGAAACGAAGGTAAGTAAAAACGAAGGTTAGTGATAAATCAGAAATGAAGGATAGTGATAAGTCGAAATGAAGGTCAGTGATAATCAAAAATGAAGGTCAGTGATTAATCAAAAATGAAGATTCATTTGGTATGGGCTTTATAAATGAAAAGAAATTAAAGTCATTTGCTTAAAACTTTATGTCTTCTGTAACAGCATACACACATACACAAATTATGTTATGTATAGAAGTACACTATACAAACAGGATTCTGAAGTCAGATGACTTTTTACAAAGCAAGTACTTTGGTTGTAAGCTTGATACCTGTTTGTATAGGTTGTATTTGCTGTATGGATTCAGTGATTTTAATAACTTAATTTATTGAGGTTTAAGGGTACAGCTGTCATTTCTATAAAGGGGAACAACTATTATGAGTTCCAATTTGCTTCACAGGATGACAAAGTACTTCCCAGGTGGGTCTACTTATAATGGGAATAATTTTCCCTAGAGGAACAAACATTTTTCCTAAAAGTCGACTTCCATTAAATAGGGAGGCAAAAATGAAAATAGCAGAGTTGCATCCCCCTGAACTTGTACCCATACCTGTTGACCTTAATCAGAGCTCTAGATAAGAGGGCATATTTGGTGATAATTAGGGATAATTTTTGATAATTCTGCATAAAAACATATGTTGTGGCCCCCCATCTGAACCGTCTTGATGAGACAGTTCAGATGAGGGTCACAACATATAGTTTCGATGAGAAATAAGAAAAATTATCCTTGATTATCATCAAATACGCCCTCTTATCTAGAGCTCTGCTTTAGTTATTAAGGCTGTATACTTGATAAATGTTTCAGCAGGAATGAAGGCTAGCTGAAGGTAGGCAAATATTGGGGAAAAAACAGTGGTCAGAAATGAAGGTCTGTTGGCTGTAGGCTTGATTATTGACCAAACAGAAACAAAGGTGAAATAGTTAAAAGCTGGATTAATGAGCATTTAGTACAAAAGGCAAAGCAAAAGTGCATGAAAGTCCTGTCTGTAAATAGTATGTAGCACATTCATATATTTGTAAAAATATGTGACCATCTCGTGAGATTTCCAAGAATTTTGCATTCCGACAAGTGTAGACTCAGATCAGTCTGTTCAGCCTCCCTTTGAGCTTAGATACCCTGTCTATAGTACTTTGAGTAGCTTGCGATCCATGAAAGGTTTATGCAACCAACAAAGCTCTGATCAGACTGCACACATGTGCAGTCTGATCTGAGATTTTGCTGGTCCCACGTGCCACTTTGTTGGAATTCTCACATGGCTGCTCATGTGTTCTAAGTCTTGTATGTCTGAGAATCCTGTGCTATGGTGCTCTGACAGGGAACATGCAATTATTTTTGAGACAAGGGAAATATTTATTATAGCAGAGAAATTCACAAGAATTCGTTTTGCTGGTTTTACATTTTGTCGCATATGCCATGGCATACACTTGGTTTGAATTCTTTTGTCAAGACATGTATTTCTGTAGAATTCTTTTCCATACAGATATGAGCGGCTACTGAAGAGAGCTAAGCAAGAAGATCTCGCTGATATAGCTGCCCTACGATGTATGTACCAGACAGGACATGATAGGCTGGGCCGGCCTGTGATAGTATTTGTGGGTAAAAACTTCCCAGCAAACACAATTGACCTTGAAAAGGTATGCTTGTCTAGAGGTATTAAGTTCATGGCTTTAATATTGAGTTAAATGGTACAAAAATGAACAGTACTTCCCATGATACGGCTGGAGCACAGTTAAAAAACAAAACAAAAAAAAAACATTAAGCATTATTGTAAATGGGTACACTTTTAAGGGAAGCAACTTAGTTTTTTCTTCAGTTTTTGCCTCAGTAGAGGTCAACTCTTAAAGGAGAGAATTTGCAGACCCATTGTGGAAGGACTATGTCATCTAAGGAAGCAAACAGGAAGTCATAATGGTTATTTCCCTTTGTAAAAGTTGTGAACAAAAATGTAGTTATACCCATACACCTAAAATCCTGCACCAGTTTGTTTTGCAGTGCAATCAGATGAAATATGCTTTAATAGGATGGCAAGATGACAAGGTAGCATCATGTAGTGTCTGCTGTTGGGCTGTCAGTTTGAAGTCTCACTGATATGACTATACTTACCTTAATGACCCTAAATATTCGGGCAGACAGGTCTGAGCAAACATAGTCGACACAGTTTGATCAGGGTCTACAATGTTTGCCATTCACTGAGCATCATTTGGATGCATTAATGTGTGTAAAATTCTCTTTATAAGAATTTTCCAACAATAATTGTCTAACTTTCGAGTGTCTGAACTTTTAGGGTCATTATGGTAGAACCCATTTTGCAAGATTGTGATGAAATGATAAACTTTACTCTGTTATACACAAGCCTCAAAAAATCTTTTACTGCAATGACAGTCATAAGTATTTTATGTGTTTTAGGCACTGTTATACATGATTCGTCTTCTAGACCCAATTGTGGAGAAGGAATATGTTGTTGTGTACTTCCACACGACCACCACCGGTGATAACCAACCTCCTATGAACTTTCTCAAGACTGTTTACTTCGCATTAGATCATAAGTGAGTATAAATGTGTCGCGACACGACAAAACCAACAAAGTGGTTGTGCGCCCAGACTCAGATCAGCCTGGGCATCCGCCCAGTCTGATCAGAGTCTTTGCTGTCCGCATTGAGGTAATTTATATCTTTAGCCACTCTTTAAGCACACTGCTAAGACTCTTATCAGACTGGGCAGATGCCCAGGCTGATCTGAGTCTGTGCTGTGCACACAGCCACTTTGTTGGTTTTCTCATGTCGCGGCTCAAATGTTCCCAGTTTTGATTTTATTTAAGCATACCAACTCTAATTAGCATCAGACAAGTGATAATTTTCTGATAAAAAGACCTTTGAGGCAGTATTTCAGTCTATGTCATGTTGTCTTTTTGAGAACTGTTATTTGTATGAAGCACAATAGTCGGACCATCTGGTGTCTTGTAAATATACCTAGACTGATTTTTGTCTATGGCAGTTGATTTTATGGCAATAATCCCCCGGAGATTTTCTCTCATCTCAATTGTCTCATCTCAGTTGTTAACATTGCAGAAATGAATTTTCAGAAATTAAATTTTCTGGCTACATATTTTTTAGAAATTTTCTTCCTTGCAGACACCAGAGAAATAAGCTTGCAAAATTTCATTGATTTACAGCGATGATATCATGGAATAGTGTCACTTGAGGCTTCATTGTCACCAGTGAAAGAAAGTATGCATCCAGTGCATATCTGCATAATGTAAATATAAAATTTGTGTGAAAGAATTATATTTGCAACACTTTGAATGCAAATACTTGCTGTGAGATTTTTGCCAAAATCCCAACAAAAATCTGCTATATGGGCAAAAATTCTCATTCATAATTGGAAATGGATACCAGGATATGCCTTAACACCTGTCTTAGAGTTGATAATCGTTCAAATGTGTGTCCTAAAGAAAAAAATTTCCCTCATAATTTATTTGCAACACTTTGAATGCAAATACTACATTCATTTTCTAAAGTTTTCTTAAGACTGCTTACTGTGCTTGATTGAAAGTCACTCTGAAAATTTATAGTGAATTTTCTGAGGAAGCAACTCTGCTATTTTCAGTTTTGCTTCCACTGTTTATGAATCTTAAATCACTGGAAGTTACTTCCAGTGATTTAAGATTCATAACCTGTGGAAGTACTGGTACTATGAAGACATTAATAGGAAAATTATCCAAGAATTATAAACAAAATGTTTTTATTAACTTGCAGATACAAAAAGAATTTGAAATCATTTTACATAGTACATCCTACATGGTGGTCCAAGGTAAGTGTCGTTCGATAATATTTATTATCCACAGAGCAGTCTGATCCAGTTCTACACTGTTATCTAGGGCTTGTCATTTTAAAGACTAGTCTTCTGTAGGACCTTACAGTAGCTTTTGGAGGTGTGGTAACCTATTCCGCTAGGTCAGAGTCAGGTCATCTCAGAATATAAACAGAATATGACCATGCACAAATCAGCTGATTAGGCATAATCTCTATTACAAACTATAGCCATGTGTTTTTCTGTCACAAGTTTGTTGAGGTCAGGTGACATGGGGCAAAAGTGAAATTTCAAACTGTCATTTCACAGAAAACTTTTAAAAATTCTTGAAATAAAAAGATTTATTATTGCATTTGTGGAGAAGGCTTTTCAAGTGTGTTTGTCTGGATTTAATCAGACCATAATAAGGCAATTCTTTAATTTAAAAAAAAAAAAGAAGGAAAATTGTCAGTGATGGTAGGTGGAAATCATAAGTGGAAAATTTCAAAGTTATGATAATTGACATTTTGGTGGGCAGAGCCTGCTCTTTTATACGCAAGGCTGGCCATTAAAAATATCCCGTATTGAATTTCAACAATCTTGTTTTTCCAGCTTGCCACCTGGTTCTTTACAACATTCACAGCCTCTGACATCAAACAGAAAGTTCACACATTAAAGGGTGTACAGTTTCTGTATGCAAGAATAAATCCTGACCAACTCGATATACCTCCTTTTGTCTTAGACCATGATATACAGGTAATATATGAGCCGCGACACGGAAAAACTAACAAAGTGGTTGTGCACTCAGCGGAGACTTAGATCAGCCTGGGCATCCACCCAGTCTGATCAGAGTCTTTGCTGTCTGCATGGAGGTAGCTTAGACCCTTAGCTACCCTTTAAGCACTTAGTGAAGAGTCTTCTCGGACTGGGCGGATGCCCAGCATGATCTGAGTCTGTGCTGGGCGCACAACCACTTTGTTGGTTTTCTCATGTCGCAGCTCATATTGTTTATACAGGTAATATATTTGTAAAGGTACCTTGAGCAAAGCTCTGTGAAGCTTTTTCTGGTGATAATTTAGCCATAAGAGGGATTTCCTCTCCTTTGAAATGACCTCAGATAGCTGTATATTGTCTAGTCTAGTTGTCACCCGACCCGACGTAGGCGGAGGGGGACTATAAAAATGACCCTCTTCCATCAGTGTGTGCATCCGTCCTTCCGTTCGTCCGAAATTTTGTCCCCACAATTACTCCTACGTCTTTCATCAGATTGATTTGAAATTTTACAGATTGTATTCTTATGATATGAAGATGTGCATGTGTCTTTTTATTTTTGTTTCGGCCATTTTTGATGGAGTTACTGCCCTTGCTGACTCAGACCTTCCAAAATCTTGTCCCCGCAACTCCTCCTACATCTTTCATCAGATTGATTTGAAATTTTAAATATTATATTCTTATATGAAGATGTACATGTGGTTTTTATACCCCGCCACATGTTAGTGGCGGGGTATTATGTTTTCACGTTGCCCCGTCCGTAGGTCCGTCCGTCCGTAGTACGTCCCTCTGTCTGTCCGTCTGTCCGTCCGTACTACGTCCGTCTGTCTGTCCATCCGCACTTTGTTTCCGTTCAATAACTTAAGTATTTATCAACGGATTTCCTTCGAATTTTGCATTTGCATTTGTATCAAGAATGTCTTGCTTGGGATTGTTAATGGGCAAATTTCGATAATTTCTGACAGAGTTATGGCACTTGTCAATGTACAAAAAATGGTTTCTGGCCTCTAGTTCCTTTACTACTTGGAGTATCATGATGAAACTTCAAGAACATGATCGAAGTAACAAAAGCTTTATATGAGCACAGAAATTTTATCATTGGGGATTATTATCTGCCTCTGTCCTGGGGCTATATACATGTATAAAATCATGAAAAATTTCATATAAAATCAGAATTTGAAGCAATTTTTCTGAAACGTACAGCAAATGATCAGAGTGATGAAAGCCTCCATTGATGCTCAAATTTACCCAATGTGAGTTTTTACCCCCATGCTCCCCCCCCCCCCCCCCCCCCCCCCCCCCCCCCCCCCAATCTGTATAAATTCATGTGAAACAGATTTTCAGAAATGTACATATGATTAAAGAAGCAATAAAAGCTTCTTGTAGTGATGGGGTTATCTGCCCCTACCCTGTGGCCACAATCTTAAGATCACTAAAATTGTATTTGACTAGAGTGGTCAGTGATTTATCGGAAGCTTATTGTAAGTGATCAGAGTAATGACGTGTCCTGTCATGACAAAGATTTTTATCCTTGTTCAGTGGGGTTAGGTTGGTTGCCCCTGCCCTGGGGTTATACAGAGAAAAAAAATAAGTCTGGAAAAATCGGTGTGTAAAAAAGGTTTGCAGTGGCGGGGTATCACGCAATCGTTTGCGATGCTTTTATTTATTTTTGTTTCGGCCATTTTTAATGGAAATACGGCCCTTGCTGACTCAGACCTTGTCCCCGCAACTCCTGCCACATCTTGTATCAGATTGATTTGAAATTGTGCAGAATGTTTCATCATGATCTGAAGATGTGCATGTCATTTTGGAATTTCAATTGTCCTATTTTTTTACAAAGTTATGGCCCTTTGTGGTTTTTGGCATTTTCCAACTTTTGAACCGTTTGACCGAGAGAGCTGAAATGTGGTATGCTATTAGCATCTGGTAAATTCACTATTCTGATCATTGTAGGGATGTGCTAAATTATAAGTGACAGAGTAATTTCCCTTTCATAGATAATAGACATTCACTTAAAGGTAAAGGGATAACTCCAGAACAATTCATATGAATGGGCTGATTTTTCATAAATGCATTGTTCATTTTTCATCAGATTCATATTAGCAGGATTATGGGCCTTGCTATTTTGTTACTGGGTATACAGTTTGATGTTTTTAGGCATTTTATAAGGGCCTAAAGTTTCATAACCTGATTTTACACATATATGCCCTGTTCTGAACTTAAGTATTTTATAAAGAGGCCCAGTAATTGGGTATATATCTTTGCTTATGTTCAGTCATTATTTGCTTACCAGGTTCTGTAATACACATATTTTCTGTTTTTGGCCATGCAGTTACTCTGAAACAGAATAAAGGGCTGCAGTTTGTGACACATTTCAAACGTCGGGTGACACTTGGCCGATGGCCTTTTATTTAGTCTAGGCTATCCTTTCACCTTGAAAGGTGGGGCACCACAGATGACTTTACAACTGTCCCCTTCCACCTAGTCCTCATTTTGGCTGCCCTAGATGTGCTAGCAAAGTCCATGCCTGTCCACTCCTTAATATTGTCTTCCCACCTCTTCTTCTGTCAACCTCTTCTTCTCTTTCCTTTCACTGTGCCCTGTAGACCTTGAAATGTGGCAAAACTACCTCATTTTCATTTCTTGACGATGGTCAGGGGTTTGTCGTATTCTCCAATGGCTGCTTGGATCTTTCTGCAAACTTTTTTATTAACAGAAATGAACCAGATTGATATAGATATTTAGGGCTTCTTTTGGGGGAAAGCTTTATCTCATAGTCAAACACAGCTCCAGCTGAGACGGGTATTGAGAATAATTCAATGATAAGTTTTCTTATTTCTCATAGAAAACATATGTCATAACCCCTCATTAGAACCATCTTACAAAGATGGTTGTAAGAGGACCCACAACATACATATTTGAGCTGCTACACGAGAAAACAAACAGTGTGGTTGTGTGCATAGTGCACTCAGATCAGCCTGGGCATCCACCCAGTCAGATCAGATTCTTCACTAAGCACTTAAAGGGTAGCTAAGGGTCTAAGCTACCTCCATGTGGACAGCCAAGACTCTGATCAGACTGGGCGGATGCCCAGGCTGATCTTAGTCTGCGCTGGGCGCACAACTACTTTGTTGGTTTTGTAGTGTCGCGGCTCATTTATGGAAACATATGGAAAGTTATCCCTAAATTATCCCTATTGCCCTTCTTATCTGGTGCACTGCAAATTAGTATGATTCATGCATTTAATCTTGAGCAGTTCTGTTGTAAAATAGAGTTCAAAGGGAGATTTCTGAAGATTACAATAAATGAGTGAAATAAAAAAAAAAAATGCATTGTAATTTGCTTAATAGAGGGACCAGATGGATTACACTTAATTGTGACATTAGGAGACATTATGGTCGGATTTGACGGTAGATTTGAATGGCCTTGTGTGAAAAGGGATATTATGCCATGTGCATACTAAAAATTGAAGTTAGTCTGTGCATTAGCTCATGATAATCAGATTCATTGCTGTTCACATCTTACGTTCCAAATTATTCATAGTTTGTATAACCTAATGTGCTTAAATATTTGGACACCTAAAAGCCATTAATTTTCCATTTCAGACAAATGGAAAATTAATGGTTTTAGGTGTCCCAATATTTCAGCACTTTAGGGTAAATGACAGTGGCAGACTCTTATCAGACTGCATGAATGTGCAGGCTTGTCTAAATCATCTCCATTTGTACCAATTATTTCCTTGCAGGTGAATGGTCCAAGATACTATGTTCCATTTGATGACAACGAAACCAATGATTTATGAGACCATTGCTCATATAGTTGGCTCCAGGAATATTTCTGTGTGAACACTTTTTCATATGTGATTAAACAGTTGTTCAGGTGAAGTTGAACATTTGTCCACATGGTTGAATAGATGGTAATTCACAGTTGATATATGTGTTCAGATGTGTTTAAACAATCATCTATATGTGGTTGGGTACTAATTCTGGTGTGGTTGCACATTTATCAAGATGTGGTTGAACAATTATTCAGCTATGCTTAAACAATCATGCAGATGTAGTTATAGATGTGGATGAAAAATTGTCTCGGACAAGCTCACTAAGATACAAATTAGATCACCAGGGTTAAAGTTTTTCTTGTTTTTGTGCAACAAATCATTATTATTTTTTATACTTCCCTTTAATACTTATGCCTTTATTTGCTAGTTTCTGATTTGTTTGTTTTCGGTGCCTGTCTATGTGAGTGCCATAATTTAATGAAGACAAAATGGATTACCATAACCCTTGTAATAAGCAACATTATCTAGTCTAATATATCTCATAGCTTTACAAGGTCTTTTCTGGTAGCAGTGATAGCTCTGCAACAATCACTCTCAACGTGGTGCTGTTTCAGCTGCACTTGTTTTTCTGGCTAAGTTCACCTCTGTCCTCTTTTCACAGAGAAAATATGTTATATGATTTATTCACCCAGTAATTCAAGTCAGCCTGCACATCTGATCAGTCTTCACTTTTGCAAGAAGATACTGTAGACCATTGACTTTCAGCAAATGTAACTTTCAAATATCTGATCAGACTATGTGGATGCTTATCCGAGTCTTCTGAGCCTGGGTGCACATGATGAAAGACACATTTTGATTCAATTCTGCTCATTTACCATAAAATCTTCTTTAAAAAGTGGAATATCTAGTACAATTACTGTAGCTGCCCTGAAATTGAGCAATATTGTTTGTCAAATCAATAGTATGTTCAAAAGATGCAGATGGAATGGCAATTGGTTTAAACCCAGATCAGACTGCAGTTGAAGGAGCAGTCTGAGCTGAGTCTTCAGTGTTTGCACAGACCTATCTGTTCGTATACTGTGAATTTTATGGTAATTTATGAAGTTGGAGTGTTTGAATGGCACAAAAATAAAAGAAATAGATTTTATAAATCATCTTATTTAAGATACGGGATACATAAACCAAGGGAGGTTTTAAGATCTGATAAAGAAACAGGTCTGAAGTACGAGTTTCTTTATCAGAGCTCCAAACCTCCCGAGCTTTATAAATTCCATATCTCAAATGAGATGATTCAATAAACTGTATATTGAATTCATATGTCTTACATGTAAAGAATATTTCCATCTGCTTTTTAACTTTTAAGGTTCCTTCCAAGAGCCTACATGTACACAATAGTGTGAAAGAATACAGGCAGTCAGGAAATTTGAATTGTTTTGACAGCCATTTTGTTTTTTGAAAGGGTCAAGGTTTGTTATAAGAAATAATTTACTGGCCTATTAAACCTGCATCTTGCCTTTACAATCATTATACGTACGGCTACTGGTCCGACGATTCAAGGCTTGAAGGAAGTCTGCTATAAGCTGAATGAAATGTTTCATTTCGCACACTGCGGAGCATGTGTGATAAAAGGCAATGCAATCCCACATAAAAAGGACAAATTTGTAAAATCATTCATGCCAGAAATACACACCAAAGTTTGCTGTAGGTTTGACATTTTGTAATTCAGCGTCTGTTATCTCAAGATCATAAAAGGCAACTCTGGCAGTGTTTTTATATTTGCAACGGCAGCGTGAAAATAAACATGGGAGAGTAGTTTTAAATGTCGGTACCCGGTTGTACATTAATAAACAATCTCTGAATACTATGAGGATGGTAACCAGTCTAAAGAGACTCCTTCCCTAGAAGAAATAAATCCTTGTAGAGAACTGATAAATAGCATATTGATATGAGCCGCGACACGACAAAACCAACAATGTGGTTGTTCACCCAGCGCAGATTTAGATCAGCCTGGGCATCCGCTAAGTCTGATCAGAGTCTTCGTTAAGTGCCCAAAGGGTAGCTAAGGATATAAGCTACCTTCATGTGAACAGCGAAGATTCTGATCAGACTGGGCGGATGCCCAGGCTGATCTGAGTCTGCGCTGGGCGCACAACCACATTGTTGGTTTTGTCGTGTCGCGGCTCATATGAACAAGAAATCCTTGTATTTCTTCGCTAAGAATATAATATTGGTATTTACATGCTGTCTCATGGATTATATTAACAGTATTTTTTATAAATCTGGGCCCACATGTGCAAAACTAATGACGTCACTTGTTAACGAGATTTTAAAATTTCAGACATATTGTATGCAATGACACTGCCATTTTTTGCCAAATACATTTGAGGAACTTTTGCCACATTTTTGCAGTAAAAAATATGAGCCCTCTTGAGTGTATGCATAATTAATGATTCACTGGCTAACAACTTCCTTTAGGGAACGATGCTTTAAACAACCGGGCCCAGTTTTGCACCTTGATATTTTTATACGTGGATCAAATAATTCATCTGTTCTAGGAAAAATTTGAGCCGCGACACGACTAAACCATCAATGTGGTTGTGCGCCCAGCGCAGACTCAGATCAGCCTGGGTATACGCCCAGTTTTATCAGACTCTTAGTTAAATGCTCAAAGGGTCTAAGCTACCTCCATGCGGACAGCGAAGACTCTGATCAGACTGGGCGGATGCCCAGGCTGATCTGAGTCTGCACTGGGCGCACAACCACTTTGTTGGTTTTGTCATGTCGTGGCTCATTTATGGTATTAATTTGGAAACTAAATACACATAGTATCAACAAGAGTTGGAAGTGTTTCAATAAAATCAAGACTCCAACTTTCATTCTGGCATGTGTTTTTTGTTTCCAAGCGTATTTTTTATAGAATTTTATTGGAGCCAATTTATTATTTTTTTGTTTATTGCTTGTTAGTACATGTCGGCTGTTAATGGATGGCATAAAGCTTTCTAATCAGTCATTATCTCATTTTAAAATGTTCACCTTTTTCTATACTACAAAAATTGATTATTCATCACCTTTTACTGTACAATATAATTAAAACTTAATCAGAATCATTCAAACAGTTCAGAGGAATGGCAATTTTGCATTTGTTTATATTGTGTTCACATTGGTGCATGTGCTTGTTACATCATTGATTGACATCCTATTTCTTTAATAATATATGTGTTTGAATGTAGTTTAGAAAAACAAAATCTGTTGACTGAATTGCAAACAATGCTGTCTTTGACCTGACTACAGCAAGCCAACAAAATCGGGACTTTGTTCAAACATATTTTAATGTTAAAACCATAAAAATTCTGTATATTGAGACAGACAGATAGTACTGAGCAAAGAATGTACACCCAGATCAGAAGGTTCCTGAAGGAGCCATTAGATAAGGCTGTAATTGTTTGCCATTCTTTGTGTCTCTTTGAGATACATTAATGTATTTAAAAATCAAACAGTTCTATTTTTCGGAAAGTCACGGTAATTATTATAAGTATATCAATTTTAGAATTCTTTTTGTGCATTAGTAATTTGCAAGTGTACCATCATAGTATATACATATATTTGTCATTTTGTCCCAAAACAGGGTCATTATTGTTTGTTTTTTTGCAGGATTACACTGAGAATGATCAAACAAAACACAAACATGTACTTTGTATATATGCTTTTTTTGTACCACATTTATTTTGCTATAAAGCAGGTTTTCCCATCCCTACAATGATTCCAAATATGTAAATCAATCTTATGATATTCTGCTATAATACAGGGTTTTCCCTTCCAAAAAAATCCCAAAAAATCTAGATTAATTTTACAAGATGGATGTAGATTTTTGGGATAAGATGGATATTTGGGATTATTTTGGAAGAGAAAAACCAATCCCAAAAAACTAGATCCATCTTATAAGATGAATGTAGATTTTTGGGATTGTTTTGGAAGAGAAAACCCCTTTTTTATGTTTAAAGAAGTACAGTACATGTGCTTGGTGTGTGTTATTTAGTGTCATAAAATTGTGTTATTTTAACCGACCTTCATGTGATATATATATATATATATATATATATATATATATAAATTGCATGTTACCGTGAAATGTTTGTTACATTAACATAGGTGAAAGTTCTAAAATTTGAAAATTCTGAAATGTAGACTTTCAGATCCTGAAAAGTTGATTTTGGCTATACTTTATTTAGCGACAAAAAGTCTCAAAATCCTGAAATCAGGATTATCCTGAAAACTTTCACCCATGTATAAAAAAAAGTTATTTGTGAAGAAATGTAAAAAAATGGTAGCCAGTCACCTTCCTGTATCAGTATGGGTATATGCTACCAGATGCAACGCAATTACCTCTCTTTGCATTTTTTATTTTCATTTTTATGCCCCCCCCACGAAGTTGGGAGGGGCATATAGTTTTGCCCTTGTCCGTCCGTGCATACGTACATACGTACGTCCGTGCATACGTCCGTCACACTTTGTAGTACTGTTCTTGTCTCCCCAACTCCTCCTACAGTATTCGATGCAGGGAGTTGAAACTTGGAACACAGTTCAGACATGCATTGAACATGTGCATAAAGGAAACATAACTTTGATTAAGATCTTTATTGCAGAATTATGTCCCCTTGAATAATAAACATATTTTGACCATATTTCACATCTGAGTACTGTTCTTGTCTCCGCAACTCCTCCTACAGTATTTGATATAGGGAGTTGAAACTTGCAGTACAGTTCAGACATGCATTGAACATGTGCATAAAGGAAACAGAACTTTCATTAAGGTCTTTATTGCAGAATTATGTCCCCTTGAATAATATACATATTATAACCATATTTCACATTTGAGTACTGTTCTTGTCTCCGCAACTCCTCCTACAGTATTTAATGTAGGGAGTTGAAACTTGCAACACAGTTCAGACATGCATTGAACATGTGCATAAAGGAAACAGAACTTTGATTAAGGTCTTTATTGCAGAATTATGTCCCCTTGAATAACAAATATTTTGACCATATTTCACATTTGTAGTACTGTTCTTGTCTCTGCAACTCCTCCAATTGTATTTGATGTAGGGATTTGAAACTTGTAACACAGTTCAGACATGCATTGAACATGTGCATAAAGGAAACAGAACTTTGATTAAGGTCTTTATTGCAGAATTACATCCCCTTGAATGACATGCATATTTTGACCATATTTCACACTTTGTAGTACTGTTCTTGTCTCTGCAACTCCTCCAATAGTATTTGATGTAGGGATTTGAAACTTGCAACACAGTTCAGACATGCATTGAACATGTGCATAAAGGAAACAGAACTTTCAGTCAGGTCTTTATTGCAGAATTATGTCCCCTTGAATAACGTACATATTTTGACCATATTTCCATAGCTTAAATACAATCTCACCTTTTATCGTCGCTCTAGCGGCCTCATTTATTAACAGATTTTGGTATTACATCACAGCTTTATTGGGTATGACAGTACCTTGAACAACTTTGCGTTTCAGGTTTGTAGGATGAAGGTCAAGGTCACAGTTGCTATTTTCAGAAAAACTAGGGCATTGCTCCAGCACTTTCATTTATAGATCGATTTTGATGTAACTTCACATAAATGTTAAGTATAACAATATCTTAAATAAATTACTGTTTCAGCACCGCAGGTCCAAGGTCAAGGTCACAGTTGCTATTTTTAGAAAAAAACTTTATCATTCCTCTACTCCTCTATTCATTGACAATTTTGATGTAACTTCACTCAAATGTTTAGTGTGACAATATCTTGGACAAGTTCGTGATCCAGAATTTCAGGGTAAAGGTCAAGGTCATATTTGCTATTTTAGAAAATATGCTGTCATCCCTCTGGAATGATTTTGGCATAACTTGACACAAATATTTAGCTTGACAATATCTGGGACAAATTTACGTTTCATCATTGTAGGTCCAAGGTCAAGGTCACAGATGCTATTATAGGTACATGTAAATCTTTGTCATGGTTCTAGCGCCTTTATTTATCAACTGATTTTGATAGAACTTCACACATATATTAAGTATGACAATATCTTGGACAAGTTAACCTTTCAGGGTTGTAGTTCCAAGGTCAAGGTCACAGTTGCTATTTTTAAGAAAAACTCAGTCATCCCTCTAGCACCTTTATTTATTGACAGATTTTGATGTAACTTCACACAAATATGTTTTAACACATTACTTTTCTCATGAGGCATATGGCGGGGGCATTCATCACCTTTAGTGATTGTCTAGTTTAGTCATGCTTTTCTTTTTCTTCTTCTGTTCAGGTTAAGAGAAATAAGCCAGGAAACGCACAGAGTGTACCTTCCATCCGCTTAATAAGCATCTGTCTTTCCCATTAGCCAAACAAGATGCCACAGGCAATGAAAAATTAGCACTGTTTTCTCCTTGCAATGAGGGCCTGTTCTACATGTTAGATAGAGCATAGTTTGTCTGTTATGCAGAGCTAAGCCACAAGCTTTAGCCATTGGATTGTCAACCGTACAGGTGGACAAATAATGCTCTATCTCACTTACAGCATGCTACCCAGCAGTGTATTCTTTGCACTTTAGGGGTATCTTATGCTTAAGTTGGGGTATCTAGGGATCAGGCTATAAAGGGTTTTTTATTGAAGTAATATGTCTAAACTCAATGTAGCTAAAATGAAACCTAATTTGAAACTTAGTAAAGTAGGTATTTTCAAAGTAGTAAGTCTTCAAGCTTGAAAGTTAGTTGAAAAAGAAATTTTGCTTAACATTTGTTTTGTATGCACGAAGTATATAATTTACGTTTATATTTTTAATCCTATATTTTGACATATCATATTGCAAAGTCTATATACTGTCCCTTTGGTAAGCTGAATAAAGGCCATGATGCTGTCATTGGCCATTTCATAAGTGCATACCCAATTGAAACCCTCATACTTCGCAATTTTTATGTTTGTAAAATATAGAAGCTGTGCTTTTGTACTGATTAGTAAGATTACCTTAACCTGTCCATTCTTACCTATAACATAACATAGACTTAGGGGATAATAAAGACTTAGGTGATAATGTACTCAGCATTGTCAGATTTTTGTTGGAGGTAAATAGTAGGTTTTATGGTCCGAAATTTTATTTTACGGTGATGCATTAGCAGAGCTGAAAACTGCAATTTGCAACCATAAAACCAACAATGTACCAATTCATTTGACAATTTTCAGTACGGCTATTCCCATTCTAATGGATTTTTTCACCTGTTCACCTATTTACCCCAAAAGTGATCATTTTATCAATGTAAAACTGACATCAGCCAATGAAAAGTGTCATACTGTAATGAAGTCGGATTTCTGACAGAATATCACAGGATATATTGTCACATATGTTTGACATTATCCAGTCAGATGAAGGGACAGAAGGGTTGCATTCATAAGTGCATTAGAATGTCATTTTATCTGCATGTGTATGCAACATCATATGATTAAACATATGAGTGCACAATAATTGCTTTAGAGTAAAAGAACTGGTGGACTTCAAACTTGAATCCATGCATTTAGAAGGCATTTCACATGCTGATAATGACCAGCTTTTTGGGTTTTCATATGCAAGTTTCAGGGCAATACACTGTCAATGTACAAGCAAGTGAGTAGTTTGTACTTTCAGTGATCGATAAAAGACTGGTATGCAACAGTTATATAGATTCAAATATTGTAAAAATATAAGAGCAGGTTACATCAAAGTGTAAATATTAAGTGAAAATGATTTTGATGTGAGCTGTTGCTAAAGGTTTGACAAAATCTAACAATAGTTGAAGATGGCCTGAAAGGAGAATTTTTATAGAAAAATGCATGCCTGTATAGGCAGTGGCAATGAGGCCAAAAATTAATATCTAAACATTTTCCTTATTTTTGTTGCATTGTGGTCAAAATGCAAGAATCACGATCAAACGTGGTTTTTCATTAACATTTGCCAGATACCTCTGACCCTAGGTTTCAACAGCATTCATGGGACCTGGCAATGTTAATGCTTGAAAAAACATGTTGGATTCCTAATTTCCTATATTATTGCAAGCTTATCATCAGATTTCCTCTCATGCAGAGCTCTTGTATTACATTTAATATGATTCTAGTCTTAATGTCTGTGTGGACAAACAGTATTTTGCTTTTTTTAATTTAAAGCTTCCATTTCTTATTTCCTCCTCTCTCATTCTTATTAACCACTACCATTATACATTCACACACTATTTTTATTTGTAAGTTTACCATGGCAAGGTTATCACCCCATTTTTGCCATTTTAAGTACTGTAGTTGAGATTAGTGGACTTCAATCTTGATAATTCGGTTTAAGACACAATGGTGATTTTTTTTGGTAGAAAAGACACACTCAGCCCCCCTGTTGTCTTGCTTAGTTTATATTTTATTCCTTGAGGTGAATGGATACACTTTCAGGGGAAACAACTCTATCATTTACCGCTAGGAGCAAATACTTACCTCACAGGATGAAATATAAAAACTGAAAGTGAACTTATTCACCATAATGGTCTAAGTATCTGCATGTGTCTGAATGAGATGTCACAGCAGATGTGCCTGTGCCAGGCTGGGTTGTGCAGGGGTAGTAAGCATATGCCTTTAAATAGACTTCCTGACCAGGGGACTTTTAGCATTTCAGTATATATCATTAAGGTGCTTAGATATACCTCAAAGGGAGATCATTCTGATATGGAGTAATTTGTCTCCCTTTTTTGAGTGGGCTAGTCTTTTGTAGACTGGATGATAATTTGAAGAAACAGTGCAGACCCAGTTGGGATGCTGCAAAATGCAGTGTCCAATCAGGGTCTATACTGTTTGCATATAGGAATTTCATTGCAAAATATAACAGATTATATTCTATAATTTGTTGTTTCCAAGATTGTCTCTGCAAGCCAAAGAGCTTTCGACTGAATCCTGTACCATGTATTCTGTACAGATAACATTTAATACTGTTTAAACTGAAATACAGTAAAAGTGAATATTCACTTGAACCCTTAAAACTACAACAAGACTCATCCTAATGATAAGGATAGACAAGTCCACTGGTCAGAAAAAGGGTTAAGGAAAAAAATTGCACTCAGAGTAAGCAAAGAATAGAGTAAATTTTTCCCTCTAAGAGTAGCTTCTTTTGATAAGGGATTCACCTTCCTGAGGAAGGCAGGGGCCGTATTCATAAAATGACTTAAGTCGTTGCTATGCTGTTGCTAAGGGTATATTTCTATGTTGGAGATTCTCTACAACTATGAAATTTGCTCTGGAGGAACAGTCTGAAAAGATCTCCTTCATAAAAATTCAGCCTTAGCAACAGCATAGCAACCACTTAAGTTGTTTTATAAATACGGCCCCTGTTGTTTTGTGAAAGTTGTCTGCCTTATAAAATAAATGATGGCCAGGGCCAAATATGTTCAAAGCATTGTTAGCTTAACAAAGCCATTAGTTGAGGATTCCTCAAGTCTTATAGTACTCTCAAAATTTATTGTGGTTATATTTTTGCTGAAAAATTGTGAGGAGCTTTTGCAGTGAGGAGCTTTTGTGAGCTTTTGAACAGCAAAAACTCCTCACATTTTTTTTGGCAAAAATTTTGGGTACAATACATTTGAAATTTTAACATCTCGTTAACTAATGACATTGTTAGATTTGAACAACTGGGCCCGGATCTTGGAGTCTGTAATCATGCACTTAAATCGTGCTTAGTCAGACTGTATATGATTCTAATGTTAACTTTGTATTTACTTGTATTGCTAATTCTGTGATGTTCTGAATAAATTGATGAAAAAAATGAACTGTATATCACTGCATTATTCTCTTAGAATCACTATATCCATTTATTAGACCAGTTTACATGATATTGGGGTTTTGAGGGACTCCTTGGTCTGTGTGGAACCAATGCATACCTACTGAGGACTGTAAGCTTTGTGGCTCATAATAATTGACCCAGTTACAAGACTCAAAAGAAAATTAACTTCCTTTTGTCTGAACCACCGCTTCTCTCAGAGTGGTCAGCAGATGGTCTCTTGTTCCCGGAGATCTGAGTTCACGACTCAGTCGTGGGGCCACTGAAGTTTGGAAGACTGAATGAGTAATTCTGATGAACATTTCTATATTTGAGCCGTGATACGACAAAACCAACAAAAGTGGTATGTGCGCCAGCAAAGACTCAGATCAGCCTGGGCATCCGCACAGTCTGACCAGAGTCATTGCTATGTACATACAGTGTACGTTAGGGTCTAAGCTACCTCCATGCCGATAGCGAAGTCTCTGATTATACTGGTAGGATGCCTAGGCTGATCAGCGTCTTTCCTGCGTACACATGCCACTTTGTTGGTTTCGTCTTTGGCTCATTTAGCAACTGTTATGCAAACTTACTTGACCAACTGAGAATTGCCAGCCTTGAAAGTCATTGTGCTCCTTCAGCAAGACTGCAGTGCTAGTCAACAGTTGTAATGTCTCTATGGATGCCGTAGAGCAAATTTGTGATTACTTTTTATTCCCCAATGACAAAAAAGTCCCTGGAGAAAAGACGCTGTTTCGGGTCCGATGAAAAAGTCAAGGCAGTGCTTGAGGAGTGTGTTTTCACTAAAGGCCCCAAGCTCATCAATTCTGAAGTGGTGGCACAGGAACATGTTTTGCGCCAAATGTATCATGCTGGAGGGTAATGACAAGCAAAGAGAAAAGGTCGATCTCGACCGTAAGTAAGGTAGGCTGTAAATTTATTGAATTGCCCTCGCACCAACTACATTTTCTTTAGCTTAGACAGTAGACGGTCTCCCTGGCCTAGTATCACCTTCATAACTCTTTCTTGATACCGTAAAGAATCTAGGTGCTGGGGCAGATAGGTCTGAGCAAACAGTAAAGTAAGAAAGTAGAGACTTTGTTTAACGAACAACATTTAACACATAGGAGGGGCGTTCGGAAAGTTTTGCAAGTGACGTAAATTCTTGGTAACCACCATAAAAAAAACATTTCTGATAGCAAAAAACACATAAAGCAATGCTATGCCTATACAAGTCTGCAATTACTATGTATTATTTTTAAAGGACGTTTTTTAAAACTTCTTTGAAAGAGGTATACCCTAAAGGCAATTCCGAATTTTACCATAAAATCCAGAATGCGGGTAAAAGGAACAAGATTTGTGTATACCATAATATCAATAAGTGGTTGTTAAAATGTATTTTACTGACAGCAAGACAGCCGAATTCGTGAAAAATTCTCAGATGCATGCCCCCTTCCAAATTAAAGAAGCTGATAAAAAAAAAAAAAAAAAAAAAACGACTCCATTATTTGGTTGAAATGCAGGGCACACGTTATAAACCTAAATGGATTGATGTAGCGTGAAAAGGGACATAATGACACGTGCGAAAAGGAACTCGCAGATAACCTGTGCATTCGCTCAGTCTGATCGGAGATTTTTGCTTTCAACTAAGCAATCTATGAATCATAGTCTATGAACCCTGAAGAATATTAAACTGTTGTAACAGCCCAGCGGGCACATCACGTCGAAATGACGTCGTACTGACGTCGATGCGACGTCATAACGTCGCATCGACGTCAGTACGACGTCGTTTCAACGTCATGTGCCTGCTGGGAGGGTTGCCACGGTCAGGGACAACATCTGGAAAAAATCATTGTTTTTCAGGATAGGGAAAAGTCAGGGAATTTTGTGGTTAGTCAGGAAAATTTGGAAGGGACTGGAAAAGACAAGGCAGGGAAATTGCAAATTCCGTGGGTGACCAACTTCTTTCCTTTAAGACTAGCCCCCAAATTTCCAAGTGTATAGTTACCACTGTTGAAATTAACATATGAATCCGTAAAAAGGTATTGTAGTAAACCTGAATACACCTAAACACTGCATCACTCCATCCAGATACTAGCCGAGCAAGCTAAACGTTGCTTAACTAGCAACAATAGTACACCACTCTAAACGTGTCACCATAAGAACATGCTTCTCCAGCGAGGCCCTTGTAGTGGTATTTATGCACTTCTACTACAGTATGGAAAACTGTAGTCATACCTGGTTAACTTTGTTTTCAAGGATGTTACGAAAAGAAAACGAGTTGTTACGAAACGAAAAAGAGTCATAGTTACCAAACAACCTGGTCATCAGGTTGTTTGGTAACTATGACTTTTTGTTTCGTAACAGCCTTTTTTTCGTTTCGTAACAGCCCTTGTATATACAAATGTAACCAGGGGTGAAAGTGTTAGGTCAAAGATAGGTAATGATCAGGGAATTGAATTTTGAAGTTGAGAATAAGTGGCAACCCTGTGATAGGAAGTTGACATGGGTGCTTTCTGTACGCATAACTTAGGCCCATTTTCATACGATGCCAACCATATACTCGTATCTAGCTTTGAAATGAAGTAGCAAAAGTTCTTTCAAAGTTAGGCTCTGAACTTTTCAAACTACTATTGTGTGCTGTACCGTGCATGTACATGAACCAATGACATCACTTAATCAGTACAAACAGTGTGCATCTGCTTTTTGGATTGTCAGAATAAGAGGTTTCTCCAATGATTTTTTTTCATCTTTTTTTAAACAAATAACATCATGATTTGTTTTTTAATATGTTGAAGGACAGTCCGGCATTATTCAGTCTCATAGCCCAGTGAAGCTAGTGATTGAAAAGTATCACCCCTGGTTAACTATAAATATACAAGGGCTGTTACCAAACGAAAGAGTGTCCTATTTCCCAAACGACCTGGTCATCGTGGCTAAACAAATATGTTTAGCCACGATGACCAAGTAGCTTTGGAACTATGACTCTTTTAAGTTTTGTAACAGCCGCTTTTTCGTTTACTAACAGCCTTAGAAACATAGTTAACCAGGTGTGAGTTATATGTCAGTTGTTTGGAATTAAAACAAAAATAATTGGGCAAACAGTGAAAATCCTGATGAGACGGCTCATTATGAGCCGTCTCATCATGGTTTTCACTGTTTGCAATGGTGTGTCCGAATTTACCTGCTGTCCGAATTTACCTGACTTGACCCCTATAACATAGATCAGTGGTGCTTTACGCTCATGTGACCGTCAAAAACTCAGACCAGCCTGCGCTTTGGCACAGCCTGATCAGAGCTTTTGATGTTCGCACGCTTCATTTATCTGCAGGCATAAAATGACGGCCCTAGCAAGACCGCAAGTCTTTAGAAGTCAGTTAAGTCAATGCTGTTTGAGCATTTTATGTCCCCGCATCATAGTGTTTCGGTTAAGCATACGTGTGTACGTTAAATTACGTACATATGTCCGTCTGTATGTCCGTCTGTCCGTCCATACGTATTAACGTACGTCCATACATACGTGATCATGTTAGACTCAGATTTACATTTTGTAAGAGGTAGATTTCAGGGTTCCTATTATTGTGGCAACCTGAAATTTTGTATGAGGATATATATTGATAAGTACAACATGAATACACAAGAATCAGGGTATGATGATCCATATGTCACGGTCCACAGACTTCAGACTTAGGCTAATTTTGCAAGGTTAAGATTTTTATCCCCCAGCCGAAAGGTGCGGGGAATAAAGCGATGAACCTGGCGTCCGTCCGTCCGTCCGTAAACATTTTTTGTCCGCTCTACATCTTGAATACCCTTTGGAATATTTTGATGATACTTCACAGTTATGTAGAACAGGTCATGACGATGTGTGTCGCGTACAAGTATGGTAACTTTGCTATTGTACTTTTCGAGTTATCTCCCATTTGGTGATTTTTTTTGGCAGATTCGTGTCAGCTCTGTAACTTAAATACCCTTTGAAATGTTTTCATGATACTTCACTGATGTGTCGCGAACACGAATGACAACTCTCTCTTTCTTATTTTTTGAGTTATACCCCCTTGATGGTTTTAGGTGTCCGCTCTGTAACTCGAATACCTTTTGAAATATTTTCATGATACTTTAGATATGTAGAACAGGTCATGACAATGTGTCGCAAACAAGAATGACAACTCTTGCTTTCTTACTTTTTCAGTTATTTCCCCTTGAAGGTTTTAGGTGTGATTTCTTGTCCGCTCTGTAACTTGAAATTCTTTTGAAATTTTTTCATGATACTTCTCAGGTATGTAAATTTGGTCATGACGATGTGTCGCGAAAAAGAATGACAACTCTTGCTTTTTTACTTTTCGAGTTAACCCCCGTTGATGGTTTTAGTTGTGATTTTGTGTCCGTTCAATAACTTGAATACCCTTTGAAATATTTTTATGATACTTCACAGATATGTAAAACACCCCATGACAATGTGTTGCGAATAAGAATGATAACTCATGCTTTCTTACTTTTTGAGTTATTTTCCCTTGATGGTTTTAGATGTCCCTTTCATAACTTGAATACCCTTTGAAATATTTTCATGATACTTCACAGATATGCAGAACAGGTCATGACAATTTGTCTCATACATGAATGACAACTCTTGCATGCATACTTTCCGAGTTATTTCCCTTTGGAAGTTTTAGCTGCAGTTTGTGTCTGTGCTCCATATCTGTATGACCCTGGCCTGCTCCATAATTTTAAACCCGCATACCTTTAAGAATATTGATGTTCATGCCATGGTATCGTATCAGTGTTCCTTACTCTCTTTGACCCCTCCGCATCCCTCAAACCCGCATCCCCTCTCCCCCGCCCTCTTCATTTTATACAGATTTGGATTCTTTGTCAAATTCACTCACTAGAGAGCTCAAAATTAAGTTTGCAGGGCTTGTACTTTAGAATTTATTCACACATTTTGAAATTTTGAGTGTATCATATGCTATACATTTGTGTATATGGTTGCTGTTTGAGATTTTACCTCTTTTTAGCAGTCAAACATACTGATTTGGTTTGAGTGTTAGATAATCATGCATCTGTTAAACAGATAAAGTCAATTAGAAGCATAAAATAATGCCCATATATTACTTATATGTGTTTTGAAGTGCACACTGTTTACCAAGGCACACGGGGCCTTTGGTTGGGGGATTTGCCATCTCCTCTGAAGAGGTAGATTTCAGGGTTCCTATTATTGTAGTGCCTTGAAGTTATGTATGAGGATTTATGTCTATACGTACAACAGGAATTCACAAGAATTAGGGCAGAACGATCCATATGTCACGATCCACTGGCTTTGGACTTTGGTTAATTTTGATTAAGAATTCAAATTAAATGCCTGCTGATAATTAAATCTACCATGGACTATTCATGCATACTATGAATTGCATGTTAGTAAAAAATCAGAATCCAGAAATGTACCTTTGGCATTCATGAAAAGTAGTGTAAAAGACACTGAATAGAGTCACGTCATATCCAGGACATCAAACTACACATAGCAACATAAAGTAACAAACAAGTAGTAAGGCGATACGAGCTATTTTCCAGGTAGGCGGTCATAAAGCTAGCCTTAACAAAAATATTCATTAAGCACTCAAAGTATCTAGTTTTACATAGCCTTATGTTTTATACACGTAAACCGAAAATCGGAATGATAGACAAAACGTAAAAAAAACGACCTCTCAAAGACTACAGATAGGTGCATACAACAAACAATAACATCAATAAGCCGCAATGGAAATATATGTGTAAACATATTTTATTTACATTTTATATAAGTTATGTACAAGTAACAAATAGTATACAATAGCAAAAGGATCTGAACGGAAGCCAAGGACTTATTTAGTTCATCTCCAGTGGAATATATAAGGTTGTTTCATAATAAGGCAGAACTATATCTATGCAGGTAATACAGTGGCTCGTACTAAGTAGAATCGTATAGCACCGCATCAAAATGTTTGTATATGTTCTGCGCAAAGTAGGAATCGGTACAATTCCGGAATTGTCCTGCGCAAAGTAGGGATTCTCACTTTGTGTTACAATTGTACCGGTACAATTCTAGAATTGCACAAGGGATTCGGTGATTTATCGAACAGGTAAATTGTGTGCGCAAAGTGGGAATTTATAGGACACAAAATGAGAATCGAATATTTATTTGATACGAGTAACAGGGAATTGACTTTTAAATGAAGAATCTGTATTTTTGACAAAATTACGGTCTCATACTTACAATTTTTTCGGGTTTTGGCTAATACAGGATAATAAGCTGGTATATTCAACTCTTTTCAGAGTTTTGAGCAGTTGGTTTGAAACTTTGTACACATGCTGCAGACAAATGTAGATTGAAAAGTAAAATATTAGTTTTACAAAATTGCGGCCTTTTTAAGCTTAGAAATTTGTAGGTTATGGCTAATACGCTCATACTGGATGATTCCGGAATTGTTTTACGCAAGGTAAGAATTCCCACTATGCGCGACAAAGTGAGAACTCCTACTTTGCGCAGGACAATTCAGGAATTGTACCGATTCCTACTTTGCGCAGAACATATATAATGATTACAGAAACAGAAACAAAAACACAAAGTCCAAAAAAATGTAATTGGAGCATTTAAAAACAGATATGGACTAAAGCAACATGTCTATTGTCAGAACGAGATTTACCAGGTAGGAATTTGATTTAGCTATTAGTAGGTCAAGGTGGTGACAGCTTCATTAATTTAGCAGGCAGTTTCCAGGATACAATTTTTTTCAAATAACATGAATTAGGTAAGACTTACGAACCTGATGCATGTTGTTAAACTAATCAATAACAATTACTTAGCTAGATTGCATCAAGTTTCTTCGGAAACTAAAACCTTTTACTGTCCTTGGTGAAAGCTTGGACACATCCGAAAATAGCGTTATTGAATGGTAAAGACAATGAACTGTTGCCGTGCATTAAAGAATCGAGTGAAACAGTACGTGTTTAAGACAAAGAGTTGACCAGGTTACGACGTATAACAGTATAACGTGAACAATGAAAAAAAATAGGGTTGTGCATTTTCAGTGCTACCGCAGCTACATGAAGGTGAATATATAATATTTAAAAAAAAATCGTAATTTTGAGAGCTACATTTCTCAAACGAGTATGGAGTGTTTGTAATTTTCTGTCTCCTACGTAATAATAATACTTGAGAACAACCAACCTATTTTGATTCAGTCGACTTTAACTTGACAAATTAACTGATGCAGAATTTCTATCTTCGTCTTCTTGACTATTCCAGTCTCTAACTACAGAGGGAAGAAAGGATTGGTAATATAGACTGGTTCGGGCTTCAACCGTTCTTGCAGTACTCTAAACCAGCATCTGTTTTCAAAGAATATTATAGGGCATCCGAACTGTATCTGTGGGGCTGTCGAAGACACTAATCATTTTCTCTTGGAATGCAACTTATTCCAGAATTTTAGACAAGAGATGATAGCGACCATTTCTGAAATAGCCACTCCCACACTAAATACTCTACTCTTTGGGAATCTAGAGCTAACAAATGAAGCTACTGAGTCTATTTTTTTGGCAGTACAGTCTTTCATTTCGAAAACAAAGCGTTTCCAGACACACTGTACATATGTCTAATTACATACAATTTTTATCAAAAAGACAATCTCTAGCCTTTGATTCTGTGTGCAACATGGCAAGACAACCCAACCGAGCCATCCAGCTTAGCATGTCTGGGTTACTCGGTAAGACCCTCACCCGGGGTCCCCCGTGGAGTCTTCCTTTTCTTTCCTTCTCCAGTTTGTATATTTTTATTTGTTTATCTATTTATTCATATTTTTTCATTCTTTTTCTGTTCTGTCTCGTTCATACATGTAGCTGCACACAAGGGTGGGCCTGGATGCCGTGACTTCAACATAAAATTTTCATTTCCTTACTCAATTTCTTATTATTGCAACGTGTGTCCGGACGTTCATTAGAACCACTTCGGTGAGGCGGTTCCACTAGGGGCCATGGCTTATCTATCCCTGATAGATGAAAAGAATTGACTCACTCAGAACTCTCATCGGAGCCCGCCCTTGATTGCAACTATTTTACGTGATTGTATTTTGTCCTGTTGGCAATATCTTGCGAACACCTTCCAATATGCTCTAAAAATCTTCTTTTTTTTTCTTATTTATTGTATCACGTTTCTTTTTCATTGATATTGCTCAATTAAACATTATTTATTGTAGCTGATATCATCATTTTCAATTCTCATATCGACGTTACCCCCGCACCTCAGCGGAACGAATCCATAGCCGCAGTAACGGGGCGCCGAGCGTCCGTCCATATTATAGCTGACATACCAAACATACCAAATCACTCATTACATTATTGTCAAACGGGATACAGATTTACATAAGTCGTTTGACTTTCTTCCGGATCCTTTTTGTATATTCTTCTGTATACGTCTTTCATGTGTATTGTATTTATATTGTCAGTTTATACAAATAAAATAATGTTTATACTAACCGTTCTGATGTCACTGGCATAATTTAAATTGTATCTTGAAAAACTATCAACTGTTGGTGGGAACGTAGAGGAAATGTGTAAGGGAGATAACAGTGATTGGATTTTGTAAAACAAGAATAATTTATATTTATATCAACCTGTTTAATCATAAAACGGCTGAAAAGAGACTAATTGAGTCGGGACTGTGGCAATCCTTGCAGCTTCTATTTAAAATTTTTTGATTCCTTGTTTTTTCCTGTTTATTACAGTTACTCCATACTACGTCGCCATATGGGAAGATAGGCCGAATGAAGGAGCTGTAAATAATTTCTAATGACTTACGATCCAATTCATATTTGAATTTTCTCATTATATTTAAAGTTAACCAAGAAATGCAATTTAATCATGCCGTGTGCAGTCATTAGATGATGGACGCCTAAATGTTTGTGGGAGGTTACTTCAGCTACTTGTTGGTCTAGCATAAATATAGGAGGGTGTGCTTGTTGGTGGAGTTTCCGTGAGATCAATATTGTTTCAGTTTTTAGTGGGTTGCAGGTTTAGCCCATTTACTTATCTTCGTAATGTCAGAATTTAGGATTCCAGCTGCAGTATACAATGTATTAACTCGTATCATCGGCGAAGAGGCGAATGTTAGAATTAATGCCATCTACAGTATCATTGATGTAAAGCACAAATAAAAGAGGCCCTAATATTGATCCTTGAGGGACCCCGGCTTTTATTTCATTTAATTTTGAGCTGACGCCCGGCAATACGACGCGCTGTCTTCTATTGGAAAGATAATCAGTAAACCATGACAAGAGATTGCCCGAGATACCAGCTGCATTTAGTTTATGTATGAGAACTGCATGCCATACGCGGTCAAAAGCCTTACTGATGTCACAAAATATGACCCTAACCTCAGGTCCAGAATCTAATGCTTTACAAAAGGTATCATAAAGGACTGTGAGCTGATTAACTGAGGAGTCCCCTGGTATAAATCCAGATTGAAATGGTGCAGGCATCTGATTAGCAAGAAAATGATTATAAAGATGTTTGAAAACTATTCTTTCCATTGATTTGTCTATATTGCTGAGTAGTGAGATTGGCCGATAATTTGATATTGAAGATGATTCACCACCTTTGGAAACAGGGCAGACATGGGCAGTTTTCCAAATGTCAGGAACAATTCCTTGAGATAAAAACTGGTTAAAGGGCAAGCGGCGAAGAAAGCACTTCGGCTAGTTCTCTTAGAATTATATTATTAATTTCATCTGGACCTGTAGCTTTGCCTACTGTGAGGGATTTCAGGATAAGCTGACTTCAGCGGTAGTGATTATAATATCCCGCAAAGGAGTACCATTGAATGGAGGAAGTATTGGTGAATCTACGTTATTTTGATCTATCAGTGGTTGGTCTCTAAAAAAGTCGTTTAACAGATTTGCTTTGTCAATATCATCTGTAAAAAAACAGAACCATTTGAGCCGCGACGTGACAAAACCAACAATGTGGTTGTGCGCCCAGCGCAGACTCAGATCAGCCTGGGCATCCGCCCAGCCTGATCAGAGTCTTCGCTGCCCGCATGGAGGTAGCGTAGACCCTTAGCTACCCTATAAGCGCTTAGCGAAGAGTCTGATCTGACTTGGCGGACGCCCAGGTTGATCTGAGTCTGCGCTGGGCGCACAACCACATTGTTGGTTTTCTCGTGTCGCGGCTCATTTATCTCAAGCGGAGGGTTGCCACTAGTCTTTGAAAGATAGTGGCTGTGTTCTAAATTTGAGCCGCGACACGACAAAACCAACAATGTGGTTGTGCGCCCAGTGATGACTCAGATCAGCCTCGGCATCCGCCCAGTTTAATCAGACGTTTCATTTAGTGTTCAAAGGGTAGCTAAGGGTCTCAGCTACCTCCATGCGGACAGCGAAGACTCTGATCAGACTGGGCGGATGCCCAGGCTGATCTGAGTCTGCGCTGGGCGCACAACCACATTGTTGGTTTTCTCGCCTTTTGGCTCATTTAGTGAATAGCTTTTCTTTAATACGAGGGGAGTTCGGAAAGTATTGCAAATGGCCTCATAACTTTGCCTAGGGGCATGTTGGGTACAAATGATATGCATGTCTGAAAGCACTACATTTGGTCTTTACAATGATACAAAACACTATACAAAGAAACTTTTCCTTATTGACTTACAGTGCATTTTATTAAGCGCCAGTCATACCACTGGGCTAATTTCATATGTAATTTTCACTGTTAGGCGTTTAAGTCAAATGTCGTTGTAAATACAAAATTAATCTTTGTCAACTGCTTGTCCATCGTTGCCTATAATATCCATACAAAAGTTAGAAGGATGGAAACTGTTATCGAGGTATTCCTTGTAGAGCAATGTGCAGTTCTGATAACGCTATATAGAATTCGACGTCAACGTCATTTTTGAACGATTGTAGAGGCTTCATTGTTTAGATTAATTTGAATTTATTGACAGGTTTACGTTGACCAATGTAAATGCTCTTGCTGACAAGATTTTGAATGCTAGCACACTTGTTTTCATTACAAAGTCATTATAACTTTTGTAGAAAGGGATAATTCGCTGCTATATTAAATACAGATAATTCATATTCACGGGACAGTATTGAAACTATATTAAATGTAATTTCCGCGATATTTACAGGACAACATTGCCTTGGCATTTTCTTTAAGTTGCAAATATAAAAAAAAATTAAGAAGGCTCATATATAAATTACGGCCTACTAAAGAAAAATTCTGTAGTGCCTTTAGGGTATACCTCTTTCAAAGAAAATAGATAACGCGTCCTTTAAAACAAATACACGGTGTTAGCAGATTTAACTAGGTATATCGTAGCTTTATGTGTTTTTGCTATCAGAAGTTCTGTCTTTTTGATAGTTACCAAGAAATTACGACACTTGCAAAACTTTCCGAACGCCCCTCGTATTTGTTTTGGGTTCACGAATAAAAGAAACAATCTTATTGCACTTTCTTTTAATTTCAGCCCAGTGAACTGCCGATTTTGTTTTCTTTGTCCTACGAAATGCTTGTTTACGTTTTCTGATTTGTTGCTTCATTGTCGTTGTCATCCAGGGTTTTTTTATGGTCTTATTTGTACAAATTTATGAGGTGTACATGAATTTATGAGACTTAGAATGGTGTCAGTTATGTTTTTGTTTTTTGCATAATAGGGATGATGTCTGTATTCTGTATGGATGTCCAATAAAATGAGCTTCTTTAGTACAAAGTAAGTGAGCCGCGACACGAGAAAACCAACAAAGTGGTTGTGCGCCCAGCGCAGACTCAGATCAGCCTGGGCATCCGCCCAGTCTGATCAGAGTCTTCGCTGTCCGCATGGAGGTAGCTTCGACCCTGAGCTACCCTTTGAGCACTTAACAAAGAGTCTGATCAAACTGGGCGGCTGCCCAAGCTGATCTGAGTCTTCACTTGGCGCACAACCACATTGTTGGTTTTCTCGTGTCGCGGCTCAAGTTATAATCGCCCAGAAAATAATTCCAAATATGTCGCATATAAGATTTGAATTAGTTAAAGATGCCAAAAAATGGACAGTGGAATTGTAAATCTTGTTCTAAAAGGGTTCTTCACTCCACTTGCTATGAGGTGTTTATTGTTACTTACAAGAATAATTTTAGCCGCGACACGAGAAAACCAACAATGTGGTTGTGCGCCCAGCGCAGACTCAGATCAGCCTGGGCATCCACCCAGTCTGATCAGAGTCTTCGCTAAGCGCTTAAAAGGTAGCTAAGGGTCTAAGCTACGTTCATGCGGACAGCGAAGACTCTGATCAGACTGGGCGGATGCCCAGGCTGATCTGAGTCTGCGCTGGGCGCACAACCACATTGTTAGTTTTCTCGTGTCGCGGCTCATTTCAATTAATATGGAGGAACATGCAGTATAATGAGTATACCTTTAAACGCGACTAAAATCTCAAGTGTTATCCGATGCTATATATGCTATGTGAAAGTAAGTTAATGACATTTCCTATTCTACATTTCTGTCGTCTTTAAGCCTTTCACATAGATGCTCTTTAAATTTATCGTCGCTCATATCAATTCTATATCTCGGCACTGGTTCAGTGTTCAGATAGGTATAAACCTCATCATGAAGATCATTTCGGTTGAGATTTTCAAACGCTATTGGAATTACAACTTGTCTTTTAGTGTAGGTACCTTCCATAACTGCCAGGTTGAACTCAAACACATTCCAGTAGTCACTACAATACTCTTTAGAAAGAAACACTAATACTTTTTTACTTCTGCGAATAGCATTGGATATGACTTCATAAAGTTTCATGCCAATATCAAGTTCGTCTCTGATCAGTACGTTAAAACCTTTACGTTGAAGTGAGGGATATACTTTTGAAGCCACAAACTCGTGTAAGGACTCGTTGACAGTAACGTTAAAGTCACGTTCATACGAGATATAAACGTCATTTATCATATGACGTCGCATCTGAGAGTGTAATAAAGCCATGCATTAAAAACGATAATCCACTAGTGGATTAAATATGCAAATTACGTCGTAACGTTATGCGTTGACGTCCATAAAACGTCGCCTTTTCTAATGGTGAAATCGTGACGTTTTAGTATAAACTTTGCTTATAGAATCCGATTTTA
Organism: Ctena decussata; assembly: GCA_963989385.1. NCBI lineage: Eukaryota > Metazoa > Mollusca > Bivalvia > Lucinida > Lucinidae > Ctena > Ctena decussata. The sequence goes on along the minus strand of OZ022502.1, from coordinate 84,147,728 downwards.
GTATCATATGATAAACAGAATCTTGCATTCGTGCTCTTGTATTATTGAATTTATTAAACTCGTTGGGGGAAAACCGATAAGATGCTCGGCAAGCCTCGCATCTTATCTTTTTCCCCAACTCGTTTAATAAATTCAATAATACATCAGCACTCATGTAAGATCCTCTATATTCAAGTCGGATCTCCTGTTCTTCAAGCGGATGGTAAGGACTGAAACTGCGTTTTACTACGGAAAACAAATACCGCATTTGCCACCGTCTATGCCAGATAAGAGCACTTAGTCCAAGTAATATGTTTAAAGCGACAAATGCTACAATACATGCTACGGTAACGTCAAAGACAACACATTGCGCCGCTAGTGATTTATATATTGTTCTAATGTTGCTTAACTGTGTTTCTGTACCATTTGCGTACTTGCAATTGAGCTTGTCTTTCTTATGAATTACATGTGTTTTTCTTAACCATGCTGCAAACGCAATTCGGTCACAATCACAAACTAATGGGTTGTTGTCTAAATCAACGACCATATCAGAGTTTTCAGCAATATTGTCAATATTACTTGTAAATTGAGTTGATAAATACCTTATACTATTGCCAGAGAAGTTCAAATATTTTAACCCAGAGGCCTGAAGGTCAAATGATATAACCAGTATGACATTATTTGAAAGGGATAAGTATTTCAAATGTTTCTGTTGAGAAAAAGCCCAAGACGGAATATGTTTTATGCGATTGCCACACAGGTCTAGCCCTTTTAACATGGGAAGATTTTTCAAAATATTCCAGAACCATCCGAAACAGCCACGGCTTCTTTGGTAGGATGCCTTTAGAGACGTAAGAGAATTATTGGACTCGCATATGTTATACATATAATCGCAAAGAAGGCTACTGTAACTGACATTTATATGTTTAAGGGAGTGTGGCAATATGTAACATTCATCGTTAGAAGAGCTATACTGAGCTTGTAATTGTGGCAAAAGTGAATAAGTTCTATTACTGTTTGTTGACAAACTGTCATATTCATTATTCCTTTCCAGTTGATTACTCAAGTCCAAAACTACCAAGTTAAGACTTTTTAAATGAGATAGAACTTCTTGGCTCATTTGATCTATCCGGTTATGATGCAGAAACAAAAACTGTAGCGATGATGGAAGTTCTTCGAAAAATGAACCAATCAAAACCGATAATGGACCGTAGGATAAATCGAGAGAGACCAATTGTGTTTCTCTGAGACCGTTTAAACTGGATACAAAACGCATATCTCCTACACATTTCAGAGATAATCTTATTTTTTTAATGTTTGTGTTGGATAAGCCAATCGCAAAATATCTATAGAAAAAAGCATCGAGACAATCATCCATGTTCAACCACAGCTCAAGTGAAGTAAGATGTTTAAGACATGCAAACGTGTTTGGGTTAATATTTCCTATCCTACCTTGATATACGGCTAGACTAGAGACTACTGCATTCTTCAAATTATCAAATGTGTAATTCGTCATAATGTCTCTTATGCTAGCTATTTTACTTTGTCCGGAAAAGGTCAATTCTTCTAAGTTCTTCAATGATGCAAAACCTGGTCCGAGGTTGGAAAGCAGCAAAACGTCATCTAAAGTCAGCCTCTTCAATGATGGTACTCTGCTCAGAATCTTGTCTATATTTGAACAGTTGTGGTCGTCAGGGGCGTAGCGAGGGGCAATTAAGCAGTACGCACATTCATGTTTTATACTCGTTGAGGGCAATAATAGGGGATTAAAACCGCTGAGATTTAAAATTTTCGTGTCTGTTGGCAGTTAGTATTAAAATTAGGCCCAATTAACAACATTTCAGCATGAAAATACGCAGGTGTGTGTTGAAATTTTGTCATTTGACAAAATTTCAATACGCACCTGCGTATTTGCGTATAGGTAGCTACGCCCTTGGTCGTGGATAGCTGTATTACACCATCCTTCCATGTAGAGCTCCTCTAGACTAGTTAGTGGTTTAAATGTGTCCAGTTCTACGGAAATGTTTGCATATAAACAGTTTAAGGAAAGACATCTTAATTGATATAGCCCAGAAAAAGAATGATTATAGAGATCCATACGTATTTTAAATGAATTATCCAGATATAAATGCCTCAGGTTAGAAAGTCCGAAAAATTGATAATTTCTGACTTCAAGCAGTCTATTCATTGACAGTGAAAGTAGCTGAAGCTTATGTAGGCCAGCCAACGTACCATTTGGTAAAGTTTGTATGTCATTCCCTTCCATGTAAAGGTAACTCAGTTCGGAAAGTCTAGCAAATGAGAACTTGTTTGGCTGGAACAAATTATACGATACGTCAAGGTATGTTAGATATTTAAACCTATCAAATTGTTTCGGTCTATATTTTAAGCCAGTGCTATTCAAGAGTAATGTTTTTGTTGTATTTGGAACACAGGCGGGTATTGTTGGTAGATACATGTCGGAGCAATCAGCTGTTTCTTCTTCAGAATTAATGGTACAGATGCAGCTGTCCTTTTCGCTACTGATCAAGCTGTTAAGACTCAGTAGAATAAGGAGCTGTTCAATGTGGCGTCTCATTGTCCTCCTGAAATGATTTAATAAAACAGTTTTATCATGAGATAACGAATATTATTCGTAGATACTCAGATCGTTCGCGCAATCTGATCAGAGGTTTCGCTGTTGATTTCAGCAATACATTGATCAGCGGGATCTATATACTGAGTATTGAAAACAAATTATCATATTATATGGTCATATGTCTCAAGACACTGTTCAAGTATAACTGCTCACATTATCAATTTGTTGATGGACGGAATCTGTATGATCATGATGATAATTAGCAAAGACTCTGATCATAATCTGTGAATGCGTAAGTCATGTGATTTTTTTCAAGATATACAAGATATAGTGCAGTTATATATAACTGCTTGCTTTTATTTTTTTTATGCCCCCGCCATTATAAATGGGGGGGGGGGGGCGTATAGTGTGACCGCTGTCCATACGTACGTAGCGTACGTACGTACGTACGAACTGGTTTCCGTTCAATATCTTTTGAAAGCATTGGTATATTGAATTCATATTTCATACACAGCTATATAATCATATAATACAGGTCAAATTCGATGTTGGGTAAACTCCGTTGATTATTGTGAGAGTTATGACCCTTTTTCGACTTCATTTTGTATGAAAAAAAAATGGTTTCCGTTCGATATCTTTTGAAAGCATTGGTGTATTGAATTCATATTTTATACACAGGTAAATAATCATAAAATACAGGTAAAATATGATGTTGGGCAAAATCCGTCGGTTATTGTGGGAGTTACGGCCCTTTTTGGACTTTATTTTGTATGAAAAAAATGGTTTCCGTTCGATATCTTTTGAAAGCATTGGTGTATTGAATTCATATTTTATACACAGGTATATAATCATAAAACACAGGTCAAATTCGATGTTGGGCAAAATCTGTCGATTATTGTTGGAGTTATGGCCCTTTTTCGACTTCATTTTGTATGAAAAAATGGTTTCCATTCGATATATTTTGAAAGCATTGGTGTATTGAATTCATATTTTACACACTGGTATATAATCATTAAATACAGGTCAAGTTCGATGTTGATCGAAATCCGTGTCGATTATTGTGGGAGTTATGGCCCTTTTTCGACTTTATTTTGTATGAAAAACTGGTTTCCGTTCATTATCTTTTGAAAGCATTGGTGTATTGAATTCATATTTTATACACAGGTATATAATCATAAAATACAGGTCAAGTTCGATATTTGGTAAAATCCGTTAATTATTGTGGGAGTTATGACCTTTTTCCGACTTCATTTCATGCATATTTATTTTTTAAAAGTTACTAGTTTCCGGGCTATTTCTTTTGGAAAGTTGCATGGCATCCATTTCTGTGATAAGATACAGAAAGTAATCACACATCAGTCATGACACCCCCATCCCCCCTCCCCGAACCCACACCCCCACCTACACACACACACACACACACACACACACACACACACACACACACACACACACACTTCCCTTGGTCCAAGAAGTACAATAAAACATGTACCACCGAAGTCTGCCTTTGTGAACCTAGTTATGCTACAAGTGCCAGAACCTTAAACAAGGCGCCATCTTACTTAGGGCACTAGGCGGAGGCATCCGTGTCCTATGGACACATTTCTATTTAAATAAGCCAATGGGTTTTTATGTGATACAGTCTGAGCCATATAACTTCCCTAAAAATTGTAAAAGTTGGGACACCTAAAATAATAACGTAATTGTCCTAAAGCGAAATAGTTTGGATTTACAATGCAGTAATGCATCCAAATGAATCAGTTGGTGTCCAAACAGTTGGGACGCAAAAATGTAGATCCTGATCTGGCTCTGCATTGTTTGTTAAGACTCATCTGTCTTAATGATTTGAATGTTAACGGTAACTATGAAATGGACCTACAGAAGAAAACTGTATTCAGCCGCGACACGAGAAAACCAACAAAGTGGTTGTGTGCCCAACGGAGATACAGATCAGCCTGGGCGTCCGCTCAATCCGATCTGACTCTTCGCTAAGCACTTAAAGGGTAGCTACCTCCATGCGGACAGCGAAGACTCTGATCTGACTGGGCGGATGCCCAGGCTGATCTGAGTCTGCGCTGGGCGCACAACCACATTGTTGGTTTGGTCGTGTCGCGGCTCAATTATTATCTTGTTTTCAGATGAACGGGTACGCTTCCAGGGGAACCAACTCATTCATTTTTTATTTTGCCTACCATGTCAAAGTGGTCAACTCTTAAATGAAAAAAAAATCGTCGCCTAGAGCCATTTTTCTTCCTAAAGGAAATCTATAATACTAAATAAACGAAGTAACGCATAAACTGCAAAATTGGCGGCATTTTCAAGCGTAATTTCTATACTGGTTCTTTCGCATATTGCTATCATTGATAATTTCGGTTAGCGTGTGTTTTAGTTTCACATAGATTTAAAGAATGTGGGAATTAAATTCGTCTTTCATTTTAAATTCTCCCAAGTATTTTTCTAGAAACTTCGACTATTGGTCGAATTTTTTTTGTCAACAATGGGTGCGTTCGAGTGAAATTATCGTGTACTCGAATACACGTTTTAAATTAATCCGGACGTTTCGGTTCTGCGTCGTTATATCGGCGCGCTGCTTAGCAAGTCCAAATTTAGGAGGTTCTAATGCAAAAATCCGACCCATGAACGTACGTCATTCCCCATAAATAACGATTTATTTTTGTATTTTTGCTCATATGTCTAAACGGATGAAGAACTAAATGGTCATAGTCCCGACGGCCCTGGCTCGAAACGACCCATTTTCTTCCAGAACGATAGTCAATACGAGTAGCCAATCGAACTCGCCCATTGAAGAATAAAGCTCAACGCACATGGTCTTTCGAAAACGGTCCTACTAAAGACAGAAAAGGACTTACGCCACCGAAAAGGACCGAAAAGAACTTTCGGGCACCGAAAAGGACTTTTATTTGCCATTAAATGCGATATAAAACATATGTTTTAGAAATTTTAATATCATCATGATATTAATCAGCGCTTGAATAATATTTTTTGTGAACTGTCGTATCTTCATCCTAAAATTTCAAAATAATATTACAGCGTCGAAAAGGACTCCACTTACGGTCAGTGAAGAGATGCCATGTACCGAAAAGGACATCGCAAATGCCGAATGCAGAAGATTATGTTTAGAAATAAAATGTTGTTCCCTATATATTTTTTTCAAATGTTTTTATAGCATAAAATGGCATTTAAAAACTCCTTATCGGTGCCCGAAAGTTCTTTTCGGTGGCAAAGTCTTTTTCTGTCTTTAGTGGGACCCTTTCGAAAAGTTGGACGGACACACGGCGCCAAGTGTGTGCGGCTATGGTAACGTACCGCTGAGCCACTTGGGGAACGTCGTTAGGAGAATTCAAACTGAACTGAACTTTCGAAAAGACAAAAATCAAAAATGTCTAAGGTTAACACACATGCGCCAGGTAAGAAAGGGCATTTTTTCAAGCGAAGCACACAAATCAATTTCAATGATTCAACGAAGCTAAATAAGCCTTTAGTCTTCAGAGGGCTTGAATATTTCCCCCAAAACGTTCCAGGACCCAATTTTTCCAGAAAAAAATACCCAGGACAGGTCACATAACCAAGATGGCAAACATTTATTATGGTAAAAAATTTCAAAAATCTTCTCCCCCAGAACCACGCCGGGCCGCGTAGCGCAATCGGTAGGGCACCTGACTCATAAGTCAGAGGTCCTGGGTTCGAAACCCGGTCTGGCCACATACTTTCGTTTCTCCTTCCGCTGATTCAAGAAGGGCAGTTGTCAGTTACTGGCAAAAGTATGTGCACTTAGTACTGGTTAACCGCTTAGGAGGTCTAAGCCTGCCCAGGAATAGTGTGGTTAGGTTAACTGACCGTCCCGACATGACCTTAGCTGTTTACCGTGGACGTTAAGCATCAAATCAACCAATTCTCCCCCAGAACCACAAATCCTATGATCTTGAAACTTAGCATGTCGCATCAAGGACTCAAAAGCTCAACAAAATTTATATAAATGATGACCCTGGGATGACCTTGATCTGTTTTACGGCAAGGTCAACTTTTGAGTCACTTAGGTTTTTCTATAGGAAAAAGTGAAAAAAGTTGATTTTTTTTAGAAACAATGCAGTCTGCTACCTGAAAGTTTGTAGATGCAGACAACTAATTAGGTAAAGGAAGCTTTAGTGAGTATTCATGGTAAAGGTCATATCTTCACCTGGGCCTAAGGCCATTTACATTGAAAAATTAAAACTCGCTTTTTTATATAAACTTGACCATCATGAAATATTTCCGCGCTTGCGCGGGCTCTTTTCTAGTATTAATAATAAAAACCTATTAGGAAGGGCTTAGCAGCTCTGGAGAGCAAATGGGAAATCACAAAATTGAGCCGCGACACGAGAAAACCAACAAAGTGGTTGTGCGCCAAGCGCATACTCAGATCAGATTGGGCATCCGCCCAGTCTGATGAGAGTCTTCGCTGTCCGTATGTAGGTAACTTAGACCCTCAGCTATCCTTTAAGTGCATAGCAAAGACTCTGATCTGACTGGGCGGATTCGATTGCTGATCTGAATCTGCATTGGGCGCACAACCACTTTGTTGGTTTTCTCGTGCCGCGGCTCAGGTAATGTTCTCCTTTGCATAAACGGTGGAAAAACATGAAGGTTTATTAATTTGCCGAAAACGTTTCCAAAAGAAAATTTACACGTATTACAGCGTAGTTTGTAGGTATCTAGTCCCCGATGACCACTGGTCAATTCGGAATCATTCTGAAAATAAAAGATCTTACACGAGTAGTTATTTCATCTGAAATTTATAAAACGAGCCTTGGCAAGTTTCATTAATTTCATATGAAATGAACACAACTATAACATTCTGTAAAGCATATGGCCATTTAAAAAACAGATTATAAGCATAGGTTTTGATTTAGAGCTTTTCCTTCCTATGTTTTATTGCATCTCGACTAAGAAGTCCATTATCTATCTAATCTGATCTAATCTAATCTAAAATCTAATCTAATCTAATCTAAAATCTAAAATCTAATCTAAAATCTAAAATCTAATCTAATCTAATCTAATCTAATCTAATCTAATCTAATCTAAAATCTAATCTAATCTAATCTAATCTAAAATCTAATCTTATCTTATCTGATCTAATCTAAAATCTAATCTAATCTAATCTAATCTTATCTAAAATCTAATCTAATCTAAAATCTAATCTAATCTAATCTAATCTAATCTAATCTAATCTAATCTAAATTTAGAATTTAGCTCAAAGGGATAACGAGCTTTCGGGGTGGGCCATTAAAACTATTTACAAGAAGCAGATCAGAGGCATGCTAAAACACATGCCGCTGGACCGATAATCTAAATAGAGACCTTAAACTCCTCAGCGGTTTTGGAAGAAACCGCCGAAGAGGGGAGACTATTCCACATAGGCATAGTCCTGGGGAAGAATGAATTTTTCAGGGCATCGCTATATGCAAGGTATCTAGTGTATTGTGAATCACGGGATGCCTAGTCCTTCTTGACTTTGGTGCCGGGGTCAAGTACTTATCTTTCTCAAGAGACACTGTGCTGGAGTGAATCATGCAAAAGAAGGTTAAGGAGGACTGATCCCGGTGGGCCTGCAGGGATGGCCACTCAAGCTTGTCCAGCATATCGCCGACACTATTTGTGTTCCGCCATCACCTGCAGGGCCACCTGGCAGCTGTTCTCTGCACCTTCTCAACCTGCTGATTTTTTTATAGGGAATCCAAATAGGTGCTGCACACTCCAGTTGAGGGCGAACCAATGTTGTGTATGCAGTTTCATTAGTTTCTTTAGTTTGCCGAGGCGCCAGTGCCAAACTGCGCCGAAGAAAACCCGTTGTCTTAGTTGCCTTACTTGATATTTCTGAAATATGTTGACCCCAATCCAGATTGTCGGTAATTGTTATTCCAATATATTTGGCGGACTAAATTTGTTCCAAACTTTGCTGGTGGAGGGAGTAATTAAAGTGCATTTGGTTGCTAGGGAGGTGCCAAGGTACTCTCATAGAATGACATTTGGCAACATAAAATTTCTTTTGCCAGTTGTTCAGGTCATCTTCCCAAATCTGGCAATCTATGGGGGAGAAGATATTTCTATACAGCCAAATGACGAACAGTCTGGAAGATCAATAATGAAAATAAGAAAAAGGACCGGTCGTAAGACCGATCGCTGAGGGACACCAGATAGAACTGGGACTGGATCTGAAGCTTGGCCAGCTAAAACCACTTTTTGAGAGCGCTCAGGGAGCCATGAGTTGATCCACTTTCTTTAGTTTGCCGAGGCGCCAGTGCCAAACTGCGCCGAAGAAAACCCATTGTCTTAGTTGCCTTACTTGATATTTCTGAAATATGTTGACCCCAATCCAGATTGTCTGTAATTGTTATTCCAATATATTTGGCGGACTAAATTTGTTCCAATCTTTGCTGGTGGAGGGAGTAATTAAAGTGCATTTGCTTGCTAGGGAGGTGCCAAGGTACTCTCATAGAATGACATTTGGCAACATAAAATTTCTTTTGCCAGTTGTTCAGGTCATCTTCCCAAATCTGGCAATCTATGGGGGAGAAGATATTACTATACAGCCAAATGACGAACAGTCTGGAAGATCAATAATGAAAATAAGAAAAAGGACCGGTCGTAAGACCGATCGCTGAGGGACACCAGATAGAACTGGGACTGGATCTGAAGCTTGGCCAGCTAAAACCACTTTTTGAGAGCGCTCAGGGAGCCATGAGTTGATCCACTTTCTTTAGTTTGCCGAGGCGCCAGTGCCAAACTGCGCCGAAGAAAACCCATTGTCTTAGTTGCCTTACTTGATATTTCTGAAATATGTTGACCCCAATCCAGATTGTCTGTAATTGTTATTTCAAATGTATTTGGCGGACTAAATTTGTTCCAAACTTTGCTGGTGGAGGGAGTAATTAAAGTGCATTTGCTTGCTAGGGAGGTGCCAAGGTACTCTCATAGAATGACATTTGGCAACATAAAATTTCTTTTGCCAGTTGTTCAGGTCATCTTGCCAAATCTGGCAATCTATGGGGGAGAAGATATTTCTATACAGCCAAATGACGAACAGTCTGGAAGATCAATAATGAAAATAAGAAAAAGGACCGGTCGTAAGACCGATCGCTGAGGGACACCAGATAGAACTGGGACTGGATCTGAAGCTTGGCCAGCTAAAACCACTTTTTGAGAGCGCTCAGGGAGCCATGAGTTGATCCACTTATGATGAGATCCTCTAACCCCGTAATAGTCTAATTTGTACAATAGCCTCCTGTGTGGTAACCTGTCAAAGGCCTTTGCGAAATCCATAATAATAATCACATGCCACAATTTAGGGCATCATCCAGGTTGCTTACCAGATCGTGGTAGAACTGAACAAGCTGGGTTTCGCAAGACCTCTGACCTCGGAAACAACGCTGACAGTCAGCGACAATGCTTTCTTGTCAAGATGAAGTAGCAGATTATGCTGTTATTGTTCAGTTAAAGCTTCAACGGAATTTCAGATATCCAGTATAATGCATAAGGATTAAATCTGCAGTACAACGCTACAGCATCTGATTAGTGTCTACAGTATTTGTGTATGTATGCTGTTATTGTGAAGTTAAAGCTTCAAAGGAACAAAAAAATATGCAGCAAAATGGATAAGAAAATTAGATATACAGTGTATTGAAACAAAAGGTAGACCAAAATCAAACTATTGCTTTTATTTAAATAATGTACAATTAGAAATCGTTAATGAATATAAATATTTGGGAATATTTGTTTCTAGAAGTGGTTCTTTTTTCGCCACAAAAAAAAACATGTTGCTGAACAAGCTAAACGAGCATCTTACAGTTTGTTAAACAAAATAAAAACAATGTCATTACCCGTAGATATACAAATAGATTTGTTTGAAAAAATGGTAAAGCCGATTTTATTATATGGAAGCGAAATATGGGGTCTGGGGAATCTGGAGGTTATTGAACAAGTACAATTAAAGCTTAAAAGCAAATTTTCGGATTAAAATTATCTACGCCAAACTACATGATATATGGAGAGTTAGGCATTTTTCCTATTAAATAGACATTTATACTAGAATGATAAAGTTCTGGAGTAAACTGGTAATAAATAACAATCAAAAATTATCTTCACGTATGTATTCTATCTTGTACAGTTTGCATGACAATAATGATTGCAAGTCTGATTGGGTCAATGTATCCGAAGTATACTTATTAGCTGTGGACTTCCACAAATTTGGACATCACAAAATGTTGAAAATCCAAAATGGCTGACATGTCATGTTTAGCAAAAATTAAAAGATCTTTTTATAAATGACTGGTTTTTACAATGTGAAAAATCCTCTAATTAGCGAATTTATAAACATTTGTTTACAGGCGAAAGTTATTTAAGTAAATTATCCTTTAACGAAATAAAACTGATGTTATCTTTTAGAACTAGAAATCATAAATTACCTGTTGAATTAGGAAGATGGAAGAAAATAGATTTTGATAGGCGGCTATGTACACTTTGTAAAACAGACGTAGGTGATGAATTTCATTATATTTTGAATTGTAAGTATTTTCGGTCTTTCAGAAAGCAATACATTAAACCCTATTACTACAAGCATCTAACACTTTAAAATATTCTCAACTCATGAATAGCAAAAATAAGGTAGAGTTAACCCTTTCAGTGCCAGACGTCATTTCAGGCCGGACTAATTACGCTTGTTTATGTTTATTTTACCAAAATAACGTTGCGCGTCTGCCGTAACGTCACTTGTGTAAGCGCGCAAATACTGTGGGCTGATAAAAAAGTTAGTACAAAAATGTTGTAGGTATAAAACATGTAGGTATAAAGGGCATGTCCAACATCACTGCCAAAAGTACGACATAATAGTACCGAAAGCACGTACAGCGCTTTACGATGGCTCCTTTTTCTGTTCAGCGCCAAAGTTATGGAATGCGCTTCCTCAAACAGTCAAAACTACGGGTTCTCTGTCAACTTTAAAGCAGTCTCTTAAAACATCATTTTAAGTCGTGATTGTTGAACAAGATGTTAATTGTGAACCTTGTTGCTACTGAGAGTATACACTTGCTGCTGAGGTTTCTTTTAGAAATGATAAATCTAACAGTTTATAATTTTATGTTCAAATCGTTTTATGCGCTCGTAATGTCTTAACAAAGTAAGTCGCATTGTTATGCTTGACAATGCGTCTACGATGAAATTAAGTGCCAAATAAATATCAAACTTTTAAAGACTTGGTAAAACAAGAGAAACCATCACTAGATATTCTTCTTTGTAGAATGTTTTATTCTTGTCTCATTGTATATATGTATATATTTGTGTTTTATTTTATTTAAGAGGACCACAAGGTAGAATGGTTATTTATAGCTAATTGTGTCACCTCTATAAACATTGTATAAATAAAAATAAAAAAATAATGAAACGTTTATTATTATGATTTTCTTTTACCGCACAGAGAAGCGCATCGTAGACTGGTTTTAGGCGCTTGGCTATTGAGCAAAATGCGGGTTCGAACCTTCGTTGGTCTAGCCAGGCCTGACAAACTCTTTTATCTCAGCAGTAAAATTTGAGCAAATAGGCACGTTATTTCGAAACAGGGAAGGACAAAGGCAGCGAAAGGAGAGAGATGGCTCCGCTTTTCATAGTTTGTGCCCATGATTCGGTGTGCATCTGACACCATCTCTACGATCACTAGGCTACAGAAAACGTTGTTTATGTTTCCAGGCATTTGCATCATCAAACTTACGTGTTGCTTCTAAATCCGTCGCCAAATGGTTAAACATTGTTACAAAGCATCTGCTCTTATCTGGATAGACAGATGACTTGCGATTTCATCTACTTTTAACAGTACTTCAGTCATTGCAGGACGATGTGAGGGTGATAATGAAAGGATGTGTGCACTGGAACCCCGTTTGCGGTTTGAAAGAATTCCGCCTTTGGTCGGATTTGGGACCGCTTGATTCTACATCAGCAAGCCAGGGCTTAATCTATTGAGCTTCCGGGTCTCCATATCTGGTCCTATATAGACCGTGTGGCGTAGTGCACGAAACCATATATATCGAACCATCGGGTGAATTATCAAATTTGGATCTCTCTCTCTCTCCCTCTCTCTCTCTCTCTCTTTCTCTGAGAGCGAGAGAGAGAGAGATCCACCTCACGATGGGTAAGGACATGGGAGTATCCGTCGCTCTGTCTCTGAAAAGCAGCAGACTGTGGGCTGTCTGTCTCTAGCTGGGTACGAGTATATATTAAGTCCATTTTATCAGCAGCTGATCCTCCCAGCTATGAAATCATGCCATTCTTGTAACATTTTTTCCGAGATCACAAGACTACATTTACAATTTATATTTTTCTTAGATCTGCTGACATCGTCAGTGAATTATCGTTTTGCACAACAAGTAAATGGACAGTTAGCGACACATTTTGTTGGCATGACATTTCTTAACAGTTTGTCAGATTTCAATAAAAAGACAAGTCAAGAGAGAAAAAAATAAATAAATAAATAAATAAATAATACATCAAGACATATTTTCTGTTATCTCATACGATGTTATTATTTTTTTGTTATTTATTTACTTAGTTAATCTATTTTTGTTATTTTTTATTCTTTTATATTTCTATTTGTTCATTCTTTGTGCCAGTTACAGCTCAGAAAGTAACGTTTGGAAACAAAGAAATAAGGGAATTATTTCATAACAGATATTTTTATTCTAACTCCTGATAAAACTTTGAAATTATTTCCGTTACTATCTTGTTTATTGGAACAGATTTTTCGTTTGAGATAATAGGCCCCAATATTAGAAACGGCTATTTATTCAGGGCACCATAGAGGAAGTTTCAAAAGAGCTGTTACCCTTTGTAAAAAATCGTGGAAGACATGGGATTTATGTGTATGGCTACTTGTATACCACTTGGGTTTGTCGGCTATTTTAGGTAATTTTAGCAGAATAATTTATGCGCCTGCCCCCACCCCATTTCCAAACCCTCTCCGTTGTATAACCCCATTTTTATGAGTATTTTGTGGAGTGGGAAGTAGTGGATAGGGCAATTCTTTCAGATTTTTTTTTCAATAGAGAACATTAAAAAAATCATTTAGTCAAAAGATTAGTTCTATCCATCCAATATGCGAATGGGAGCAGATTCTTTTATTTTAGAGTGACCTCCCTTGGACACGTATGCATTCAGCAATATATCCTAAGCGAAGGAGTAAGAAAGGATTTTATAATTGGGTGTGGGTTGGAGGGGGTGGTGGAAGTGGCAAAATATTGAGAATTGCACACATGTGAAGTGCGTGCGTCGATCGAGCAAAGTCCGGTAGTCTTCCAGAAGGGTCCAGAGCAGATTATTGCACCCCCGCCTTCCCCGTCATCCCCACCCCCACCTACACACACACACATAACCCCTGTATTGCTCCTTGTCGAAATGTTGATCTGTTAATGGCTTGCGGTGGAAGGGTGACTTGCGATATTACGTCCTTTTTAACAGTACTTCGTTCATATTAGAGAGGTGCGGTAGTCGAGTGGTTAGAGTGGCTCGGCTATTGTGCAAAAAGTCACCGGAAGGTCGTGAGTTCGCGTCTAACCGTCGCCATCCGACGACTGGAAAACTCTGTCAACCCAGCAGTAAATGGGTACCTTTTTCGAATTAGGGAAGGATAAGGCATCGAAAGGAGAGAGATGGACTCCACCTTTCACCAGCTGTGCCCAAGATACAGTGGGTCTCTAACCCCTACTGCCCCTACGGCTATTAGGCTATGGGAAACCTTTACCTTTACCTCATTCATATCAAGACGATGGATGGCTGATTATGATAGGCTGTGTGCAATGGAACCCCGTTTATAATTGAAAAGATTCCCGCCTACAGCGGGGCTCGAACCCGGAACCGCTAGATCAGCAGGGCCTTACAGCGTGCGTCCACAAATAGTATCACTTTTCCGAAAACAGACTGAGTGGAACTTTGGCATGACCGCATTCATTTTGATACTGAAATCCGGTGCAAATTTGCAAAACGAATTTACAAATAAATGAAATAGATAAATATGAATAAAAGATATGTTTTTTCCCTTAAGCCTTGTAGTCGTGCCGCAGGTGGCGTTAAAGACCCGCAGTATGTTAGGTACAGAAGTCAATAGACGGAGCCCTGTCCTACCGATGTCTTTTACCTTCTCTGATACGAAATAAGTATATTTACTGCTAGGTTGATCAGCCACTGGCCCGATGGGAAAGTGATTCCGTAAATATATTTACTGCTAGGTTGATCAGCCTTTGGCCCAATAGGAAAGTGATTCCGTAAATATATTTACTGCTAGGTTGATCAGCCACTGGCCCGATGGAAAGTGATTCCGTAAATATATTTACTGCGAGGTTGATCAGCCTTTGGCCCGATGGAAAGTGATTCCGTAAATGTATTGACTTCTAGGTTGATCAGCCGTTGGCTCGATGGAAAATGATTCCGTAAATATATTTACTGCTAGGTTGATCAGCCGTTGGCCCGATGGAAAGTGATTCCGTAAATATATTTACTGCTAGGTTGATCAGCCGTTGGCCCGATGGAAAGTGATTCCGTAAATATATTTACTGCTAGGTTGATCAGCCGTTGGCCCGATGGAAAGTGATTCCGCGACCTCCTGCGCCATAGCAGATAACTCTAACCACTGAACCACTTAACTAGCGAAGACTCACAGAATGACTCGGGGGTGGGGGCGGCGGGGAGGGAGGGGGGGGGCAGTAGATACATGGTAGGAAGCAATTCTTGGAGCCCCTTGAGGAGCTTTGCGACGAGAAATTGACTAGTGGCAGCTAGCAAGGACTCACTGATTGTTTCCTGCGAGTTCTTATAATAATCATATGTGTGCGAGCTTACATACTTTGGAGCCTGTGCCTGAGAAAATAAAAGTAGGATGATTTGTTTCTTCAAAATATGGTGCAGGGTGTCGATAATGATAATAAACATAATAATAACAATAACAATATTTATCAATATTATTATTATTCATTTTGACGTTTATACAGCTGAAAGAAATGGTGAATGTCAGGCTAATATTTCGCCAAAAGCTGACAAATGCGGAACTTACCTATTTATATTCACTTTTACCAGCAGGTAAGGTTTTACCGAATTTTATTAGCATATGAAAATACAAATGTATGGATAAAAGTTTGATCTTATCTACAGGGGTGGCTGTCCCGAAAGAAGCAACCTTCATATGAACACCAGCGAAGAGTACTTTTCAAACAGCCCGGCCTGATCTATGGCGGGACGTTTCGCGTCATTACTGGCGCCAAACTTCCCGGACGTTACGTCATCAAAACAGTAAAATTTTTAAAAGCATTATTTTCGGTTTTAACGCAATAAAATGAATAACCGAGACAAAGGTAACATTTTCATAGACATAGACATTCTCTACCAGATTTCCTGAAAATCATTGCCATTTATTGTAGGCTATTTTTGACTTGGAACTATTTGTGGTCACTGAAGTGGCCCTCTGGCACAGAGCTGGTTAAAGGGTAGCTAAGGATCTAAGCTACCTCCATGTTGCCAGCAAAGACCCTGATCAGACTAGGCAGATGCCCAGACTGATATTAGCTTTTGCTGGGCGCACATGCCATTTTGTTGTTTTTCTCACGTTGTGGCTCAAATGATGAAAAAGCTGTCTTTTTTTTCTTTCAGTGCTTTCTGTCGCTGAATCTCGTATCAGTACAGAATCAAACACTAAGTTAGGATGAAGTCGGGCGACTAATTTGATTTCGTAACACAAAAATAAGTTATATAACAATAGATATCAAATGTATATAAAAGGATCAATATCGCAACAACATCTGGAGAACAATGACACATCTGTTGATATTATAATATTTTAGGAAGCACTGAACAAAACGTTTTTCGGTTCATATAACTGGTCTGGATCGACGCAAACGTCAGATGATTTTTTATTTTATTTTCAATATTACTAAATGTAGGCCTAGAGTGTTCTGCTACTTCAGTTTTGAGTATTGCTACTGTGTAGCAATAATTTTAGATTCTATTGCACTTACGTATGTAACGCATCGTCTGATTGGATAACGTCAATTGTAATACTTACTACGGGTGTTGCCAACTTTGGATCAGCGGTGTGTATGTGTGTGTGTGTGAGAGAGACAGAGAGAGAGAGAGAGAGAGAGAGAGAGATATCACAGGGTATGATGGGAAAGGGCAAGGAACACACACACTCTCTCTCTCTCTCAAATGCGCAGCAGACTGAACATGAGAGAGAGAGAGAGAGAAATCTCAGGGTACGATGGGAGAGGGCACTGGAGTCTCTCTCTATTCCTGTATGTCTGTCTGTCTGTCTGTCACTCTCTCTCATAAATGCAGCAGACTGAACATGAGAGAGAGATACCTCAGGATACGTTGAGAAAGGCATGGTCTCTCTCTCTCTCTCTCTCTCTCTCTCTCTCTTGAAATGCAGTAGACCGTCTGAACATAAAATATCTCTCTATACGCATAGTCCACTTTTACCTGCAGTAATTTATCGATGTTATGATTTTTTTCTGCCAGAGTTACAATTGGAGTCAATTTTTGGAAAACTAAAATCGTTTATTCTCAATAATTTTCCCTATCTCCTTCAAATATAAATGCATTATTATCAAGCTTTGAAATTATGTCCGCAGCTATCTGTTGTAGGTCTTGTTCCATCGGGTTCTGATCAGACTCTATCTGCTTGAGCTACAGACCTTGATGTGTCCAGTGAGATAAACTATGGTTGTCGCTGTCAGAGGGCAATTCCCTAACCCGAAACCCCCTTTCCCCACGGAACTAGGAACATGGTTACTAATAGGGTCCCGCCTTTATGGGACTGCTGACGGCATTTAAGTCATATGTCCCCAACCAAAAATGACAATAACACCTTTCTATTATCATGTTTTCCTTCATATATAGTTAATATGTTGTTTAGAACTAAGCCTCTGGTAGAGTCATTAAGATATAAGCAAAATACAAAATCATGACTGATTAAAACAAGGGCAACATCTCTGTGAAGCAGGGAGCTGGAGTTACTATTCTTGCACTCTGCACACCTTCAGATCATCTGATGGTGCTTTATCGAATGTTTTTTTTTTTCCAAGTTTTGTGAAAATATCTTTAAAGGCTTTACGGTTTTGAGTGGACAAGGGTCCACATCTAAAATTACATAATTCTGTAAAATAAAGGGTCATGAGACCCTGAATCGCTCACCAGAGTAAAAAGGTAAACGGTCAAACTACGGTTATCACTTGAACAAACTTGATAGTTTGAAACTGTCAAAATATGAAAGGCATTTGTTAAAGATAAAAGAACGACATTGACATCTATTGCTAAAAATGTTCATTTACTCATTTATTTGACCGTATTTATAAACTTCTGCACCAAAATTCTCTACAAGTTCCATTAACTCTTATATTTAAGCATTTTCCCATATAAAAGCACCAGAAAGTAAAGTTCACTTTGTAATAAAAAATGTCAAAGGCAACCAAAGGTCATCATGTAGGAAAGACGAAAAAAATAGCCCCATCTCAAAGAGCCAATTTTCTCCCATACCAGTTGGAACGCAGCTCCAAGGAGTAGGGATATAATCAAACACATAGCAACGAATATTTGTTCGAAATTGTCGCCATCAAAATGGCTATCGACGAACCCCATAGTACTTTAACGCCACCATACAGATTAATCAAATCGCCCCACCGGTTAAAATTTTAAGAGCACTTTCCTGACTTCCATTATTGAATTTTTCTGTTAAAGTAATTCCAAGACATCCTTTTCCGCCTGTGTAATTATTGACGAAACAGTGCCCTTTACGTCAGCGTCAAACATGTAAACAAAAAATTACGATTTACAGCTTATTCGACTTTCTCCAAAACGCAGACCTATGCCATGATAAATATTGATATATATTCTACTATTATGTGAAATTTCAGAAAATTTGGTTTTGGAACATTTTAAAATTGCAAAATAACATATGACCACCCGGTTTGAAAACAAACCGAAAAATTAAATGGCGTCAAATGCCAGCCTTACGCGCTAAGTTTTCACTGTCAAATTTACAAACTCACAATTCGGCCTGTCCGTAGAAACGTAACACCTCTCACTGATTAATCTTTAACCAAGACCGAATAAAACAGTCAAGCAACTACATTTTATTCATATTTTATTTTCAGATACAATAATGTCAACTCTCACCTCTATGCTCTAGCAAATCGTAAACACAAGCTTATGACGTGATTTTCAATCGATTAGAAGTTTGTATAATCATGGCTTAAAAGACGGACTTAATCAGCAAGTGATGTTCATTTAGGTACAGTTCATGCTATTGTTCAGGATTAGCCTTTCCCTCATAACTGAACGGTAATTTAACGGTTATTTCTTTTTTTTAATTAGCAGATCACGCGCTTGATAAACGGTTGTATGTGAGTAACCTGGGAGGGATGAGGAATGCCCTCCTCCCCCCCTTCGTGGGACGGTTATTGGCGGTTAGAAGCAGGAGTGTAGGGGTTATTACACTTTACGCACAATTATGTTTATCCTTTGAGAGCAAGAATAAGAGGTGGGCCCCAAAGATACTTTCTATTGCCGCTACTATTGAAATTTTGTTCAATTTACAAATACCAGCATCATCAAATATGGCGATACCTGTTGAAATTTTGTCTATTTGACAAAATTACAATACGCACCTGGCTATTAGCGTACAGGCAGTTACGCCTTTGAGAAGAGTTAGCAGTGCACTGTATGCATGCGATGTTTTTGCATTGCCTGTATAAGTTTGAGAAACTCGTCAGGCATCTGAGTGTTTTTTTTTTTTTTTTTTTTTTTTTTTTTTTTTTTTTTGGGGGGGGGGGGGGGGGTGGGGGGGGGCAACATTTACGAATCTGCAGGTACACGGGTAGATCTACATAAAATAATAGATTAGAATAGAACATTTATTTCTCCAATTACGAACCCTTTCCGTTATGCAGTCACATATAAACAAACAACAAAAACATTCACTGATAATTCAGATCGCGTTTTCCTATTTCTCTATTAAAATGACTGATGTTGCCTCACATTAGAGTAGTCTTGGCGAGTCGGTACTATATACAGCCGCAACACGTTTTCATGGATAACTGGCACAAATTATCGTAGACTTGTTATTATCAAGACACAACTTTCTCAATTTCCTGTTAGTTTTCCTGAACTGGGAGACTCTTCAAAAATTCTTTGCTCTCAAAGGAGCAAATGCTTTCCTTAAAGAGTTTACTTCAATTGGAAAGGTAGGATAAATAAAAAAATATTATTGCCGAGATGCTTCCCCTGAAAGTGTACCCGGTTGCCCTAGGCCCACACATTTACATGTACACTCTCAATTTCTTTTCAGTTCCTTCCAATGCTTAACATGTTCACTATCATTTGTATGCCGACTAAAATGTTAATTATCCGGTTGACTAGCAGGCCCGGGTATCTTGCAGGTCACCAGAAGATTTGATATTTTTGCATTTACGAATCGTCCCGAAGGCACATGTAAAGGGCAATCCAATACACTTTATACTCAACTCTGGGCTTAATCATTGTTCTTCATACTCAGCGTCCTGAAATTAAATAATTGGGCAGTCGATTTCCGAATCGAATAGGACAAAAGTCGAAATACATTCATTAGGAAATGATAGGAATTGAGCTAACGGCCTTTAGATTCTCATCTGAACACTCTAAGCTACCAAATGTGGTGACGTGCGGGAAGGTTTTCACTTTTTCCCTTACTGTAGTATTTTCTGAGGGTCAGTAAGTACACGGGTGACCTGCAACAATCCAAGACTAAGATAGCTTGCACCACAAATGTTATAAAAGTTAAGATGAACAGCTTGCATGTGTGCAATCTATTATGGATCTTGGCTGGTAGCTTTTTTGTTCATGCACATTTTGCTAAATGAAGGCAATGATGGGTTGCTTGAATAAGTATACAAAGTTCATGCGTATTTCAACAGTTTCTCACACGCACGCTATTTTCAACTTTCAAGCAGATTGTTTAAGTATACTGTCAATGGTCTTTACGCTTATTCGGGATGTGGAATTCGCCAAAGTGGAGCGATTCGTATACAGTTTAAGTTCATGTAACAGTGCTTTGCTTCCACGGAATAAATGGCTGTTTTGTGCCACGCGCCAAACGTCGGATGGCACGTAGCAAGCCTCCAAATTTTCCCCACACCTCCCACATCCGCACACCCCGACACATTTTCATGCTCATCATCGAACGCACGAAACGCTCTTCGTAACTTAATTCAGAACGGAAAGAGTTTGCTTGCAAGCCAATCAGGGTTTTGCTATTCGCTTATATATACAGTTTTGTATCTTGAAGCAGTCTTGTTAGACTAAGCAGATTTTGCTGTTATCATATCCGACAAGATTCCTCTTTCCCTGCTGCGGCTCAGCTGTTGGTAAGATTCAAATGATTGTAATAAATCTCAGTGTGTGTAACAACAATGAAGCCAAATCGGGAGAGGGAGAGGGAGAGGGAGAGAGGGAGAGAGAGAGAGAGAGAGAGAGAGAGATAATACGCTGTCACAGCAACGACTGCTCAAGTCATGTTTGGGACCTATACATCACTCCAGGCATCAGTCAAGATGAATTCCCCCACTTCCCTGGCCCCCACCCTCGTCACCAACCGCCTCCTTCCATTCCCCCTGGCTTGTTTCTTTCTAAGTAACTTGAGCCGCGACGCGAGAAAACCAACGATGTAGAGATAATCCTGGGCATCCGCCCAGTCTAACCAGAGTCTTTGCTGTCTGCAGGTAGCTTAGACCCTTAGCTACCCTTTAAACGCTTAGGGAAGACTCTGTGCAGACTAGGCGGATGCCGAGGCTGATCTGAGTCTGCGCTGGGCACACAACCACTTTGTTTATTTTCTCGTGTCGCGGCTCATATGTTCTCTGTAATTGTTGAGCAAATTATAAAATCAGATCGTAAATTTTTCGAAAACTAGACAAACAAAACGACAAGAAAGAAACTGGTGCATTTTATGTCCGACTTATAATCTGTTTACATGGCATGCAGACTGGCAATCTAGCGCGAGGCAATATACGTCATTTATTTTATTACGTCACAACACTGACCTTATTACTTATTTGACAGAAAACAGATGACTGTTTGAAAGATAAATAATATTAGAAAAGGATATTATTTTCACAAATTTGAGTGGCAGAACGTCAGATTTGTACAATGCCAATCAGGTCAGCAGTCAGGTAAGGTACGTTCTACCAGTTTGTAGTCTTTTTTAGCTAACTAAACTCCGTAATTTTTCTCCTCTTCAAGTATTTAGCAATTTGAGCTAATGTTTGACAAGCTGTCGACCTCAATTTTCTGTCTAAATTGTGGCTGTCCGGCAAGTATGGCTGGTGCTCATATCACGTGCTAGACCGTTTCCTGAGCGTTAAAACTGCAGATGCCATCTTTTATTTTGCAATTTAAAAATGTTCCAAAACGATATTGCTTGAAATTCCACATGCAAATAGAAGAAATAATAAAGTTTTCGATGGCATGGGTGTGCGCATTGGAGAAAGTCTCAGCTTTCTGTAAATTATGTTTTATGTTGATACAAGTTTTCGGTAGAATCAAGATAGAGTATTGTCATATGACGATGAATATTTTAGCATTTCGAGCAATTTTGGCCCTGAATTTTATTGAGAAAGCCTGCTTAATACTAGTTAGCAAAACATGTTTATGTGTTTAATTAACTTTATATACCCAATACCTCTAAATACATTTGAGAATAATGGGAAATTTCGTCAAGAACCATGTTCGCCATTTTTTGGGCCTATTTTTTATGTGGAAGGATCCACCGTTGTAAATACAATCACCGCTTTTCGAGGGTTTGCGTTCCAACTGTACACCGTAAAATTTGACATTGGAGAACTTGGTACATAGTAGGATTTCCAGTTTTCAGCAAAGCTGAATTCAGAGAGTCACACGTAGAGATACGCACACGCATTCTAGCATAGTTGCCCATACACAGGAACGTCTTCATGCCCACATCACACCGTTTCTTTCTTGCTTGGCAATAGCTGCAGAGGTAAAGAGCTTGAAAACACTTTTGAACTCCTCACCATATTTTCTTCCCAGACAGTTTGGCAGACAGACAGACAGACAAAAAAGTCCATTAGTCTTACTTTTCACTAAAACAAAACTTTTTACGTGATCGCTATTTATGCTCTTACACACATACATACATGTGCAGATAAGAACACACACACATACGCATGCAAAGGCGCAGGTGGATTTTTTTTGTTTTGTCCCGTCGTGTTTGTTTTAGCATGGCAAGGGTGTAACTGCCTAAACGCAAATACGCAGGTGTGTAATGAAATCTTGTCAAACTGACAAAATTTCAACACGCACCTGCATATTTGATGGTGCTGAAATTTCCTAATTTGAACAAGAACTCAATAGGAACTGCAAACAGATGCGATTATATGAAATATCTTTTGTGCTTAACTCTACGTCTTGTCCTCAACCATGATTGTGCGTCCCATGTAAAGGTCCTTAGTTACGCCTCTGTGTGGTCACAGTCCCGGGTACGAAACCGGCATGACAGACACATTTCCTCGAACGCTCGCACAAACACATGTACATGTATACGCATGCATATGCACACAACCATGTACACACATACCCTTTTTTGGCAGACACAGAAAGACAAATCTCCCCAAAACAAAAATAGAACAGACTGATAGACACATGCATTTGGTTCTAGCATCTGTTATTCGGCGGTGTTTTTCGGACCGATACACGCGTTTCTGTTTTAAATTTTAACGTCACTATTATAAGAATTAAGGGAGCAAATGCCACCATTTTTTTGTTTGTTTTATTTTTTTGCAGTCATGTTACCATGTTACCAGGGAAAATCCACTATAGGGGAGACGAAACACGTGTAGTAGATTTCCCCTTAGGAAAATTGGCTGTAGTCATTTTTATAGGGATATTCTATTATACGCCCATTTTTCCGAGGGGAAATTGACTATGGAAAAATCATAGCCATGTTTCCTTGAGCAGAGACTATTATGGGGTTGGGGAGCTACTCAGTCTCGGACAGTCGCTTCGCATCATCCAGTTTTCATCTGATTATGATAAAAATTCAAGATATTATTGCCACTTTCTGAATGATAAAGTAAATGGGTACCATTCTGCAGAAGTTATGGCCCTTGATCATTTCAGAAAGATAGATGTTGTGGATACAAAGGGTTATGATCTGACCCTTTCTGAACCCTTAAATTGTCCAGCTACTTACTCGTATTGCGGCAACTACATGTATTCCTTCAGGCTGCTTGTCATGAACCTTTGTCAAACTGTCAACACCTCCAGGAGTTCCGGTTTTCGCACAGCTCTGCTTAACGATCGGCTCGTCATTAGCGAAATATGCGTAAAAGGGCCGCAAAATCCATAAAAAAGCATGGCGCAGCTCAGACAGCGTGCGCCTGCAACAAGTACCACGTTTTTCGACAACAGAATAAATGAAATTGAAATCCGATGCATATCTGTAGCAGGAAAAGAAAAGAATAAAAAGGTAAACTTTCAACGGCAGTACGTTGTTTTAGAAATTGATTGATCGATTTGTTGCTTTACGTCCACGGTAAACAACTATGGTCATGTCGGGACGGTCAGTTAACCTAACCACACTATTCCTGGGCAGGCTTAGACTTCCTAAGCGGTTAACCAGTACTATGTGCACATACTTTCGCCAGTTACTGACAACTGCCCTTCTTGAATCAGCGGAAGGAGAAACGAAAGTATGTGACCAGATCGGGTATCGAACCCAGGACCTCTGACTTACGAGTCAGGTGCCCTACCGACTGCGCTACGCGGCCCTGCTTGTTTTAGAGACATATCGTATTTTGGACACAGTATTCGAAGGAGGGATCCTGGCCTCTCCTTTCACTGTATTTTGACCCTCTCTGTTTCGAAATAGGGCGGCCGGGTTTTCAGCTGTTGGCCTGACAGAGAAGTCATCTTTGGCCTGCTGCGCCTCAGCATCACTCAGTCACAGGGTCCTGTTACTTGGGACCCAGTAGATACATGTTATAAATCAATTCAGCAAACAACTGCGCGCGAGCTTACGCACATTAGTGACTGTGTAGGATGAGTTGTTTCTTCAAGATATGATACAAGTTGTCGCTAATAAAAATAATAATAAATGTTACAATAAGAATTATAATTATTATGATTATATTTATTATTTGTTTTATTTTGACGCATATGCAAAGAACTGGTGAAATGTAACGCATGTAGGCCTATTTCTATAAAAGCGTGATAAGAGTAAGTGGCGTAAAACTTGCATATTTACAGTAAAATATGCTATAAAATTTTAAAAGCAGGTTTTGTTTTACTGTTTTTTCATCAACATATGCAAAAACGCATATGTTTTAGCAAATCTACACGCATGCCTGTCTCAAAAGAACCAACCTTCATATGAACACTAATGTAGAGTACTTTTCAAACAGCCCTGCTCTATGGCGGGACGTTTCGCGTGTCATTACTGGCGCCAAATCTGCCGGACGTTACGTCATCGAAACAATTAAACCTTTACAAGTATTTCTTTCGGTTGTTAAACGTCAAAACAAATAACGAAGATAAAGGTAACATCATGATAAATATTTTGTACAAGATTTCCTCAAAGTTATCGCCATGCTCTGTCATTTTAACTTGGAACTATTTGTGGTCACTGAAGTGGCCCTCTGGCACAGAGCTTACGTAATTTATCAAGATTATTACTAACCTGTTTGTGTCTTGACTTCCCACTATACCATTATTTGCATTAAATAGGCTAATATCTGTTAAGTATTCTGAATCTCAAGTTTGTAATAGATGCTATTACTGTGTAGAGCACGTACATGGTTTATATTGGTTACTATTAGTAGTATGTGGTTTGTCATGTTAGTCAAAACTGTTTAGAGCATATGTACAAATTGAAATAGTATAGTATTCTTGCATGCTAGTGTACAAATTGTAAATATGTTGTTCCTCATGATGTTATACCATGTTATAACCTGAGAGAAATAAAGAATAAAGAAGAGGGTCTACATTGTAGAAAAACGGGTACTTCTCTTTGAAAGAAACAAAATTAGTAAGGGGCTGTTACATGCAAAGGGTCTAAGCTACCCCCAATCTGATTAGACTGGGCGGAATCCCAGGCTGACGCGACTGCGCTAGGCGCATAACTCTTTGTTGGTTTTGTCGTGTCGCGGCTTAAATGGACTCATGGCATTATGAAGTCTGCATGGAATTTATAATAATAACAGAAGAGTCCGCTAGGCATGAATTGGCTAAAGTTTTGTGATGTAACAAGTACTTTCATCGTGACTGAAAGAGCTAACATACTTACAGCCAATTATGTCGAGTTTATGTTACATCAGCCTACTAAAGATTGAAAGCAGCTGAGCATGTAAAAAAGGGTTTATATTCTCTGCGATTGCATGCAAGTATGTTTTACCTGTTATTTATCAAAGCTGTAAAGTTTCCAGATAAAAAATGAATACTTGCTTTCCCGCCTCTAACAGTAGACGATATGAAGCATAGACGAAATGCTAGACCACTTAAAAAGGAACAAAGATTAATGTGATTATAAACCATTGTTTTAAGCCACATAATTAAATGACTAACAGCATCACTCAGTGAAGGGAAATTAAATGCCTGCTGATATTAAAAGGCCATGTCAAGCTAAAAGTTTGCCTAACCAACCCGTACAGACTGGCTACGTGGAAACGCGTGTAGCACGGGCAAGTGTACTCGTAAATCGTATAGCACGGAGCCACAAGGCGCAGCACGGTGAGTGTTTACCAAGGGTAGGTCACTTTAGAAGACAAAGACAAAAAGAAAAGAGGTAGGTTGACATGCTGTTTTACTTAACTTGGCTTGATATACCTTGGAGAGTATATGCACCAAACTTTAAAATCTGAATTTATGCTCATACTGTATTTTGGAGCTGTTGAAGTCATGAATGCGTTTAAAATTTGCCACGTTATATCTACGATGTTTATTCTCATTATAGGTCAATAAAATCTTGATATAAACACATAATTCAATACAGATATGTATTAGGCATTTGTCAATGAAAGTTTCGTCATGATTTTTTATGATGCCACCTTGAAATGGATTATTGCAAGACACCACCTATTTTCAAAGTCACGGCGTAATAACGGATACCTTTCTGTGACGGTTACGGCTTTACCCGGAGCAAGCATCGGTATAACCCGGGTAACGCAAAAACAAATTCTTTCCTTTTCGGTCTTTTTGTCCCATCTGGAGCAGAATAGAATCCTATTTTAGACTAGTAGTAGACAATGAAAGATTTCTCAGACAAACACTGCTGGTCAAGGACAGGTAGATATAGGTCTTTACCTCCAGTATTACTGTTAGGACCGTTTCACACTGCCCGAAAATATGGATAGATGGATGAATGGATGACTTACGACTTAACGTCCTTTTTAACAGTATTTGAGTCACATCAGGACGATGGACGGGTGATAATGAAAGGCTGAGTGCAATGGAACCCCGTTTACGATTGAAAATATTCCCGTCTACAGCGGGGCTTGAACCCGGGCAGCAGGCCAGCGCTTAACCTACTGAGATACCGAGGCTCCCCCGACAATATGAAGGTA
Organism: Ctena decussata; assembly: GCA_963989385.1. Classification (NCBI taxonomy): domain Eukaryota; kingdom Metazoa; phylum Mollusca; class Bivalvia; order Lucinida; family Lucinidae; genus Ctena; species Ctena decussata. Next base: position 84,120,533 of record OZ022502.1, on the reverse strand, counting down.
TTGAAAAAAAAAAATGAACCTCATTTGTTCAACCACACATCGACACATGCATTTGCACAAGGCAGGCAGAGTAGCGAAACGTTCAAGGCCACCAAATTAGCCAAAAGAAATGTGTTTTTTCGTCCACACCCATTGAGTATGGGTATCACACTACGTAAGCAGCGAACAAAACTGCGTGAACGCACGAGCCGATTTGCGTCTTTGGTATTCTCGAATGTCATAGACAGGCTTTGTTGAAAGATTCAGACTAGCATGCGCAACTAAAATGTGTCTGCTTTAATGATAGATTCTTCTTTTCAGAGAATTGCTGATGCAAGCAATAAAGACTGATCATAATACGAGTTGCAACATGGAAAAAGGATGCTCAATGTGTAGGCAAACAGCAAAGTCTAAAACCAGCGTGCGCATCCACATAGTGTGGTCCGGCCATTTGCAGTTTGCATACAACACGTATGGACTCTGCGGAATCTGCATTATAAAATACAGTCTACCTAGTAATACCAATTTCTCAATCTGTGCTGTCGACCGAGCCGTTCATTTACCCTACATGAAAAGAAATGGCTGTGGACCGAGGCAATTACAACAGTGTCAGCTCGGTCGACAGCTATTAACAAAAGTAACATTTACCGTCAACGGTAATGCAAACGACTGAATTCTCGGTCGGCCACCATTTTTATAGTACCGTCTTGGTCGCGGTGTAGGTAGCAAAATTGGTATTACCACCGCGGCTGCAAAGACATATGTGCAACCAATCAAACCCTATGGAGCAGTTTGAAAGTTCTACATAGAAACTGAAATACGCCAAGCCACGTAAGACTGCATGGGTGTGCAGAATGGGCTTAGCTGTTGCTACACACAGCGAGCGTACACAGTTAATGCTCTTCGGGTACTCTACTCCAGCCATCCTCACACAAATGGGGGTGGACGGGTGGTGCGATGGTGCTGTGTGTAACTTCCAGTGCCGGGGTCCTACTGACTTGGAAGATTTTAGGGCAAGGGTCCCGGTCTACTGTGCCTGCAGTAGGTTCGGATGGGGGTTGTGTCGACTTTTTTTTCTCTCATCTATCAGTTTTCCTCTTTCTCCCTCTCTGGGAGACGGCCCGATATAGACTGAAATACTGTCTCAAAGGGCCGTTAAACCCAAAACAATCAATCAATCAATTCACACGTATGAGCCGCGTCACACAATAAGTCTGGGTAACTCCGCGAACAGCAAAGACTCAAACCAGTCTGTGAGTCCATGCATCTACGAACAGCCTTCATTTTGTGTCTGTAAAATTCTAAGGACCCACATATGGTCTTCGTGAGCAGCAAAGACTCTGATAAGACTGCGAAGATGCGGACTGATCTGAACCTTTGCTATTCGCATTTCCCATAAACACCATGTTGCTTGTCGTGGCTCATATAACAGCGCCTAGCACAGGTCGAGGCTCAAGCAAGCTAAATTGAGACGTTTATTGATGAAGATGCAAAAGTCTATACTCAGGCCACAAACCCAGTACGTGATCAGTGGTCCGCATCCCTGCCCACACCCGTATATATGAGAGGCAGTCAAAATCACTGAGACGTGTTTGTACTTTGGAAACCATTCAGTTTTTGTCAGCCCATCTATTTAAAGATGGAGACACGTACAGGGACCTCGCATCGCGTATAAATGGATTCTCGGCTTTACAACTACTTCGTCTACTAAAAGTAAAAGATTTCCGGAAACAAACGAGTTCACATTTTTTTCTCTCTTTTAATGATTCCAAAAGAAAAACGGTGCCCGTTTTATACCGTAGTCTTTCAAAACCCCTGAGCCGTTTTACTCCTTTGCCACGCCCGTGTTATCCCCCTGCGCCCATTGAGGTATAATCGCAATTTATGTTTGATTCTGGTCGAGTCAGCGAAGGGATTCTAACTTGCTGAAGATGCTGATGCATGATTAACATGTAAAAAATTGAATTGTCAAGAATATTGCCTCAAAAGAATTGTTTGAAGGGAAAGTGGTGAGCTTGACTTTGTGGCAGCATACTTAAAAAAATTGTGTAAGGTTTGCCAGATAAACCATTGTTGGTATATGAAAGATATATATGTTGAAATTAAAAAGTGTTAGATGAAACTTACATCTTAATTTGTCGGTGAATTCAAAGATTATCAGAAAAGTCACCCGTAAACAATCGCCGTGCTACGCCGTGTTTCACCGTGCTATACAATTTACGGGTACACTTGCCCGTGCTACTCGCGTTTCCACGTAGCCAGTCTGTACGGGTTGCTAACGTCTTAACTAAGGCAGGAATACAACCAGTTTGTGTGTCGGGGTCATAGGCGTAGCTAGGGGCAATTAAACATTACGCAAAATTATGTTTTATACCCATTAAGGGCAATAATAGAGGGTCGTGTCGCTAAGATGTTTCAAATTTTGTGTCTGGTGGCAGTTAGTATTAAAATTATGCCCTGTAAACAACATTTCAGCATGAAAATACGCAGGTGTGTGTTGAAATTTTGTCAGTTTGACAAAATTTCAATACGCACCTGCGTATTTGCGTATTGGTAGCTACGCCCTTGCAGGGGTTGTTTTTATTTTGCACTGCAGGGTTTCTAAGGGCCCTTAAAAATGTATATAATTTAAATGCTAGAACTTTTATTTGCTTTTATTACTTTCAAAGTCCACAAATTTTGTGATCATCCAGTGTATGGTGCGTATGATGTTAAGGCTAGTCCTAAAATACTAATGATAAAAAAAAGAGAAAAAAAAACAACAAGAAAATATGTATAAATTGTTCTTATTGTAAAAATTGGTGCTTTCGTTGGTATGTTGTGTGGGTGATTATTGTTTAGGTTGGGTTGTACAACTAAGTGTCTTATGAACCAAGGCAGAACCAAGGGCGAGGGTTGATTGACCACAAGCAGGTTAAGACCCCACCCCACCCACCCCAGTTATTTCATTACTGGCCGTCAAAAGGCGGGCAATTCTGTTTAGGTTCTTCTTGGTTGTTTTGTGTGTCGTTTGTTGCTATGTCTGTTATTGTTATATTGTTTGCGATGTTAAGGCTAGCCCCGTGACCACCTCCACGGGAAATGGCTAATTACATATCTGCCATTGGTGATGTCTTTGGTGGTGACTAATTTTGTGTTGTCTCTTTCCCACATGGTGTCTTGAATGGTATTTGGGATTGAGTTTTGTCAGTTTATGAAATTTTCCTTCTTACTCTTCCATATAAATCAGACCTGATGCTCAGTATAGGAAATAAAATGATTACTACCGGTATATTTATTTAGTTATCAGGCCGGAGTTTAGCTTTACAACCTCCCGTTGTATCCCGTTCTTTCATGATAACTGACTATCTACTAATGTGATCAGGGTTCGAGGTTATAAAACTTGAGAATAATCTCAAACTCAAAATAAAGCACACTGATTGGCTGCTTCCGAGCATGTGCTCGGAAGCAGCCAATCTGTGTGCTTTATTTTGAGTTTGAGATTGTACTCAAGTTTTATAACCTCTGGGCCAGAAAAGTCAACCTCTTGATATTAAACACTAAATAATTATAACTGTAAAAGTCAGATTCCGAAAGAATTTATAGGAGTGTTTTCAAATCGACTGTAAACTTAAGAACCAAGGGCCAGTTTCACAAACGATCTAAGCAAGAACTTTTGACTTAAGTTATAACTTAAGTCAAAAGTGTATACTTATGTGGTTTCACAACAAATCTTAGTTGAAAGTCTTTGTTACATTTTGCTATAAACTTAAGTCAACCAGCGAGGTGACTTAAGTTCTAACTTAAAATGTGTAAGGTTGATGTGCTGATAATAGGCTGTCATAATTCAGGGTATACTACAAAAATGCGTTTATAAATGAAGACTGCTTTATTCATTCATTATGCGCCTCGAATTCTAACTTGTATTTTATGTTGTATTGTAACCTATAAGCGGAACACAAGCAATTTTGCTACTGCACGTCCAATATGTGGGTTCTGTTCCGATTCCTCTTTGTTCATTTAGTAAAAGGGTATGATTTCGTCCTCCTTTTGTCTTCTACTGTTCGTGCTCCTAAAACCCTATGCTCTGTGATTGTAGCCATTTCTGGGTAAATTCACAGCTCTGCCACATGTAAGTCTTATGTGCGAGTTTGTGGATGGTCTGCGTGATCATTCGTGTGTAAATGTTTTTGTATGTGCGAACCTATATAAAGGTGCATATTTTAGATCGAGGAATTCAGCTATGATGAGAGTACGAAATGCCAAAGTCCCACAAAATTCTCCTGTAGCCATGTTTCGGTGGAATACAAGAGATAGGTGAAGTGAGGAAGTGCCTATCCGATGGTATATTCACTAAATTGTCGAATTTTATTTAGGAAGCAAGAGCAGTTGTAGATAAGAAGGGGTAACAGGGATGATTCTGAGATAATTTCATTATTTATGAAGGAAAACATATGCTGTGACCCTTCTTAGAACCGTCTCGGTAACATGGTTCTAATGAGGGGTCAAAACGTATGTTTTTTTATGGAAAAATATTAAAAATTATCCCTAAATTGTCCGTGCTTCCCCTTCTTATCTGATGAACTGAAAGAGGGACCCTACTTTTTGGCACTGACCATTGTACACACTGCTGATAACGGCTAAAGATCTCATCGATTCTAAACATTTCTTGTCCGTTGGACTCTATCACTTCCGCACTTACTGTGTCTGCCGCAACTGAACGAGGCATAAACGGTTGGAGATTTAGTTGGTTGGTTGTTTTTGGTTTAACGGCTCTTAGAGACAGAGTCTATATCGAACCGTCTCTCAGACAGAGGGAGAAGGAAAAGAGATAGGAGAGAGAAAAAATGTCCAAAAATGCCCGCCCCCATCTACTGCAAACATAGTTGGCCCTTGCCCCACTATTATCCATATCAGTAGGACGCCCCAGCACTGAAAGTTACCCAGCATCACCTTCCGACCACGACCATCCCCAAAAGGTTGGAGAAGCTTGAAACATAGTTTTCGATAACGACATGCGTGTCAGGAAACTTTTATACTCCCTTTAACTTTAGAATCATAAAAATTAGGGAACACATTCAAAGCAGTACCTTATTAAATTAAAGTTCTGTCAATATATTAAAAAAGAATAAAATAAAACAAACTGACAAAAAATGAAAGGGAAAAGTGGAGAATCGAACCCATAACTGTCTGTGCTAGAGCGCAAAACGCTATCCACCACAGTACCGCCTCAGGTACGTCATCATGTTGTTTGGCACATAAAAGTACATTGCAGACTTTTAACACAGCTAAAACTAGACTCCTAAAAATAGACAAGACTTAAGTCAAAACAGATTAAGTTTTTGCTTAGCTGAATTAGTGAAACGGCTTAAGTACGAACTTAAGTCATTCTTACTTTTTTACTTAAGATTTGTTCATGAAACTGGCCCCAAGTTTTGGTGAGTGAGTGAGTGAATAAACTCTGGCTTAACGCCCCGCCAAATCGAAGGTCATACGGAGACGGGACCTCGGTTTAAAGTCTCATCCGAAAGACCGTGGAAGCGGGGTATCAAACCTGCGACCCTAGATTGGTAGTCTAGTGTTTTTTTTTCAGTCTACCACCGCTCACGTGCACCGCTCCCCAAAGTCGAAGTACCGTTGGTAAAATTCGAAACGTGCCATAAGGCAATCCTACAGTCACACAATGTTGATTTAATAGTTGGTTGGTTGGTTGTTTTGGGTTTAACGGCCCTTTGAGACCGTATTTCAGTCTATATCGGGCCGTCTCCCAGAGAGAGGGAGAAAGAAGAGAAGTGATAGACGAGAGAAAAATGTCCAAACAACCCCCACCCGCGCCTACTGTAAGCACAAAAGGCCCTTGTCCTACTATTATCCAAATCAGTAGGACGCCCCGGCACTGGAAGTTACACGCAGCACCATCGCACCACCCGACCACCCCCTGATTTAATAGTGAAACAACGTTGATTTAACGTCACTAAGTTATATCAACGTTGAATCAATGTTGATTCAACTTTGCCAGTTGTTGGGATTGTAATGAAAGCGAAAATCTCATTTTATAACTGAACGAAAAAAGACACAATTACATATTCGCGGTAATTTGGGAAGGGTAACAAACCCTTCTTATAACATAATAAGTACGGTATTTATATCTGAAAACACAGGACGTTGAGAGAAGTGGTGTTTAATCCTAAAAAATACTGGATTGAGACTATATCATTATTTTCTCGATTAGATATCGAAGTTATTAGTTTATATGTTTCTAGCTTTATGAAAGAACATGACGTAACGTCTTATCTCTTACCTGAACTCATCATACAAATACTGTATCTCTGAGCTCGGTCAAGTTAGCAGAACGAAAATTCTGCAGAAAATTCTGCAGAAGATTCTGCAGAATTTTCTGCAGAATTTTCTGCAGAAAAAGTGGTAAAGTTAGCGAAATTAATATTCTGCAGAATTTTCTGCAGAACTTTCTGCAGAAAAAGTGGTAAGGATAGCGAATTGAAAATTCTGCAAAATTTAGCAGTTTTTATTTCTTTGTTCTGTCATCTATTGGCCACAAAATGTGAGTGCGCACCGTTTGCCGCACTACTCTATCTCATATGTGGACCGAGATATTCACAAAAATCGCATATTTTATTCTGCTGGAAAGTAGCAGAACGACATTTCAGAAACCCTTTATTTGAAAAGTTTAATTTCTATGTTCTGTCATCTGGAGGCCACAAAAAGTGAGTGAGCGCCGTTTACCGCACTACTCTATCTCATAAGTGGACCGAGATATTCACAAAAATCGCATATTTTTTCTGCTGGAATGTAGCTGAACGAAATTTCAGAAACCCTTTGTTAGCAAAGTTTGAGTTCTATGTTCTGTCACCTGGAGGCCACAAAATGTGAGTGAGCGCCGTTTACCGCACTACTCTATCTCATAAGTGGACCGAGATATTCACAAAAATCGCATATTTTCTTCTGCTGAAAAGTAGCAGAACGAAATTTCAGGAACCCTTTGTTTGCAAAGTTTAATGTCTATGTTCTGTCATCTGGAGGCCACAAAATGTGAGTGAGCGCCGTTTGCCGCACTATTCTATCTCATAAGTTGACCGAGATATTCACAAAAATCGCATCTTTTCTTCTGCTGGAAAGTAGCAGAACGAAATTTCAGAACCCTTTGTTAGAAAAGTTTGATTTCTATGTTCTGTCATCTGGAGTCAACAAAAAGTGAGTGATTGCCGTTTACCGCACTACTCTATCTCATAAGTGGACCGAGATATTCACAAAAATCGCATATTTTCTTCAGCTAGAGAGTAGCTGAACAAAATTTCAGAAACCCTTTGTCAGCAAAGTTTGATTTCTATGTTCTGTCATATAGAGGCCATAAAATGTGAGTGAGCACCGTTTACCGCACTACTCTATCGCATAAGTGGACCGAGATATTCACAAAAATCGCATATTTTCTTCTGCTGGAAAGTAGCAGAACGAAATTTCAGAAACCCTTTGTTAGCAAAGTTTGATTTCTTTGTTCTGTCATCCGGAGGCCACAAAAAGTGAGTGAGCGCCGTTTACCGCACTACTCTATCTCATATGTGGACCGAGATATTCACAAAAATCGCATATTGTCTTCCGCTGGAAAGCAGCAGAACGAAATTTCAGAAACCCTTTGTTTGCAAAGTTTGATTTCTATGTTCTGTCATCTGGAGGCCACAAAAAGTGAGTGAGCGCCGTTTACCGCACTACTCTATCTCATAAGTGCACCGAGATATTCACAAAAATCGCATATTTTCTTCTCCTGGAAAGTAGCAGAACGAAATTTCAGAAACCCTTTGTTAGCAAAGTTTGATTTCTAAGTTCTGTCATCTGGAGGCCACAAAAAGTGAGTGATTGCCGTTTGCCGCACTACTCTATCTCATAAGTGGACCGAGATATTCACAAAAATCGCATATTTTCTTCTGCTGGAAAGTAGCAGAACGAAATTTCAGACACCCTTTGTTTGCAAAGTTTGATTTCTATGTTCTGTCATCTGGAGGCCACAAAAAGTGAGTGAGCGCCGTTTACCGCACTACTCTATCCCATAAGTGGACCGAGATATTCACAAAAATCGCATATTTTCTTCTGCTAGAGAGTAGCAGAACGAAATTTCAGACACCCTTTTTTAGCAAAGTTTTATTTCTTTGTTCTGTCATCTGGAGGCCACAAAATGTGAGTGAGCACCGTTTACCGCACCACTCTATCTCATAAGTGGACCGAGATATTCACAAAAATCGCATATTCTGTTGAACAGTAGCAGAATGAAAATTCAGAAACCTTGGCCACCAAAGGGGGAGTCTTAATAAAGCATGTTTCCTGAGCCCTATCAAAGTGGCTATTTTTTTGCTGATAAGTGTCATCATGAGTCTACTTTATCACAGCATATGCCGTTTGATGGGGAGGCATCTATTTTCTGAGAAATAAGCACTTTAAAGTGGATGTGTTGATCACACATGTCAAATTGGTATATGTTCAATATTGTTATCCTATGTAGGACTTATTAATGCCTACGAAGGGCTTACTAACTCCTACGCTAGGCTAACTAGCTTCTACATAGGACTTAGTAACTTCTATGTAGGACTTATTAACTCCTACATAGGACTTACTAACTCCTACGAAGGACTTATTAACTAATAAGATAAGTCCTAAGTAGGTGTTAGTAAGTGCTACGTAGGACTTATTATCTCCTACGAAGGTGTTAGTAAGGCCTCGAAGCTAGTCGGATGAGCTGATGGCTGATCTGCACAGGTGGTAAAACACCTAGCCGGCCTTTTCTAGTGGCGCCACACAAATCACTTCCATGAAAATGCTTCAACGATTGGTGAAGACACACGTGTTAGCATGCCCTAGTTTTCATATTCTATTATGCAGATATCATTGCGTCTGCAAATAATTCCAGTATAATGTTTGACATTTACAGAAACTTGCAACTGGAAAAAGGGTGAAAGGTCTGCCATGATGAAAACAAATGAGCCGCTACACGACAAAACCAACAAAGTGGCATGTGCGCGCAGCCAAGACTCAGGTCAGCCTGGGCATCCGCCCAGTCTGATCAGAGTCTTCGCTGTGCGCTTGGAGCAAGCTTAGCTAACCTTTAAGCGCATAAAGAAGAGTCAAATCAGACTGTGCGGATGCCCAGGCTGATCTGAGTCTTCGCTGGACGCACATGCCACTTTGTTGGTTTTGTCATGTTGCTCAAATAACAATTTCAAAGATTCTTTATGGATTTCATTTTCTGTTTTTAAAGTGGTGGCCACATTTGATGTTCGATCCCAGCAGTGTTAGTAAATTCGAAAGCCCCCCTCCACCCCACAACCCTTGCAAGGATGTGTGAGATTACTTTGTATCCTGTTATATTAATATGGAAGAATTGGTTAATTTTTTTAACAAGGCATATATTCTCTGAGCAAAATAGTCCAATTTCGTGCACTGTTTCGTCTGACAATAATATATACGTTCCTCGCCAAAGGTTAAGCGTGCTGAAAAAGCAAATGTAACAAGATCATTGGAGATAATAACAACTGAATTCTAACTTTTTGTGGAAATTAATGTATTCTGTCCTGATTGGTCAGCATGAAATTTACCAGTTTAATTTAAATTTGAGTAACAACTGCACAAAGCCAGCACAAACGTGCATGTGTGTGAAAAACACATTTTGGGAAGAAAAAAACAACGTTATTATCTGCTGTCAGTATTTCTGTTACACCAATTACATGTTCACCAATTTAAGTTTAATGTTTTGGCGAATACGAAACTACTGCTTTTATAATCATTAAAAGAAGCATTATTTTCTCTCGAAACTGTGAATTTTGGGGCATTGATTTCTCTGCTCGCTCTGTGTATTGCTTACTCAAATTAATTTAAATTTTAACGCATTTGGCTTCATAATGAAAGTTACAACAACGGTTGTCCATCCGTCGACCACAATATGGCCAAGTTTAATCAATATCTATGGAAAAGACCCCCTATTTGCTCGTGCAAACAAGATACATGTAGCACATACATCTTCGGTTTTGTTTTTGTTTTGTTTTGTCTTTTTTTCTTTAAAAGGATCTATGGGAAACATGCGCTTATATACCCAAGATGGAAAATATAGCTATCAAATCTCGGACGAGTTTGAAATCCAGTCATTTCCAATGTCAGTAAGGCATTAATGATGTTTGTCAGTGTGACCACAACACATCACAATTTCAACGCCTGTATTCTAGAACGTTACTCACACTCCTGATGTAATCCCTGAATTCACTCATTAATTGAGCGACTCAGAAGTTTCGTATTCTTAAATCTCACTTAGTCTTGCGTGTTGAGAATTGAGTGATGGTCGAATGAAGTGTACACCTCCCTCGAGCCTCACTCGTTTTTACTGACTCATTTATTATGTCCCCAGCTGCCTAACCGTTAATGGGCAAACTGGTTTGGTTAAAGAGCATTTTGGTTTGCTGGTCTGTTCGCCTGTCTCTAGTCTGTCCGTCCGTAACATGCTCTGGTTGCTGCGAATCTCAAAAACGGCTGATACGAGGGTATTGAAATTTTTATATATGGAATGAATTTGCAGTCCCGTATTCGTCTTCTCAAGGGGCCTTGTCACTGAGAAGAAACGACGTGAAAAACATCTGACTTAAGCATTTTGTATAGAGATAGCCTTTTGGAATCTGAAGAAATATTTAAGTTGGCATGCGGTTAAACCAGTATTTCAATCATATACTGTTCACAAAAAGTAGGGGATTTTCAGGTATGAAAAATTGTAGCATCTACAACAAATGTGATATTCATATGAAACGCTAAATATTGATAAGATAACTATCTGTTAAGACACTTTTCATGAAGGTTTAGACAATATATCCTGTCACGTGATCTGCATACAATTTGTTTCATACAGGGGGTCAGGACTAAAATGTGGTAAATTCGAACAAAAATTTATTCAAATTCTTCAACTAAGCTAACCGTTTTATGCACTTTTAAGTTTTGTATGTTAAAAGTTTTTTTCTTCATCAAAACTGTTATGTTGGAAAGAAAACCAGAAAACAAAATTCGTACAGGTGCATCGAGTTACCGAAATATTTAGACGTTTATGGCTTGCACTCATTATTTTGATGAAAGAGTGTGTAAACCCAGTTTTTAGTTTGTTAAATGAAGCATGACAAGTGTTTCTCTGTAAATTTTGTAATCTAAAATCAATCTGTTTCGACACCAGATTCGTGTGAAATTCGGGTGTTGACCCCCTGTCTAAAACGAATGACACGCAGGTCACGTGACAGGACACACCATCTAAATTGTAATGCAAAATGTCTTATCGAATATTTGTCTGATGGATACTTGCCGTTTCAGATGAATTTATACAATTTTTAATGACTTAATATCCCCTACTTTTTGTGAACAGTATATCTTACCTTCTGTTGACAAGGTCGTAGAACCACGTCATCCTGATGGAGGGCAAGGGCCTGCCTCTGCTTGCAGTAGGTGTTGGATTGGTAATGTTTTGTGTTGTTTGTGCACGACTAAAAATATGTTTATTTAAAGGTATACTCCCTCGTATTTCTTTACAAAATAATTACAAAATTATGATTCTGGTTAGTTGTATGCAGATCAGCCTGCGCATTTCACAATCTAATCAGAGTCTTCCCTTTTCACATATATATATGATCGAAGATGCGCAGGCTGATCTGAGTAATCCCTGTACTCAAGCAAGGTCACTTATATTGAAAGGACCGCTTCCAAAACTGTGGATTGTGATAGGACAGAGGGTCTCTCTCTCTCTCTCTCTCTCTCTCTCTCTCTCTCTCTCTCTCTGTCTCTTTCTCTCTCTCTCTCTCTCTGTCTGTCTGCCTGTCTGTCTGTCTCTCTCTCTCTCTCTAGTACGCATGGAGGTAGCTTAGACCCTTAGCTACCCTTTAAGTGCATAGCAAAGAGTCTGATCAGAATGGGCGCATGCCAAGCTGATCTGAGTCTGCACTGGGCGCACATCCACTTTGTTGGTTTTCTCGTGTCGCGGCTCATATTTAAGCAATCATCCATATCATGCAGAGGTTTGACAAAATGTAAAGAGTCATTATAATCAAGCGTTTAGTATGTTCTACGAATTTCGGCATTCGGAATTCGGAATTCAGAATTCGGAATTCGGAATTCGGAATTGTGAAGTATGTGGTATAGGGTCACGTGGTAATAGTTAACTTATTTTAGAGGGTATTTGAAACTCACAAGCAAAAACAACAGGCCGCCATGACTTAAACTGACAGAAAAATAAACGTTTTTTAATCGACTCGTCGAGTCTATTGATATGACACCATGTGTCATATCTTTTCTTGTTTAATATTCAAGGCAGTCCTCAAAGAAGATAGAGCAAGGTTTATCCGCTTGTTCAGGAAGATGATTTATCTAGAGGATTATCAACTTATAGATGGATGGATGACTTGTGATTTTACATCCTTTCAACAGTATTTCAGTCATATCAGGACGATGGGAGGGTGCAAATGCAAGTCTGTGTGCAATGGAACCCCGTTTACAATTGAAAAGATTCCCACCGCCAGCGGGTCTCGAACCCAGGACCGCTAGATCAGCTGGTCATCGCTTAACCTACTTAGCGCCCGGAACTCCTCATTATCAATTTAACAGATGGAGATATATAATGCAATAACTTACATATACCAAAGGATGGATGGATGTCTAGTGATGTTACGTCCTTTTTAACAGTATTTAAGACATATCAGGACAATGGATTGATGATAATGAAAGGCTGTGTGCAATGGAATCCTGTTCATGGTTGAAAAGATTCCCGCGGGCCTTGAACCAGGGACCGCTTGATCAGAAGGCCATCATTTAACCTACTGAGCTACCGGGTCTCCTATATACTACAGGCATCAGTGGAGGTCTTGTTTTTAAGTAAGTATTTCTTGCTAAAAATCGCAGGGAGGGGGGAGGGAGTGGCGGGGGGTATCTAGATGTAGGGTCTGTGATGTTAGATTCTTTATATGAAGAACAACACTAGTTTTCTATTGAACTAATCCGAGCTTTATTTTCGGGTAAGTTCATGACTTTAAAATTGAATTTAAGTTCCAAAGAGTCATTTTGCATTTTGAATCATATTTTTTTAATGCTGTTTACATCAACCATTTCATTTGAAGGCTTGACGATATGAAATAAGTAAGAATAATCAAGCGTCCAGTTTGTTCTGCGAATTTCGGAATTCGGAATTCGGAATTCAGAATTCGGAATTCGGAATTCAGAATTCGGAATTCAGAATTCGGAATTGTGAAATAGTATGGAAATGAAAAGTGAGCCAATTGGGCCAATTCAATTTTTTACTGTAATACCTGATAACATACGTATGTTGACTCTGTGCGCTTGCTGAAGAGAAAATCTATCTTAAGATGTGGACAAACTATACATGGCTAGGCGAAGCTGCACCAAAGAACAGTCTTTCATATAAAAATCAAGGTTACCATACATGTACTAATATTATGCAAAAGAAACTGCATGCATAGTGATCAACCTAATCAGTGTTGACAACTTTGCCTCCCTCTTCAAGTTTCTGTGACAGTGAGTCTGGTGCTAGACAAAATGACTGCATTTTTCTATGTCTGTTAAAGCAGAAATTTGTTACCAAAGGTTTGTGCCTGACAATTTATGTCTTTGGTCCAAGTTGTGGTTTCCTTTTGCTATGGCTTCTGATTGCACAGTCCTAATTCTAATGCACATAATTATGTAACACGATGTCTAATTGGATAACGTCAAAAATTTGCGACAGTATATACTCTCGGAAACCTGACATCATCAACGTGGCTTCTCATTTGCTGAGGTCTGGTTTTATGTCCTGTGTGTGCAAAGAAGCACACTTGTAAAGGTGAAAAAGAGTAAAGTGCATTAGAATGGGGATAACTGTATTGAACATTCTTGTTTGGAGGTAAATTGTCAGTTTTATGGTCGCAAATTGCGTTTTATAGCTTCGCTAGCTCGTCGCTGAAAAGCAAAATTTCCGACCATAAAACCGACCATTAACCTCCCAAAATGACATTTTTCAATTCAGTTATCCCCTAAATTTTGTTTCATCATAGTAATATGATGATTTAAAGTTATGTCTCTTCACTTAAAAGATAGTAGGCCTCTAGACAGACCGAATGGAGCTGCAACAGATGAAAGTGTAAATTTTTTTGCAAATATTACACAAGATGGTACAGGATCTGACCGTGTAATGTTTATATATAAGCCATCTCCTGAAACAAACTAGAGCAAGTGAGCAGGGTTTCACGTATATCCCCGGCCAGCACCACCACCTAATAGAAACACACCATACAAAGCATTAAAGCAAATATTAACAAACAGACAGACAGGCGGACAATCTGTAACAAACCCAGTGAAAGGCCTATAGAAAAATGCCAAAAGGTTCCACTGGAATATATTGCAACTATAAGCAAAAAATACAACGTAAAATTTAAACACAAAGAGTATACAAATTTCAGTCTCTGACCTTGACATTAGGTCAGCAGCAACATTCAGACGATGTCAACTAATCCGTTTCAACCTAGTAGCATTGCAAAATGTTCTATTCAAGTGTATTCAAAATATAAGCATGTAAAATGCAACTCAACACGAAACTTTCACACAAATGGTATACAAATTTATGTGACCTTGAACTTAGACTGGCAGCAGCATCAAGATGGTGAAACTAATATGTATCTATCATATGCTTACACTAAGCACATATAAACAAGTTACAGTTAAGACTTTCAGAAAAACAGAGCAAAAGCATAAACTCAACACAAAACTTTAAGGCCAATATTGTACAAATTTCAAAGTCTGTGACCTTGACCTTAAGCCAGCAGCAGCATCTAAATGAACCAAATTTATCAGTATCCATCCTTTAAAATACTAAGCATAAAGGAACAAGTTCCGATTAACAGAAGCAGAATAAAACTTAACGCAAAACTTTAACTTACAAACAGATGAACGGACCAAAAGACGAACAAACGGATGGAAAGATGAAAACTATATACCCCTCAATGTATAATTAGTTGTAAATGGCTGTATGCAGTATATGTAAATGGTTATGTGTCCTGCTTTGTTTTGTGCTTTAAAATAGAGAGTAGGTACAAATAGATGTTTATATGTTCACATACGAAATCAAACTTTGCTAACAAAGGGTTTCTGAAATTTCGTTCTGCTACTCTCTAGCAGAAGAAAATATGCGATTTTTGTGAATATCTCGGTCCACTTATGAGATAGAGTAGTGCGGTAAACGGCGCTCATTCACATTTTGTGGCCTCCAGATGACAGAACATAGAAATCAAACTTTGCTTACAAAGGGTTTCTGAAATTTCGTTCTGCTACTCTCTAGCAGAAGAAAATATGCGATTTTTTTGAGTATCTCGGTCCACTTATGAGATAGAGTAGTGCGGTAAACGGCGCTCACTCACATTTTGTGGCCTCCAGAGGCCAGAACATAGAAATCAAACTTTGCTTGCGAAGGGATTCTGAAATTTCGTTCTGCTACTTTCCAGCAGAAGAAAATATGCGATTTTTGTGAATATCTCGGTCCACTTATGAGATAGAGTAGTGCGGTAAACGGCGCTCACTCACTTTTTGTGGCCTCCAGATGACAGAACATAGAAATCAAACTTTGCTTACAAAGGGTTTCTGAAATTTCGTTCTGCTACTCTCTAGCAGAAGAAAATATGCGATTTTTGTGAATATCTCGGTCCACTAATGAGATAGAGTAGTGCGGTAAACGGCGCTCACTCAAATTTTGTGGCCTCCAGATGACAGAACATAGAAATCAAACTTTGCTAACAAAGGGTTTCTGAAATTTCGTTCTGCTACTTTCCAGCAGAAGAAAATATGCGATTTTTGTGAATATCTCGGTCCACTTATGAGATAGAGAGGTTCGGTAAACGGCGCTCACTCACATTTTGTGGCCTCCTGATGACAGAACATAGAAATCAAACTTTGCTAACAACGGGTTTCTGAAATTTCGTTCTGCTACTTTCCAGCAGAAGAAAATATGCGATTTTTGTGAATATCTTGTTCAACTTATGAGATAGAGTAGTGCGGTAAACGGCGCTCACTCACTTTTTGTGGCCTCCAGATGACAGAACATAGAAATCAAACTTTGCTTACAAAGAGTTTCTGAAATTTCGTTCTGCTACTTTCTAGTAGAAGAAAATGTGCGTTTTTTTGTGAATATCTCGAGTCCACTAATGAGATAGAGTAGTGCGGTAAACGGCGCTCACTCACATTTTGTGGCCTCCAGATGACAGATCATAGAAATCAAACTTTGCTAAAAAAGGGTTTCTGAATTTTCGTTCTGCTACTTTCCAGCAAAAGAAAATATGCGATTTTTGTGAATATCTCGGTCCACTTATGAGATAGAGAAGTGCGGTAAACGGCGCTCACTCACATTTTATGGCCTTTACATAACAGAACATAGAAATCAAACTTTGCTTACAAAGGGTTTCTGAAATTTCGTTCTGCTACTCTCTAGCAGCAGAAAATATGCGATTTTTGTGAATATCTCGAGTCCACTAATGAGATAGAGTAGTGCGGTAAACGGCGCTCACTCACATTTTGTGGCCTCCAGATGACAGAACATAGAAATCAAACTTTGCTTACTGAAATTTCGTTCTGCTACTCTCTAGCAGAAGAAAATATGCGATTTTTGTGAATATCTCGGTCCACTTATGAGATAGAGTAGTGCGGTAAACGGCGCTCACTCACATTTTGTGGCCTCCAGATGACAGAACATAGAAATCAAACTTTGCAAACAAAGGGTTTCTGAAATTACGTTCTGCTACTTTCCAGCAGAAGAAAATATGCGATTTTTGTGAATATCTCGGTCCACTTATGAGATAGAGAGGTGCGGTAAACGGCGCTCACTCACATTTTATGGCCTCTACATGACAGAACATAGAAATCAAACTTTGCTAACAAAGAGTTTCTGAAATTTCGTTCTGCTACTCTCTAGCAGAAGAAAATATGCGATTTTTGTGAATATCTCGGTCCACTTATGAGATAAAGTAGTGCGGTAAACGGCGCTCACTCACTTTTTGTGGCCTCCAGGTGACAGAACATAGAAATCAAACTTTGCTTACAAAGGGTTTCTGAAATTTCGTTCTGCTACTCTCTAGCAGAAGAAAATATGCGATTTTGTGAATATCTCGGTACACTTATGAGATAGAGTAGTGCGGTAAACGGCGCTCACTCACATTTTGTGGCCTCCTGATGACAGAACATAGAAATCAAACTTTGCAAACAAAGGGTTTCTGAAATTTCGTTCTGCTACTTTCCAGCAGAAGAAAATATGCGATTTTTGTGAATATCTCGGTCCACTTATGAGATAGAGAGGTGCGGTAAACGGCGCTCACTCACATTTTATAGCTTCTACATGACAGAACATAGAAATCAAACTTTGCTAACAAAGGGTTTCTGAAATTTCGTTCTGCTACTCTCTAGCAGAAGAAAATATGCGATTTTTGTGAATATCTCGGTCCACTTATGAGATAGAGTAGTGCGGTAAACGGCGCTCACTCACATTTTGTGGCATCCAGATGACAGAACATAGAAATTAAACTTTTCAAATAAAGGGTTTCTGAAATTTCGTTCTGCTACTTTCCAGCAGAAGAAAATATGCGATTTTTGTGAATATCTCGGTCCACTTATGAGATAGAGAAGTGCGGTAAACGGCGCTCACTCACATTTTGTGGCCTATAGATGATAGAACAAAGAAATAAAAACTGCTAAATTTTGCAGAATTTTCAATTCGCTATCCTTACCACTTTTTCTGCAGAAAATTCTGCAGAATATTTGTTTCGCTAACTTTACCACTTTTTCTGCAGAAAATTCTGCAGAAAATTCTGCAGAATCTTCTGCAGAATTTTCTGCAGAATTTTCGTTCTGCTAACTTTACCGAGCCTGTATCTCTGCTCAAAGACAAAACTAACATATGTTGTGGGTATTCAATAGTCAGAACAAAAATTTGATACACTTTTGAGCCGCGACACGAGAAAACCAACAAAATGGTTGTGCGCCCAGCGCAGACTCAGATCAGCCTGGACATCCGCCCAGTCCGATTACGCTTTGCTAAGCGCTTAAAGTGTAGCTAAGGGTCTAAGCTATCTCCATGCAGACAGCGAAGACTCTGTTCAGACTGGGCGGATGCCCAGGCTGATCTGAGTATGCGCTGGCTGCACAACCACCTTGTTGGTTTTGTCGTGTCGCGGCTGAATTTTTATTTTGATCCGTTGGAATGTTTTGGTTTGCGTCTCTGAACCTGCAAACTTGAGTGGATGATGTACATGTAGTTGGACAGTCCTTGTGCAGCGCTAGTTACATGTAGCACAGCTATCCCATTCATTTGCGTTTCAGCAAAAGCCTATTATCAAGAGTTTTCAAAAGCTAGTATAACTGCCCTATTTCTTCAGAGGAAAAACTATTTAGCACATGTTTTCTTAAAGTTTTGCTTAGTATTATTGCAAAAAACATATGCATAGATGGTAAGCAATAGAAACCATGCAGTATTAAGAGAATGTAAAAGGGGGCCAAATTGGTCCATTTCATACCTAGTCAGGACTCTGAAATTCAAAAAGGGCCTATTTTTCGAGTTTAATGCCCCGACAATTCGAAAGGATGAATTTGGTATATTATGAAAGTTTATCATCCCAACTTTAACTTAGGGTATGATGTGGTCCTGAAAAGTGGATCCAGGATGTAAAATAAGGGGAGATAACTGGGTACCAAAGAAATGCTAAAATTAATCGACCGCATTTCTCCTTGTTTTTATGTCATTTGAAGCAGAGTTTCAAGCAAACAACATAAGTTTAGAAGAAGCCTATCATACTGCTAACGACTGATACTAATTAGCTTTCTATCCATTTTGGCTTAAGCCCGTAACATTCGGTTATAGACGTTACATATGAGAATATTCCCATAATGTAAATAAATTGAAGGTAGAATCGTTTTGTTTTCTTTTGCTAGTATATCCTCCTTTAAAATCATCTTTAAATATTACAAGAATTACAGCCTGCTTGACTCCTTGTCATTCGCCTATGTTACTACTTGAATTAACGTAGAATTAACGTAGATAACATTTATACAAAATGTATTCCATTACATCACAGCTAATCAGCAATCTTCACCAACTCCCAGAAAACTCTCATAGATACGGTATTCAGACATTTTTGCGAAATATTGTTGTCAGAAGTTTTTCGCTATTTTCACCAAGCAGTTTAAGGCCCTCGGAAGCTGCGTTTTATACGTGAAACAGAAAAGGAGTTGTTATGTGTTAAACAACTTGAGACATACTGAACAAACAGTCTTTTTTGCTATTTCTTTCTTCTTGTAGCAACGCTAAACACTATTGCTGACATGATTATACAACAGTTCAATTTTCTTGCTACGCTTCCCATGACACTAACATACGTGACTTTCAGTCAAAGCAATAAAAAAGAAACAAATAGAGAAATTGAGAGATAGAGAAGATATTACCTCAGGGGAAATAAAACTATTGGTGCTCTGAACATTGTTATTTATAGTGGTGTCAGTCAAGTGACAATCAAACTCGTCGTTCTTTTTGATATAAATAAATATAAAATTAGGGAATTACTAGTAATTTACATTACAAAACCTGCTGTTACATTGATTATTGAAAAAAAAATCGGTTCATAGAGCATAGAAATTGAAAGACTACAGATAGGTGAGAAAACTAAAATACACACTGGACTTTAATGCCATGAGGCACAAAAAGTATCTGCCAAATCGAAAATAAGCATCTGCTTACAAAGTACGCATTGCATGGAGGTATTTTTCGTAACCAGTAAAAACGACAATGCTTAAGTGAAAGTTTGAGTTAAAATCAAGAAACAGCCCAATTATATCAATAAATTACGATATTTCATTGCATGGACCTTTTTGATCAATTTTTAAAGTCTCTAAGATTGTGATACATCATGCGTTTGGTAGAACAACATCGGAAACGTGTAAAATTCTTATTAGTTAATGTTACTGCTAATCAAAATTTTTACTGCCGAAATGCTACACGTTGAGATAATGTATTTTCACCGCCTCCAGCCTCCGGTCAACTACTCGCCGTCCGACTGTAAGTAAAATGTATCATTTTGTAACATTTTGAGTGCAGGTAATACCATGTAGGAATAATGTGGCAAATATTGTGAATTACCAGTCCTGTTACCAAAAACACTGACAAAACTCCTGATGATGGGACATCTTATAAGTAACGGTATTTTCCTTCTTTCGTTAACTCGTCACAACAAGAATAGTTTTAATATTTTGCCTTATAACTGATGAGAGCGCTACAAACTGGTAACGTTGATAACATTTCAGCAAGTAAACCTTGGTACTTAATTGAAACACTGACAATTTCTTTAAATGGATACGTAATTAACGGTCGAATACGCTATTTAAGTTCAATTTTTAGACTTTGTTTTAGATTTAAGTTGATATGGAATGAAGTATCATAATATTTTAGCTATAAAAGCTTTCGTGCTTCATTGTTGCGATTTTATGCTCAGTAATGATAAAAGTATACAGTTTAAATATACATGATAAGTTAATTGAAAAGACTGAAGGCTTGAGGCATGCAGACATTGAGGCCTTGAAAGCAGCTTATTCACAAACAAATATTGTCGTTTGGTACTGAATGAAACAATGTTCAAATTACAATTATGTAACGCAGTATAACGTCTATTCAGGTACATGCCAAACAGATGAAAGTTAAATACCTCTAACAATCTCGTTTTCTTATTTATGTATTTTCATGGTGGCATGTGCACCCACTACTTTTAAATATAGTCAATGACTGTAGCATTTATGTCTATTAATTTTTCATATATCGAAGTTTTCCGGCATAATATTATGTTAGATTTCTTAGAAATTAAGTTTTAATCGAAGTATTCACCTGGTATAGCCAGTGCAGCACACAGTGATTCAAAATGTTTCAAGCAGTTAAGTCTACGATAGGCAAGATTTTACGTTGAGTAATTATACTAGATGTTTAGTAAGAATCTTTCATTTTACTTATTTATTCGGATACTGAATTCTGTGCTGATGCTTTTATTTCTTCCGTTATATACGTGATATACATATGATGACTGTTGACTGAGCCGTTTGAAACTTCACTTTTCGTTGCGTATTCAATTACCTAAAAACATCCATGACGCAACGCCTACTTGTTGTTGCTGCATCAGAAGGAAGTGTGAGGTTGCGCGAATAAAACTAGTTAAAGCCCCTGGTAGATTATGTACAACTTTCTATACAAATATGAAAACTTCTACATGCGAATCCCATCGGTTGATTTTCTTGCCTTGTGGTCGCCTGTTTAGCTGTCCTATGTGTTTTCTATTTTGTTTTGTGGTCTAAAATAGAAAATAGGTAAAATTAGATGTATTAAATGTTTGAATGTATTTTGATTTTTTTTTTTTTTTTTGGCGCTTACTTATTTACAGTTCCTCTGTGTTGGAATGGAGTGTCTGTTACCAAAGATGTGCTGTTTCGTTTTGTTGCATGCGTGTTTCCCATCTTCTTTCGATGTCTTGGATGGGCTGTGTTTAGTAATTGTGGCCTTTCCTGGGTAATTTTATTTACTTTTTTCTATGTACGTTTTCTACATCTCATATACGTGAACTTGGGTCTGCATGCATATCTAATAAATACACTCTAACAAAATAGCTAGAAGCAAATTAAGATAGTCAACATGTAAACGAGTTTTATTCACTGGAGAGACTACGAACTTCCAGAATAACGCTGTTCACAAAGGTTTTAACTACCTACTCGAGAAAACAGTGATCCAACAACTCTGCTAATATCTACCATATGCATATTACTGAATAGCTTCTTTTGATATCTAAGCAGTTAACATTGCAATTACTCTACAAACCATGACGTTTGGTTATTGTTTGAACAAAAATTTGAATGTCGTTCATTTTCCCGCCTGTCAGTAAGTGCAAACATTCGTTAGTACATGTATATTGTCTTTCAATTTTGATACTTCCATTATTACATTAGTGCCAATCCAACTTAACATATTTACAGATGCTGTCAAAATACTTCATTTACACTAAATACCAATTACATGTATAAAACTTCATTTTGTTAAAGTACTGAATTAGCTTTTAAGACAAGGGAAAAATGCAGAGTTTAAAAGCACTATTTTCTAAAACATATTTGAACGCCGAAATGATTTAAAGTTGAAATATTATTTCATTTTATTTATTATTTTCGTTTCATGGGTAACATAATTATATAATTAGTATTATTTGATATGAAAAGCTTTTCGAAACTTTTTTTTAAAAAATCATAGTAACTATATTCTAATGCAGTAAAACAAATATAATCCTGTTTTTGTATTCTACATCTTTACATATCTTCTGAATCGTCTTCATTCGTTATTCTTTTTAACAAAATTATATTCAGTAACGTATGTAACGATCGAGCTGTAACATCCAAACGCCAGTGATAATGTGAATGCGTAAGTTGTTGGAAGTCTTTGCAGACCCAAAAGTGGTTGGGCTGGTTTTCCTGTTAAAACCACACAGCACGGAGAAAAAATTCAAATTGAAATTCAAATTGAAATGAAAGTCTGAGGAAAACGGGATCCATGGTGGTGGTTAGAGTCCAAAGAGAAACGTTTTATGAACTACAGAGTGCAGTGTCATTATCACTGGATATTTTGCGAGTCAGCTGCCCTATAATTTTATGCGCAGTTTGATGAGAATCTGTCAGACAGCGATTTAAAATGAAATTTAGTACCTTCAAACACCAACAATTGGTAGGATGAATTATCCTTGTGTGAATATGTGTATACACCGGTTTTCTTAATATTTTAAGCATGCATTTTGTAAATCATTACAGAAACTAATACTTTGCACATAAATACGTCATTTCCTGAATTAATCAGAAAATTTTAGTGCACCTCTAAATGGACAGAATTTTAGCGTTTTCATTTTGAGCAAATTAAGGGTCAAAAGGGGTAGGGATGAAAAGTGGTAATTAATAGCACGGGATCCTATTTCAGTCACCACATCATACCTAATCATAAAGCCCAAATGTTGTGCTTATCAAAGGACGAGTTACACTTTACTATTGCAATGTGCCCACTGAAAAGGCCGATTTTCGAAGGTAGGCAGATAACCACAAAAACATGCAGAAATGTTAGCTATATGTTTCTAGTTTATTCCGTACGATTTCATTTTCCAGTATTTTAATGCCTTTTAGGTTAATTTTGCAGCTGAATACATGTACTGTCTGCAACATTTAACATTGAGCCTATGGGAATTTGAACTACCAATGTCCACTATGCATCCAAATTTCACTTCATCCTACCTTCGTAACCACTACAATTTTTATACATAATTATTCCTCATATACATATCCATCATAATCGGGTTATATTACAGTGGTTACGAGGGTAGGAGTAAACGAAAAATAAACTTTTGGGGTAAATTTTCATGTATCCAACACCAGGATTAAAGGATTTATATCAAAATCGCATTAGTATATTTTGTAATTGATAGAAAATAGAGGCATTATTCGACACAACACATCTATTTCAAAGTGTTCATCTATGTAGCAGGGGGCACAGCGCTGGACATGCATATAGGTATGGCGTTATGTGTGTATGTAAGGCGTTAGACTGAATGTCCTCCATCATCATACTGTGATATAACCTCTGATGTTATAATGTTGCGACGTGGTCAGATGATGTATCCCTCTGCATGAAGCTGATGCATTGTAAAATTCTGTGACCTTGAACTTTGGTCCACTAACTTTATATGAAAAGTTACTTGGATGAGCTTTTTTCTTACCTAATTTGATATCTTTGGGTTAGGACTGCTGATATTTGATCAGATCATATCCTTAAAATGTAGGAACTGCAAAGCATCCATGCACACTGAGTCCTTGAACTTTATGCATGGACCAGGATTTTCACTAAGTCTTATATCTCAACACGGTTTTTGGGTTCGCAATATGATTGCAAATAGTTGGTCAGTCAAACAATGCAAAGAATCCTTATACTATTTGTAGGTTTCTGTGACATATATTTTAAAGTTCACTGTTATTTTCCTTATATATTCAACATTATATATGCATCATACTAAAGACAATGGTTCAGTCAGACTTCGCAGATGACGTCATACTATTTGTAGGTCATTGTGACTTGTATTTCATGATTCATTGAATTAATGTTTTATTACGAAATAATATTTAATTGAATCTTAACCGGACTTGGAATAGTAAGTCCCTTTAGCGCTGCGTCTCATTTGGTACTACATGTAGGTCCCTTTTCACCTATATTTCTTGGTTCACTGATTTTGTCTAATATGTTAAACATATGTACCTGTGTAGCATCTAAAAATCATAACATTTCATACATGATTGATATATGATATGATGAAGTTTTCATTATTTGAATAAATAGTGAATAATGCTTAAGAAAAGAAGGTTGATGACCTTTTCACGCACTTGCCAGAACACCAGCGTACAAAAGCTTTTCGCCAAAAATACATTTGTTTAACAATATTGGTCGGTTATAATCAACTTCCTGTTCATTTGTTTCATTATTTTCCCAAGAGCAAACGCTTTACATGCTTATTATTATGTTAATAAACACTTGTAAAATCTACTGTTCTGAAGGTTCGTAAAATTCAAATAAAATTTCTCCTTACTAGATGGTTTGAGCGAAAATATCTCTTTTAGACTGCGGATAAGAACCAAAAGTATTATATCTGTCAGTTTGGAGGGCCGATATGCTAGCAAAATTGCTGATTATATCGAAACACCGCAAGTAGTTAGTGTACCCCATTCAGCACCCCATATGCAATAAACCGGAAGTCACGTGATTATTTATGAAACCGCAAACTTAAAAATGTGCTTATAAAAACTGCCAAATGCCAAGCTTTAATAAACATAAATTTTATCAGGATCGGTCGTAGGCACAAAAACGGCCAAAGTGTAACCCGTCCTTTGGTTAAAATTTCCTTTCGAATCGCCGAGGCATTAAAGTTGCATTTTTTCGGCTTCAGCGTCCTGACTAACCAAACCTTTGTCAAAACTGATGCATGTTTAGGTTCGCCTCCCTTCTTAATGAAGGTTTGCTTATTAAAGAAAGAATTTGATCTCCTTAGGAGAAAAGGAGCCCCGGTAGCTCAGTAGGTTAAGCACTGGCCTGCTGATCTAGCGTTCCCGGCTTTGATCCACGCTTGAGACGAGCATCTTTTCAAACGTAAACGGGGTTCCGTCGCCCAGTATATCATCCATAGTGCAGATTATATTTTATTTTTGTCCTTTGAGATAAGAGGATATAGTCTGAGAAATCAAAAATTCTTGATTGTTTAGACTCATCGCTTTTAACCAAAATGGATCCTTCTGATACTAATCAGTCTTTGAATTGACTGCCTTATTAAAATCAAGAAATTACAGTATTCTTTCCAATGGCTTTCGTACATGTTATAACCGAATTTTATCAGGGTTACTGGTGAGGCTTCAGTATCCGAAACTTCCTAGTATGGCCCATGTTCCATCTTTTGAATGTGTGCTATACTCTTGAAGGAGCTCTTTAAGATTTTAATTCCATTGCACATGGCCTTTCGTTATCACAGTCCCATCGTCCTGACTGAAATACTGTTGAAAAGGACGTAAAATCACGTTATCTATTCATCCTTAGCAGCAAACTCTTCCAAGCAGGCACATTACGTCGTACTGACGTCGATGCGACGCGATGATGTCGATGCGACGGCAGTACTACGTCATTCGACGTCATGTGCCCGCTAGTACGCCCCACTTTAGTAGTTCTACGTCGAAGGTGGAGGAAATGAGGACCCACGCCTGACAATCAGTCTCATGCGGAACCGGCGGTTAAGCAAAGGAATCCGTTAGATTGCTTTCCGGTGACGTAGAAGAGGAGCCGAAAAAGGTAAACAATACATACTCAGTCAGATTTTAGAATGTTTTTTTTTCAGAATGATAGGAGAGATATCCAAAATCTAAGAATGCTATTTTGTTCCTTAAACATTGCTCCTTCAACACACCAAATAATTCTATAATTGGTTCCGCGGTTTTCTTGATATTTGTTCCCTCCTCCGAAATGTCTGTTCAACACGTTCAAGGTCAGACAAAACAGGAGATAAAATAACAACATTTTCTGCTCGATCTCAAAAACGAGCAAAAAGCATCCGAATTCATCATTGCATATCAATGTAATAATTAATATCTGTCATCAACAACGATGTTTCAGTGACCAGGTATCAAGCATTGTTCTTAAATCATTGTTGAAAGGGGCGAAATGTTTTGGTTCAGCATTTAATCATTAAAAATAGAAGGAAATATGTCAACATTGATCTGCTTATTTTAGTCTGTTTTATGACATAAATTTTATGCTGGATTTTTTTAACATTTGTTAGATGTCAGCTGAGACTTGTAGGGTCTATGCAGTTGGAGATTATGTTTTAACAAAAAAAAAAACAAAAAAAACAACAACAAAAAACAGAACAGAACAAAGTTTATCCCATTCCCTAAAGTACTTGGTGTTTACTGTTTCAATGGTTTTAAATGCATGCTGAATTAAAATGTCTAAGATTACATTTGAATAATTAACACGATTTCACAAAATTTTGATTTTTGCATTGGAATGGGAGGCTCCGTCAAAAATTTTGTGGTCGCGCATGAGAATATTCGGTTGAGCATTGGAATGTATGGAATATCAAATGAGCTTGGGTGCCTGATTTAACTGCGAGGCAGCCTGACTTATATATGAACCACGAAAACATCGGTCAACCTGCGACTTAACACAGTTTGGTCTGCTCGTTTAGCACTGAAAAGCTGTTGTATCATTAAACCTACAACTCGAAGGATCTTCTCTCGCAGATAATTTACTTTTGTCTGACCTGGTAATGTAGCCAGGAAGACATGTTTTTCTTACGACAACCATTTGAATAAAATCGTTTATGAGACTAGCCACTCTTAAAAGTTTATAAGGGCCTAAAATTTAACTGGCGGATGGATGACTTGCGATTTTACGTTTTTCAGCAGTATTTCAGTCATATCAGATTTTTCTCTCAAGAAAAGGTATTGCAAAAAATTGGAGAATGTCATGCTATCAATTGTTTACAATGTATGTTGAGACCAAGTGATATGAACAGTTTTAAGTGGTGTTTGGTATATTACATTTATTATCCAAGTTCAGTACCGAAAGAAGGAAATAGTCCTGCACAGATAAATCGGCCCTGTGCGTGCATTTGCAGATTTTTCTGTGAAATCTTATCGACCCAGCAAGACACTTCACTTATATAACCGCATTGAAAATTCACTTTCAAGAAAATGCATGCTTTTGTTACTACGCCCTCAACGAATATTTATCGGTGGTCAATTTGAAAACCACGAGGTCAATAGTATTGGAATTGACATGGAGACAATTATATTCTGCTCAAAAAGGATTGAGTGCTTGAATTTAAAAGCACGTTTAAATACTTCTAAACATATGCCAGATAATTTTGGTCAAGTAAGATGATCTTGGTCTCAGTATATCCATAGTAAACCTTTACCTGCCACATAAGTTATTCAGGGGACCCTAAACATGCGGGAACCCATACCTCAGAAGCCACAAACTCTGTTCGATTTGACTGATATATCCACTCAGCTGCAACAAGGTGTGTGCTGCCGTTCTGGAAGTTATCAAGGTCCATCGACGTCCATGCTCGGACCTAGCACAATCAACCGGAAACCGACCAAGACGCTTAAAAAAGAATACAAGTTATCAGCCCCAGGTATATGCTTTCGAAATGGAAAGTGACTGCTTGTCTGAGATCCGGTGTTGTTGCTAAACATTTATCAACAGAAAAAATTTAGATGGATGAGGTCTACTTTCCAGAAAATCGGATCAACTGGGTAATGGTGCCACTTGAAAAGATGTATTGAAAAAAAATCTTAAAAATTTTAACGTTTTTTCAGAGTTTGCAAACTACAAACCAGTGATGTAGGCAAAACCTTGCTCTAGTAAAAAAAACAGTTTCTCTTCTGCATATGACAGCCTCAAAAAGTGGGGTTTCCTGACAGGCTACCCCTTAAAACTGACAGTTCGCGCGATCGTGGGGTTAAGGGTTAATCTCAATTAGACTTTCTCCTAAGTTTCAAATTGACTATCAATATTTTAGATTCGGTAAAGATGTAGTAACGAAAGCTGGACGGGTGAACGGTTCCCAGTTGCTGAGGCTATGGATACGTTCCGCTGGGGTGTGTGGTTTAACGTCATTACGAGAATTTAAATACACACACAGTAATGAAAGCATTAAGTTTTATAAATATATTATTTGAAAGTGTGTATGATATGGGCACGCCTTATCGCATTTCTAAGATTTTAAGGAAATTTAAAGAGTAACTACACTTCAGGAACTGACTGAATGCATCCATAGAGCCGAACTACCTGTGCAAGACTCAAAAATCTTACCCGTGGCCCATCTATAGACCACGAAAACAGCAAACTGACTACCGGAAAATAGTCAAATTAGTTTTCAACATATTTCAGCGGAGGTCAGTCTGAAACATTACCTTCGATGTTAATACTCAATGAAATTTCGTGCGGCGAAGTGCGGATACCTCCTCGCTTTTGTAGCAAGCCATTATAAAAGAACGTTTCGATGCACGCCGTATTTTCCATATTGCCTCGAGCAAAGTCAAAAGTCATTGCTCGAGGTGTTGCCGAAAACTACAGCGAGTAGCATTAAAAACTTAAATAGTCGTTTGCTACGAAAGAGGACAAGGTGCATCGTAATTTTGCTATATTGTCTCCAACAAAGTCAAAAAGTCATTGCTCGAGGTGATGTCGAAAACTATAACGCGTAGCATTAAACACTTAAATATTATTATGATACTGAAGCAGGACATATGAGTGTTTTCGAGGGTTATTTTTATCAGAAGACAAATCAGAAAAAAACAGTATTGGCATAACTAATCTAATAGTGATCCATGTATAGCTTGAGACGTTTATAGCTTCGTTTAAGCAAAATAAATTGTGAGGTTTGAAAGAAGTCAAATGCTGAACCGAGCTATCGCATGCGCTATCGCATGCGAAACCAGGAAAAAATGACATGGGGACTTACCTTAAAAATAAGCAAACCAAAAGTGTTGAAATAAGCTAAACAGATATTAAATGGAGTCATTTGATATTCCAATGACGTAATCAATTCATAATGTTCAACATATAATGGCTCAAAGCAGTGTTCCTTGATTTCCCTTGCAGTCTGGTTTCAAGCAAATATTAGCCGTCAGACCTGCATTTGTCAACTTTAGAAACTCCAGAATTATACTGGGCACAGTTTTACTGCACATATTAGATTGAAAATTAAATTATCTGTGAAATTATTTTCTTCTTATTTTTAATGATTACATGCGGAACCAAGCTTTCGAGACCAATTATGCATGCATTTCAAAAGAATTCTTGGTTCTAGCAAAGTGTAAAGGTATCACATACCTCACTTTCTGTTTAAAATATCCGCACATCGTCTAATTTGCAGATCATATGTACACAAATGTCAGATTTAGCGGATAAATGTGTGTCTTACCTCATGTATAATCCAGCACGAACAGGTGTTTCGGAGGAGGGAATAAAAATGACAAAAACAAGACAACGCATCAGCAAATCCTTCGGCATACAAAGAAAACAATGTGTTAGCAGCAAAATAGCATTCTCATATTTTAAAGAGCACATTTTCTGAGAAAATAAATCGTCTTCTTACACGAACGATTATCGTTTGTTTATCTTTTTCGGCTCCTCTTCTACGTCACCGGAAAGTGATCTAACGGATTGCTTTGCTTAACCGCCGGTTCCGCATGAGACTGATTGTCAAGCGTGATATAACTTGTTCTCTGTAAAATTGATAATGGCGATGTATCCATTCAAGCTAAATAGTTTAAAGTGTTATGACAATAGCACTTTCCTTGCATGAAAATAACTAAGACGCGACACGACAAAACCAACAAAGTGGTATATGCGCCCAGTGAAGACTCAGATTTGATCAGAGTCTTTGCTGTCCCTATGGAGCTAACTTAGGTCCTTAGCTACCCTTTAAGCGCACAGCAAAGAGTCCGATCAGACTGGGCGGATGCTCAGGCTGATCTGATTCTGCGCTGGGCGCTCATGCCATATTGTTGGTTTTGCCGTGTAGCGGCATTACATGTACATAAATTTGTACCGACATAAACACATTTTTAGAACGCAAAGTTATCAACATTCACATACGTATTTACACCTACGTATGTAGACAAGAAAGACAAGACAAGAAATTGTTCTTATGCCTGTTTTTGTTTGTGGTCTGCTACCAATGTAGTCACCTGTATAGCTGCCCACTTTGCTTCCTGTTACATTGTATGTTTTTTTTCTTCTTCCTCTTGGTATCGAGGGTTGGCTGGGGTTATGTGATTGTGGCATACCCCTGACCTTTCTAGAAACGTTTATGGATATGAAAGCGAATCGGACGACGGTCGATGCCTTTGACTGTATTTACTGCCCAGCAGGCACATGACGTTGAAATGACGTCGTTCTGACGTCGATGCGACGTAATGACGTCGCATCGACGTCGCATCGACGTCATTTTGACGTCATGTGCCCGCTGGTTGTAAGCTCACCGAGATCCTTGGGCACAGGGTATAATCGATTCCGCCAATTTTCGCTTCCTGCAGAGACTGTCCGTCATATTTGACTTCCGCCGAGACTGTCCATGAACTCTTGCTTCCTGCCGAGACTACTGTCCGCGTGATTCTGCTTCCTGCCGAGATTGTCCGTGTGACTCTGCTTCCTGCCGAGAGCCCGAAGCAGTATCCTTAGACGGAGGCTCCAAACTGAGGTTCTTACAAGGATTGCAAAAGCCAAGGCAGCCCAGCTATAACGATGCCCAGGCTGATCTGAGTTACGCTGGGCGCACAGCCACTTTGTTGGTTTTCTCGTGTCACGACTCATATATATTAAGCATTTGGTCATGATGAGAAACTTGTATAGTTATATACCGTAATCGCCCCATTTACCGCACGGTGCGCTTAACTTTTTCAAAATCGCAACAAAAGGTGTGTTTAAAATCGTTTCAAATAACCGCACGCTCAGAACGAAAAAAAACAACAAACGGCCATTGTCTACTTAAAAGACGAAAATCGATACGGTAAATCCTCATCTAGTTCGAACAGTTAATCGGGGTGTTCGAAGTGTCATGAAAATATTTAGTGTTCGAACTATTTGAATTGCCAATTTCCGGGAGAAAAACAATCTCATGTCAAGTCGCAAATTATATCTCATACCTCTCCGTATTTATGCATGTATTTCATTCTCTTCATCCTTCTTCAATATTCCAAATAAATATTCCGAAAGAAAGGAAAGTATTTCAACACATTTACGATGACCTAATATGTTATTGTTTTTCAAACACGTCAGGTAAGTTTGTCAGTGCTCTGGCTATTCATTCACACGGGGTCGGCTTTAAATTCACGGGTTTCTATTAATAACCCACACAGTCTAATTCTGGAAGATGCGGTCCTTTTGATCTTCCCTATTTCTGTCTGTCCTTTTTTACGCCCAAGGGTGCAGAAATATTGGCAACCTGTCATGAGAAAGGTACCGTATTACATGTGCAAACAGCAAAGCCTTAGACCAGTCTGCGCATCTTCAAACAATTATTTTGCAAACTATCGGCGAAACCTGGAGATTTGCTAGACTGGTCAACGTTCGCAAATGCACTATATGATGCGGGTGTTTGCTGATCGGATGTGTCCTGAGGCCCACGGGCTAGCTATGTCAATGATAAACCTATCCTATGGCTACCGCGAACTTTGTTTAAATGCACAGACCATGCATATGCGCAGGCTGGTCGCTTCGTTCAGTTTGCGCATGTATTCAGATTGATTTTGTCAGGACACAAGAGTTTGTCGTTATGACAATTTGTTTCTTTTGCAACCCCGGTTTCTCATCTGTCGTTCATATATCTTTCCCAA
Organism: Ctena decussata; assembly: GCA_963989385.1. NCBI lineage: Eukaryota > Metazoa > Mollusca > Bivalvia > Lucinida > Lucinidae > Ctena > Ctena decussata. Next base: position 84,088,583 of record OZ022502.1, on the reverse strand, counting down.
ACGCACTTTGGCGCATGTGCACATTATCGCGATATACGACAAGAATTGCTCTGAGAAATGGCGCCTTTTCGCATGTACGAAAGGCAAAGACTCAGTTCAGCCTGCGCACCCCCGCAACCTCATAACTTCGTAGCACGATCCTTCTCGGATCAACGTACATTCCCATTGTTGATGCAGACAGAGAATACGCTAATCAGACGGCGCAGATGTGTAAGCTAATCCGAGTCCGCTGTTCGCACTCGTACACACCAACTCCGTAAATATCGACGAGGATGCCCGATTGACAATTTAGACCGATAGAGTTGCTCTCTTCGCACATTGCGCCGGGAAAACAAAACTGAAAACACTGTCGCTGTTGAAACAGTAATGGTAAGGAACTTGATGCGTTTTGAGAGTTTCAAAAGGAAAACGCAGTGTGCGCTTGTGAATTTTTTTCCGGAAATGGCCTTGGTGTGCGGTAAATGGGGCGATTGCGGTAAGACAAATAAACTATGTAACAGCTTTAAGACATCATTTACATTTTATGTTTTATTCATAATTACAAAATATTGATTTGCCAAAATAATGCGTCGGGTGAAGGTGGTTTTCGCAGTATGTCTAGTTTTGTGTACATGTATTCTGCTTCCCTTCTGGCGATATGCAACTCAAAATATGGGTACTGACCGTACGTAACATTTATTTTACTCTCTCTCTCTCTCTCTCTCTCTCTCTCTCTCAGCAGATGCGCAGCGGTGAGAAAACAGGTCATAATTTTTACGCATACTAAAAAGTTTTTACGCAAAGGCCATATTTTTACGCATACTCAAAAGTTTTTACGCAAAGGTCATATTTTTACGCATACTCAAAAGTTTTTACGCAAATGTTTACGAATAAACGCCAACTTTCTAAATTTACATTATAAAGAAATTGTTCAAATCATCAATTCTTGCTGCAATGATGGAGCACAGAGAGGACTGAAAAGCTGAAAACAAGATAAATAGAATCTGTCATTGGTCTCCGATGCGGACAGGGAAATCCCAACCAGAAGGCACACGGGGTGTGTCGGAAACGAGGCTTGCCGAGTTTCCGACACACTCCTTGTGCCGGAGGGTTGGGATTTCCCTGTCCGCATCGGAGACCAATGATTGATTATTTTTCTTATCTACGATATAGTTCAAATTGAACGGGGAACTATTTTTTCACGCGAACGTGTTCGAGTGTAAGTAGTATTGTGACGTAACGTCAACGTTATTTCAAACGTCGGTTGGTAACGTCTTCAAAGTGGCGGCACCCTCGACAGTGTTTGTGTGAAGCTCTGGCTATTTCGGAGTTTTTCCCGATTTTAAGACATAGAAACAGATAATAATGGACTTATAAAGAAAGAAATTCTTTGAGGTAACTCATTGCTATAAAAAATAATACAAAAAATATAGAATCGCGGAGTTGGGCTTATCGCATTACATTGAGCGAGTAGTGATACACAGAATTCAAGCTCGTGTGAGCTGTCCCAGCCCATGGGCAAGACAGAATTTTCCAGCACCGCTAAAAATAGAACAAACTCTGTCTCGTAGGTAAGAAAAAAAATCCTGTCCGTTAATGATTTGTGCTTTTTGTCTACATAAGTTAGCTCTCTAATATTTTTACTATGTTTTAACCTCAATGCAATATTCTGCGATATCATAGATTCCTTTAATTTTTAAATAGATTTTAAAAATATGTAATAAACAATTTTTTAAGCGTATAAATGTGTTTTACTTTTATTATTATATTATTCCGTGTAAACTGATGGAAATATGCATCCACGATTAATATCTTACGTAAATTTTAAACAAAATAATATGTAAATACAAGCTGAAGGACGATACAAAATGTGGTCTACTTGATATTGTGCGGTAAATGTGGGAAGCAGTATTTCGGGGAAACCAAGAATGTTCTTAACATCAAAATGAACGGGCATCGAGATGACTAGAGGCATCAGAGAACCGAAAGAACTCCTGTTAGAGAACACTTATGCTTGCCAGACCTGGGCCCGAGGTTATAAAACTTTTTTCATGCTCAGCTGAGTTGAGCATGAAATTTTACCTGCTAATAAATAGCAAATTACTGATAAGTACGGTTGTTTTCTTGCTCAGTTTGGCTGAGTATGAAATTTTCTCTGCTTATGAATATGAAAATGCCAACATTAGTTGGCATTTTCATATTTATCAGCAGAGAAAATTACATGCTCAGCTGAGTTGAGCACGAAAAAAGTTTTATAACCTCTGGGCCTGGAGTTTTAATCATAAGACGTCTAATCTGAAAGCGTAATAAATCCATGCATTAAAACGATAATTAACCTCTAGTGGATTAAGTATGCAAATTACGTCGTGATGTTATGCATTGATGTCCATAATTTAAACGTCGCATTTTCTAATGGTAAAATCGTGCCGTTTTAGTGCAGAATTTGCCAATAAAATGCGATTTTATTGACATATGATAAATAGACTGAACAAAAATAAAAACTTGACGGTTTTTATTTCTTAATACCAGCCAACCTAGCAAGGATGTTATGTATATACGGATGTTTTCGCATGGGACAGCCGTCTAATTACTTAATTGGTTGATTTTTGTCCTATCTGGAGTTATCTAAAGCCCATGATACACGGTAAACCAAGTAATATATTCCTTGAAACATATTACAAAGTTTACCGTCTATACAATGCTAATACTCTGTATCATGCTACTTTTTGGAGTAATATACTACACATTTTGGGATAGAACTTATTTTATTCCATACGACTTGTAATATGTTCCTTCTTCCATACAGCCAATCAGAAGTCAGGTCACAGGGTCACAAAGCAACAGTCATGTCAATTGAATAAAAACAAAGAGGGTATTATAAAACCACCATGATCAGCATGTACATTAAATATGGTCGGTCTGGTTCTTTTTTTTTCAAAGTGCATGACCCTCCAAAAATGTATTCCCATGACATCATATATCATGCAGTCCAGTCACTTTTATTAGTCTAACAAGTGAAAAGGGCAGATAAAAAGGTCTTATGCCGAGGCATTACCTGGGAAGGAATATGTTTCAAGCTGCACCGTGTATCAGCACAAGGAATAAACAAGAGGACCATTGGTCCTGTAGCTCGCCCGAGTCCATTCAGCCTCAGTACTCTAAGGTAAGTTACTCTAAGGCCATCGGTCAACTGGTTCTGGTGAAAAAGATTTTTAAAGGTTTTAACCATATATGGGCATGGAGGACATGTTGGTCATGTGACCCGGACATCTGAAAAAAAATTCTTTCCCTCAACCCCCTGGAGGCTCTATATGAAGTTTGGTTTCAAAACTGGCCCAGGGGCTTTTGAGGAGATGGTTTGATATTGTCAAAATGACAGAGTTCTGGGTCAAAAGTCAAAGAATGACCTTGATCTCTTGTACTCATAAATCTTCATGTACTCATTACGATGACTGTAGATATCAATTTTTAGGCATAAATCTTCAAAACTTTCCATGAAATCTTATGTTCTAGCATTTTCCCACATTTGACCTTGCCATCAAATAGTCAAGGTCAACCCAAGGTCATCATTTTGAACAATCTTGATAGTACTGGAGATCCCAATGCTACATACCAAGCTTCAAGGCCATCGGTCAATTGGTTCTGGTGAAAAAGATTTTTAAAGGTTTTTACCATATATGGGCCTGGCGGCCATGTTGGTCATGTGACCTGGACCGTTTGAACTAATTTTCATTCCCTTAAACCCCTGGAGGCTCTATATGGAATTTGGTTACAATTGGCCCAGTTGTTTTTGAGGAGATTGTTTGATATTGTCAAAATATGAGAGTTCTGGGTCAAAGGTCAAAGAATGACCTTGACCTCTTGTACTCACAAATCTTCATGTACTCATAAAGATAACTGTATATACCAATTTTTAGGCATAAATCTTCAGAACTTTCCATGAAATCTTATGTTCTAGCATTCTCCCATATTTTACCTTGCCGTAAAAAAGATCAAGGTCAACCAAAGGTCATAATTTGAACAACCTTGATAGTACTTGAGTACCCAAAGCTACATACCAAGTTTCAAGGCCATTGGTCAATTGGTTCTGGAGAAGAAGATTTTCAAAGGTTTTTACCATATATGGGCGTGGCAGCCATATTGGTCATGTGACCTGGACCGTATGAATAAGTTTTTGTTCCCTCAACTCCTGGAGGCTCTATATGAAATTTGGTTTCAATTGGCCCAAGGACTTTTGAGGAGATTGTTTGGAATTGTCAAAATATGAGAGTTCTGGGTCAAAGGTCAAAGAATGACCTTGACCTCTTGTACTCATAAATCTTCATGTACTAATTAAGATGACTATAGATACAAATTATTAGCCCAAAATTTTCAACAGTTTCCAAGATATCTTATGTTCTAGCATTTTGCCATAGAAAAGCACAAGGGAGAAAATTTGACCTTACGGTAAAAAAGGTCAAGGTCAACCCAAGGTCATAATTTGAACAATCTTGGTAGTACTCGCGTACCTGATGCTACATACCAAGTTTCAAGACCATCGGCCTACTGGTTCTGGAGAAGAAGATTTTTTTAGGTTTTTACCATATATGGGTATGGCGGCCATGTTGGTCATGTGACCAGGACCGTTTGAACAACTTTTCGTTCCTAAGGTCCCAGGAGGCTACATATGAAATTTGGTTACAATTGGCCCAGTGGTTTCAGAGGAGAAGTTGTTTGAAAATGTTGACGGACGGACGACGGACGGACGGACGGACGACGACGGACGACGGAGCCTGACCATACTATAAGCTCCCCCGGAGCCTCTGGCTCAGGTGAGCTAAAAACAAAAGTTTCATACTACAAGGTTTACCGTTTATCATGGACTTAACTTATACGAGCCGCGACACGACAAAACCAACAATGTGGTTGTGCGCCCCAGCGAAGACTCAGATCAGCCTGGGCAGCCGCCTAGTTTTATCAGACGCTTTGTTAAATGCTCAAACGGTAGCTATGGGTCTAAGCTACCTTCATGCGGACAGCGAAGACTCTGATCAGACTGGGCGGATGCCCAGTCTGATCTGAGTCTGCGCTGGGCGCACAACCACATTGTTTTCTCAAGTCGCGGCAAATTTTAATAATTCAGACCTTTGCGTTATCTTCACGCTTTAATTATCAATCAAGTTCAATAAATTTGATGTCAGTGACAGAATGAATTAATATACCTTAAAACGGGACGTATGGTTTTTATTAATAGAAAAGGTATAAGAGTCTGAATGGTGTGTTATTTCTAAGGTTCGGTTAATGTTTTCAGCTAAGCATATAGAACGAAACTTAAATTATTTGAAGTACAGCGTAAAATTTGAAATTAAATGCTTAAATTGCAACTATGAATAAAACTTTGAATGTGAAGTTGTAAATGTTTCAAGTTATACGAAAATGTAAATGTTAAAATCTGTTCGGAATTTCAAATGAAAATGATATTTGATAATTTAACAATTTAATAAAATGTTGGACGGACGCTCGGCGCCCCGTTACTGCGGCGCCCCGTTACTGCGGCTATGGATTCGTTCCGCTGAGGTGCGGGGGTAACGTCGATATGAGAATTGAAATATGATGATGATAAACTCAATGTTCATCGATGACATCAGCAAAGATCTTATGAATATTAGGCAGCTCAAATTGACTAATATCTCCAAACCATGAACGATAATTTGATGCATTTTTTACGATATTCTGTTGATAGAGCAATGCCCCTTAATTTATGTCATTAAAACGCTAATTCATACTTGCTCTTTTAAGTAAATGGATTTTTCCACCTTAAACTCTCCAAAGTACTGTAAGTCAGAAGTGCTCATGTTTAAGATTTAAATATTCTGCAAAAGACATTTTCTTGATTCGTTGTTTTGGTTTTAGCAGCTTTTTAAGTCAGTGCTTCAGTCGGGCTGTTTCCTAGTTAAAGGGAGAAAGAAAATGCGAGAGGAAAAATCCAAACTCCTTCCCGCACGTTCTGCAAGCACAGTCGGCCCTTGCCTTACTACGATCAAAATTAGTTGGACAAACTGGCATTGAAAATTAACCAGCCAGGCCGTCCCACTGAAAGAGATAATAGGGAATTTGAGTTTCTTTCATAAAGGTTGGTAGTTAACTTGATGGGAGATATCTTGTATTGTTAAAATGAGCCGCGACACGACAAAACCAACAATGTGGTTGTGCGCAAAGCACAGACTCAGATCAGCCTGGGCATCCGCCCTGTATGATCAGACTCTTCGTCAAATGCTCAAAGGGTAGCAAAGAGTCTAAGCTACTTCCATGCGGACAGTGAAGACTCTGATCAGACTGGGCGGATGCCCAGGCTGATCTGAGTCTGCGCTGGGCGCACAACCACATTGTTGGTTTTCTCGCGTCGCGGCTCAAATTGATCTCGGGAGACAAAATTTTCCTGTGACTCACATGTATAATATCTTTGATTTTGTAGTATGGCAGACCCTCTCCGATGAGAATGGACCAGGAAAATACAAGAGAGAGACCCAAGCTTCGACAGACCAAATCAATATTGGTGGTAGCTGGGAGGAAAATATGTCTGAAACTATGAAACGTCGAAAATCACAAATTAAAAGGATTTGCCAACATTATGGCAACAGGACATACTCTGACAGGATAGGGAGGTTCTATCTTTCTGAACTGAAACATATAGCATATTGTGAAGTTCCGAAGGTTGCTTGCACATTCTGGAAACGAATCATCCGATTTCTAAATCAGGATCACTCGCCTAAAATTTCGAATCCATTTGATATACCGCGTCGGTTTGTACACGTGAGACAACTAAAAAATACTAAACTTATTCACTTGAATAATAATAATACACCAATTCCTGGACTTATAAATTCAGAGAAATCCGTTATGTTCACACGAGATCCTTATAGTCGAATATGGTCAGCGTATCTTGACAAACTATTCTTACCAGATTTTTGGTCATGTTTAGGAGTGCCAGTAATCAAAGCTGAACGAAGAAATGCTACAGAACATTCGCTGCGATGTGGAAATGACGTGACATTTGAAGAGTTTCTACGTCACATCCTGCCCCAAGAAAAAAGTCTCCGCATAAATCCTGTTTTCGCACATTTCACGCCGGTACATGGTGTATGTAACCCATGTGCAATTAACTTTACTTACATTGGGAAAATAGAAACATTCAAAGATGATGTAAATTATGTATTGAAGGATACTGGGCTGAACTCTCTTCTAAAGATAAATTTGTTCAACAACACTGCTGTGATTGAAATTAAATCGCTATCACGGGATTATTTTGGACGTGTAACTAACAGAAATACAGAGTGCAAGAACATAACTGTTATTTGTGAAAGACTGTGGAAAGTATTTCAAATGAACGGATACATCGGGTTTGAAAAACCTTTTCCCTCGGATCTCTTACTGCCTGTAGAGAGCTTAAAAGATATGAAAGAAAGATTCATATCACTTGCTGTGTCGGAACATGTAAAAGGACAGGCTTTACATGAAATATGGAAAAGACAAAAGCGAAATAGTCTTGTGAAAGCTTATAAAGCTCTACCTGCAGATCTGTTACAGAAATTTCAGGCAGTTTACAAAATAGATTTTGAACTCTTTGGATATTCTAAAGCACCTGCGGATATATTCTCATAAGATTTTGAATTTATTTATACATATACCCAGGCAAAAAGTGTTTGTGGGGGAGTGGGGGGGGGGGGTATACTGTAGTGACGGTATCCGTCCGTCCGTCCAGTATTTTTGCTCCGATTTATTTTCAACTAGGGCTTGTAGTTCCTGTCCATCCTCAGCCTGAAGAACATCAATGTCATGTACAAACTGCAGATTGTTACTAGTCATGAATGCGTGCAATACAAAGGGACGTCGTTTTAGAAGTGACTAACTGTGAATCCATGGAGCTTTTATTATAAATGCGAAGTATCGCAAAAATATTTTGTTTACATGTATCCTACAGAAATTGAATCAACCAGGGGCGTAACTAGGGACAATTTCATGATACGCACAACCATGTTTTATGCTCTACTTCTTGAAAGGAAAGCTAGTATTTCAGCCACTTTGGTAACTGGTAATGAAATCTTGTCTAATTTATAAAATTTCAGCATGCAAATATGCAGGTGCGATTTGAAATTTTGTCAATTTTGACAAAATTTCAATACGCACTTGCGTATTTGCCGTATACGTAGCTACGCCCTTGTCAACAGCACTTTGGATAGATTCTTTACAAAGATCCTGAAAAGTAAGCAAGCAGCAAAGGCTCTGGCCAGCCAGTGTAGCCATGCAGTCTATGGCTTCTGAGATCTAGTGACGCTGGCCAAAAGTAATCCTTCCCGAGCTGGATTACAATATGGCAATAATTCATCTCTGTAATACGGTGTTAGTTTTCTGTAGAATGATCCCAACGCATAAATAGAGGATCTTACATGAGTGCTCATGTATTATTGAGTTTATGAAACGGGTTGGGGAAAAAGATAAGATGCGAGGCTGTGCCGAGCATCCTATCGTTTTCCCCAACGAGTTTAATGAATTCAATAATACATGAACACTAATGCAAGATTCTATTTATCATATGACGCTAAAATCATATTTTATTAGCAGTTTTTGCTCTAAAACGTCACGAATTCGCCATTAGAAAACACAACGTTTTTATGGACGTCAACTTATCGTTACGACGTAATTAGCATATTTTAAAATCCACTAGTGGATTATCGTTTTTAATGCATGGCTTTATTACACTTTCATATAAATCAGTATAATGTGGTTCTGCTGTAAGATGGGATTTTTTCTTCCAAAAACAACCAAAACATCTAAATCCGGCTTATATGTAAACTTTTAGACTGGCTCCCAGTACCTTTGTTTTAGTTTTTTGGTTTTGACCACCAGAATAAAACCACAGACGCTTGGAATTTGGACTTTGGCCTGTAGAGCCACAATGAAGTCTCAATTTATAAATTGAGACTTCATTGTGGCTCTACTGACCAAGTCCAAATCCGAAGCGTCTGTGGGTAAAACGAGCCACGTTCAGACTTATACCATTTGAATACACTATACTATTTAGCCTGGAAGCCAGGCTAGTGAACTTCCAGCACATTTTGTTTCCATCGTTTCATAACTTGTAGTTTTATATTGAATGCTCATTTTCAAATATTTACATTCTTGGTGCATTAACTGAAAAGCTCTATAGTAAACTATTGGAACGTAATGTAGTTTACATTCCAATAATTACATTAAGACGCGCGACGTCAATGACGTAAAAATAAACAATGGCTCTCTACAACCTGATTGGACGTCAGCCACGTCATGACGTCATGCATGCCGTTCTGCTGTTAGCAGAAAAAAACTGCGTGTACATGTTTTACTGCTTCAATTTTAGCGCTTGTATAAGATTTTTCATGAAAGATTTGATTGAAACGAATGTAAATATAAGCAATGAACTTAATTTTTCTGATGTTTATCGAAGTGTAAACTACATTGGTTCACTAGCAAAGTTTACATGAACCCCTTCGGGGTTCATTCACTTTGCACGTGACCCAATGTAGTTTACACTTCGATAAACCTCAGAAAAATTAAATTCATTCCTTAAATATTTACATCATCCGTGCATTTATTGAAAGCCCTATGGTAAACCATTAGAACGTAATGTAGTTTACACTTCAGTAACTACATCGGTTCACGCGACGTTACAGTGACGTTAAAATAAACCATGGTTGTCCGATCTGATTTAGATGTAGACGACGTTATGACGTCATTGACGCTGTTCCGCTGTCAGTAGAAAAACTGCGTACAAATGTTTTTTTCTGCTTCAACTTCAACTTCAACCTTAACGCAAATTTGTGGTTAAATAATAGACAGAAAAGAATGTAAATATAAGCAATGAACTTAATTTTTCTGGTGTTTATCGAAGTATAAACTACATTGGGTCGCTAGCAAAGTTCACATGACATCCTTCGGGGTTCACTTACTTTGCACGTGACCCAATGTAGTTTATATACTGAAAGGATTTAAAAACTTCCACCCTTAATTTTTGAATATCTCAAAAATCAATGCAGATACATCCACCAAAATTTTACAACATGTATATTATTTTATACCTGATTATGTCAGTATCACAAATTTGAAATCGTTCAACCGAATCGGCCAGGAATAAGCACGCGTTCCCCATGTTCTTAGAACAGTATACATGCAGATGAATCACTTCATGTATACAGTTTTATGAGGAAAGTTTTCTCTTACAATATCAAATCAACTATTAAAAGTTTGAAGTCGGTCTGTGGCTTTATTTCGCATAAAGCGCCTTAATATTGCAAACGGATGCAGATGTTTGGGCCAGTTAAATGCTGAAATTTCAAAACAGTGACGTCGCGAGACATTTTATGAGTTGATTACGGCAATTTACAATCGCAGACGACGTGCACGGTTTACAGGAAGCTCAAAAGCAGCTAACCGAAACTAAAAACCAGAGGCCATGACGTTAGCTTGCGTCGACGCCGTCTCCGTAATTGATTATGCAAGACAGCATCGGCTGCAATCAGAATTGCAAACCAATGAGGATGACGTATCAATATATAGGCAGTTAGGAATCATCTAATAGAAGGTTGCATAAGATAACAACGTCATCTTTTTACGCGTTTCAGAGATGTAACGCTCTTTAAAGGGAAATCGCCTCAATGTTCGTGCGCATACATTTTGACGCAGCGTCATTGTTTCCTGCTATGGTTATCATGACGTCGTTTGCCGTAACGCTAAAACGTTTACGTCACTTTCGAAGACAACATGGGCTCTTTGTTGAAACAAACGTACATGTATAAGTGTTTTGCGACAGAAAAATGGTAAATATATAAAACTGGACAAAAGAAATAATACGACAAAAATGGGGCTGAAGAATTTTATACGGAAAAGAGAGCGCCAATTTTTGTGACGGGTAGTGTGTAATTTTTTAGGAATTAAATGTCAGGTAAGGAGAGGATGTGAAAACTGCAAGCGCGTTTTGAATCTCGTAATTACGCAAGTATAAATATAAATAAGGACTTGGTACCGTTTGCTTGAGTCATGAAATACCCATGCAAACAGTGAAAGCGCAGGCTGATCTTAGCTTTTATTGTTAGCTCATCTCGTTACGGTAATTTGTTTTGTCTTTTTCTTTTCTTTTTGAATAGTTGCTTCTAAGATTTAACGCAAGTGACATAAGACGATCAGCCGTATTGTTCTCGTAAGATACAAATTTTACAACGGCTAGGCGGCGACACTCTTATTTTCACTAATCGCCCTAGACTTTCCACAGGATTCATAGATTGTCGATGCGAACAGGGAAAAATTATCAAAATGCATATCCTCCAAAATTGGTCTCATCATTAAATGATAAACTGAAATCATGCACCACGGACAAAGCTTTGCCTTGAAAATACATGCCGGGCAGTGGCCGGGTCCAACAAGTTGAATGTTCGCATATAAACTTGTTCATCAGATATAAATGTGATATAATCTGGACCAAGACAAAAGTTCGAAATTCTATGAGAAATAACAATGAACATGCTGCCTAGTTTCAGTCCTTGGAATTTCTCTCATTAATGTGTTGTCTGCATACGAGAAAATTTTGAAGGCGACAATTTCATATAGACTATATGTTCAAGACATAAGAGCATTGCTGAAATTGAATAGGAAATTATATTGCATTACTATAAAAAGCATCGAAAGGTAAGAGCGCTATCCATATGGCCGTTGATGGCGCCAAATAGAAAGCGACGTCAACGCATAAAACCTTGACGTCAACGCGCTTATATGAAAACCGCACGAAATAAAAGTGGTTTTCCTTCCATAAGTCGAATATTTGGTCGATGACCTATATTTTTTATTTGCTTATTTGCACGAGGTGGATCATTCCTTTACTATATCAAAAGTATATAAAAATTTCAATGGTGGAACTTTTTATATTGAAGAAATTCCACGTTTTTTTCCAATAATGGAAAATGGCGGGAAACTAAAAACTGAAAATAACCTATATAATGAGACGTACGACGATAACAATTTTGATAGGCAAACAAAGAGACAAGAGAGAGGAGTAAATTAATCTTTATTTCGAAACGATCGGTCATCTATTTTCTCGGTTAAAGTGTTCGTAATAGACATAGTCATGTTTTAAACAGGCACATAGATGGCGCTGCGTTATCTCAAAAAGGAGTACGGTGACCCCATTTTATTATTTCATTTTTTCACTTAGCATATAATATTCTACCACTGTGTGAAGTTTCAACAAAATTTCAATGGCAGTTTTTATAGGGTGATTTCCCTTTAATGACGTCATTGACATTAACGTAAAAGATTCGAATAAACTGCATTATCTTTAAATTTGATAAGTTTCAAGCATTTTGTCATAAAATGTTACACGCTGTCACCCGTGAAATGTTCATCAGCCAGCAATTAGACAGTGGAAGTTTTTAAATCCTGTCCGTATACTTCGATAAACATCAGAAAAATGAAATCCATTCCTTAAATCTAAACAAAATAAATACTATCATATATGCTTAGCGCCATTAGAAATGCAAGTTTTACCAATTGATTATGTCATAATTTTCTGTACTCCGAGAAATTATGTTAAGATACATCAACCATCCTTGGGTAGCATATTTCTCACAGAATTACTTACAATCAGAGGCTTTGCTGTTTGCGTTTTAATGGTATCTAAGGTCTAATCTAGCTCCATGCGGATTGCGAAGACTCTAGTCAGACTGGACGGATGCCCAAGCTAATCTGAGTTTTCGCTGGGCGCACATGCCACTTTGTTGGTTTTGTAATGTCGCGGCACAAACATCTTCCACCATTTAGAAGGAGACCTCTGATAGGAACTTCAGATTAATTGGTCAATTGATTAACCTAAAATGATCAAGGAAACCATCTATACCAAGATGAATGAAATATATTTTAGGAATCAGTAATCGACAGAATTCTTATTTGTTTTACTTCCAAAATGAAAGAACGTTTTTTTTTATGTTTTTCATGTTTTTTTGTTGTTTTTTTTTTCACTCTTTTACGTAATGTATTATAGGAATATACATCATTTTTAATATCCGAGGTTTGGGGAAGGTTTTGCCTAAACCTGCTAAAGGAAGTTATTCATTTAAATGCACCCCTAAGCTAGAGTGTGGTCAGGAAATGCATTTCTAAATTATAATAAAAACGCTGCAAGCATTGCACCATACCCCGCCATTGCACTTACATCAATAAAAAATCAAATTAGAAGATAGGTGCTTGAGTCGAATGTAGGACATTTCGGCCACGGACGTTTCGGCCTAGGACAGTTCGGCCATGGACAGTTCATCCACGGACAATTCGGCCATGGACGTTTCGGCCAAATCAGAAAAAAATGGGAACATGAAAATATGCTACTGTAAACCTTTAAAATGACATATATGGTTTTCTGCACACATGACAAGAAAATATATGACTAGGCACAAAATAACTGCAACCATATTTTAAAGCCAAAAAAATGGGTGCACCACAGATTCATCAGCCATATGCTTGCTTGTAATAAAGTTATTAAGAAATTATAGTCATGACATGAATGATAAAGGCCACACTGGCCCGTGGATGGGGAGGACAAATGTGCAAGATTATGCTCAAAATGACCTTAAAAGTGTTTAAGGGCTATAAACCTATCAAAACTCTTAAGCAAATATCATATAAGGCCCTAGTTCAAGTAGTTGAAATATTTGTTCACCGTGATTTTCACCTTGAGATGCTCACAATAACCTTAAAGATGTTGAAGGTCTATAAAACATCCAGACAAGAACAACAAATCATTGGCATTCATTAAGACTTAGCTTTAAGTTACTTAATTTAATTATAAAAAAGTTATTTTTGGATAAATGACCACCCTTGACAATTTTTGTGGCCGAAATGTCCGTGGCCGAACTGTCCTAGGCCAAAACGTCCAAGGCCGAAATGTCCGTGGCCGAAATGTCCGAGCACCGCTTGAGTCTTTCCCTAAATCCCTAAACTTTACATGTACATGTACAGGTTCATGTACATGTATTAATTCAAAAAAAAAATCAAAAAAAAAAAAAAAATCAAAATTTCATTCGCAAGAGGGCAAGAGTGGGGGGGGGGGGGGATTTATCGCTTGCGATGCCTTGTTTTCAGTCTTTGATCAACTTCAGAAAGGGGGGGGGGGGGGTATCAATAAGGTGGGTTTTCTGCATCCCACCAAAGTTTTATTTTTTTGACTGATGGTATACTCCAGTGTGTCTAGTTTATTGAACCATATGTGACTTTGGTCGGAAAGCCCTAGTTACTGAGCTATGGGTCCACAGAAGTTGGTGGGGTAATTCAACATGGTTTTACCTGGTCAACCATGAAAACTAGGTCATTGTGAAATTCTGGACACATCATCCAATGGTACTGGTCAATGTGCTTCCTAGACATGACTTTGATGATTACTGGTCAGTTTATTTAGCTGTGATGCCAGGAAATATTGAAAACAGAGGACAAAAATATAAAAAAATGCTGAATGTCAAAGGAAGTCCTTTATGACCACATGTGTTCAAATTAAACCAAATAAAATGAAAAGGAAATACATTTTAGATGTTCTGTTAATCATTTTATCAAACACTGTCTGTCTGTTGTACTCTTCTACCAAATGAGACCATTTTTACAAGACCAGGTAAAACCATGTTGAATTACCCCACCCACTTCTGTGGACCCATAGCTCAGTAACTAGGGCTTTCCGACCAAAGTCACATATGGTTCAATAAACTAGACACACTGGAGTATACCATCAGTCAAAAAAAAAAAAAACTTTGGTAGGATGCAGAAAACCCACCTTATTGATACCTCCCCCCCCCCCTTTCTGAAGTTGATCAAAGACTGAAAACAAGGCATCGCAAGCTATAAATCCCCGAACATACGATATACCTTGACTACCTTGACATACTATGATGAAATATGGAGCCGGAAATCCAAGATACTGTTTTACTAAATTTTTATGTCCACGGTAAACAGCTATGGTCATGTCGGGACGGTCAATTACCCTAACCACACTATTCCTGGGCAGGCTTAGACCTTCTAAGCGGTTAACCAGTACTAATATAAGTGCAGATACTTTCGCCAGTAACTGACAACTGGCCTTCTTATAACAGCAGACGGAGAAACGAAAGTATGTGGCCGGACCGGGTATCGAACCCGGCACCGGCTCTTGAGTCAGACGGGCTGCCGACTGCGCTACGCAGCCCGGCGTCTCACGGAGGATGCCGTTGTTGGATACTATTGGGTAGATATTGATTGATATCCTCTTTAACATGTTTAACCCATTAATGCCCAGCGTCCCAAAAACGGGACAAAGGCAAACAGTGCCGACCAGAAGTTTGTTTTTACTTGAATAAAACTAGAGTGGTCTTGATAAAAGGTGCATCACAGGGTATAATCGATTCCGCTAATTTTCGCTTCCTGCAGAGACTTTACATCATAGTTGACTTCCGCCGAGACTGTCCGCGATCTCTTGCTTCCTGTCGAGACTTCTGTACATGATAAATGGCTTCCTGCAGAGACTGTCCGCGTGATTCTGTTTCCTGCCGAGGCTCTCGGCAGGAAGAAGAGTCACGCGGACAGTCTCGGCAGGAAGCCAATTTTCGAGGGCAGTAGTCTCTGCAGGAAGCAAGAGTTCGCGGACACTCTCGGCGGAAGCCAAATATGATGTACAGTCTCTACAGGAAGCGAAAATTAGCGGAATCGATTATACCCTTTGGTGCATGTAAGGCTAGTTTTGACATCACGTGCCAAGCATAACAGGTAAATCTTTTTACCGTAAAGAGTAGGTGCACGTGCACGCGCACGCACACAAAGGGTATTGCATAATTAGCACGTCTTTGCCTCGCAAAGTTGCGCTAATGATCATATCTCAGCTCACAGACAAAATTAATATATGTTGTGGGTATTCAAATTCTTAGTCAGAAAACAAGAAAAAATTTGATCAACATTTTATTTTGATCCGTTGGAAGTTTTTGTTAGCGTCTCCACCCTGTCCAACCCTGAAGTCGGCGAAACGGTCGAAACCCCGGTTAAACGTGTTTGTAACGCCGGTTTTTGTTTTTGTGGTGTTTTATAATTGTTTGCAATAAAGGAAATGGTGCCTTCGGTGGAAAATAAACTTATTTTACCAGATCTGTTTGAATGAAAAGCAGTTTCTGTCTGATTTCTTCAAACATTAAATCCGAAATTGGTAAACAAGGTTCAGCCAAAGGTTGTTCAGCAGATGTGTCCCCAAACGGTTCGTACTTTTGAAAATACGGAGAAAATGTTAACATACAAGCTGCTTGCAATGACTTTTAGAGAAAACTTTTGAACACTTTTATTGATTATTATAAAAAGATAAATTGAAAACATGCGATGAAAATTTTCTGGCAAAAACATAAAGTAACGCCGATTAAAACGTGTCCAGAATTACCTGACATTAAGTTTCATTTCATTTCAGCTTAATAAGATACGTATTATGTTGCTTATTTCATGCCTATTTCAACTTCATCTGTCTCTTACATGTAGGTTTCAGCAGTTCGATTACTTGGCATGAAATACCAGGTATCTTAATGAGAGGCTATTAAACTTAAAAGGCAGGGTAAATTAGAATCCTACTCACCATAGGAATAAGCTCCAAAAACAAACATACTCTTCCAAAATGTATTATTTTGTCATTTTGATAGAATTTTAGTTTCGGCAACCCCACTCCGACACCAAAGCCCAGTGAAGGGTAGTTACGACAGCCCCTCGCTTTTATGCGTCAGTTCCATGGCCAAGTACCTACATCCCCATGATCAAATTTTAGGAAGAAAGGAATAGGGTAGGGTAAACATGAAGCTTCATCCCCCAGGGCAAATTGCAGGGAAGAGAGGAATAGGGTAGGATAGATACGGGGAGTAAGGAAGACAGCAGGATTAAATGTGGGCAGGTATCGAAAACACGATAAGGATCGGTGTTCTCAGACAGTTCAGACACGAAAAACATTTTCAGTCTATATCTTCAACTGATATTTAGAACTTGTCTTTATTTTTTCATTGTCACCCGACGTAGGCGGAGGGGGCTATAGAAATGACACTCGTCCGTCCGTGTGTGCGTCCGTCCTTCCGTCCGTCCTTCCGTCCGAAATCTTGTCCCCGCAACTCCTCCTACGTCTTTCATCGGATTGATTTGAAATTTTACAGATTGTATTCTTATGATATGAAGATGTGCATGTGGTTTTTGATTTCTGTTTCGGCCATTTTTGATGGAGTTACAGACCTTACTGACTCAGACCTTGTCCCCGCAACTCCTACCACATCTTTTATCAGATTGATTTGAAATTGTGCAATATATTTCATCAAGACCTGAAGATATGCATGTGATTTTGAATATCAATTGTCCTATTTTATACAAAGTTATGACCCTTTGTCGTTTTTGGCATTTTCCCAACTTTTGAACCGTTTGACCGAGAGAGCTGAAATTTGGTATGCTATTATTATTCGGTGAATTGATTATTTTGATTATTGTAAGAATGTGCTAAATTGATAAATGACAGAGTTATTCTCCTTTCATAGACATAGACAATAGGCATTCTTTTAAAGGTGAAAAGATAACTCCAGAGCTATGTATATCAATGGGCTGAATTTTTATAAACGCATTGTTCATATTTCATCAGATTCATATTAGCAGGATTATCGCCCTTGTTATGTTGTTATTGGGTATACAGTCTTATTTTTTTTTTGGCATTCTGTAAGGGCCTAAAGTTTCAATCACCTACTTTTATTCATATATGCCCCTTTCTAGTGGCCCGGTAGTTGGCTATATGTCTTTGCTTATGCTTCAGTTATTGTTTGCTTACCAGGTTCTAACACATATTTTCTGCTTTTGGCCTTATAGAAACTCTGAAATTTAATAAAGAGCTGCAGTTGTGTCTCATTTCAAAAGTCGGGTGACACTTGGCCGATGGCCTTTTATTGTTTCAGAAACGGAGTGCCTTGGGTGTGGCAAGAATTTGCTTTCTGCATTTCTTTTTTTGAAAACGTTGCTAAAATAGTCTCTTGAACTTAACATTTCAATATCACTTATAAATGCAGTTTGTTACACATAGAGTTATCGTTCAAAGTTGACAATTTTCGTTTTATGACAAGTTGTGAAGATTTTCGGATGACCCCTACCCCTACCCTGTTTGATTGAGATTCATTCAGGCATATGAAACACTGCAATTAAAGAATCTGTCTTTTTGTGCATTTTGAATGAGCCTCCCTCATGTAATATGTTTTATATTATCAATTCAGACAGGCTATAGACATAACACAACCCAAATATCCCTAACTCTTTTGCCACGCAGTACTCAGAGCTGTCAGCATACAAACAGTGGTTGAAAAAGAAAATTGTAGTTTTTTTCCCAGGACGCATTAGATAAACATCATTAATCGTTTAGTGTATTAAAATAATACATCAGGAAAATGCTCATAGCGGGATGGTTTCTTCTTACAGATAATAAGAATTAAAAACAAATTGTTAAGTGTTCGTTTACCAAACCCTTATTCGAGCAGACTAAGAGGTACTACCTGAGAGCGGGTCTCGAAATCGCGACTACGAAATAGTATACTACTATTTGATACACTTGCACTTATATTCACAAGCGGTTACATGTTAAATGCCAACGGACGGACACCCGGCGGCCGATGTGTGCAACTATGGTTCCGTACCGCTGAGCCACTTCGTTACAAGAAATGAAACAGAACAGAACTGTTAAATGCTACTTTTCTGATAGATACAAAAAGCCTATCGTGTCGAACAGAATATTTTAGTCAGAAAGTTATCATCAAGTGTTTTAATTTTTTTTATTAAACTATAAAAGTGTTCAATTAGGCAAGAAATAAGCAATATCACCCGTCTCTTATTCAGCTGAAATGAAATGAAACTTAATGTCAGGTAATTCTGAACACGTTTTAACCGGCGTTACTTTATGTTTTTGCCACAAAATTTTTATCGCGCGTTTTTAATTTATCTTTTTATAATAATCAATAAAAGTGTTCAAAAGTGTTCTCTAAAAGTCATTGCAAGCAAATTGTATGTTAATATTTTCTCCGTATTTTCAAAAGTACGAACCGTTTGGGGACATATCTGCTGAACGGCCTATGGCCGAACGATGTTTACCAATTTCGGATTTAATGTTTGGAGAAATCAGACAGAAATTGCTTTTCATTCAAACAGATCTGGTAAAATAAGTTTATTTTCCACCGAAGGCACCATATCCTTTATTGCAAACATGTATAAAACACGACAGAAACAAGAATTTACTTACCGGGTATGGGCGCCGCCATTGCAGATTTGGGGCGAATCGGCCATTTACCGGCGTTACAAACACGCTAAACCGGCGTTTCGACCGTTTTGCCGGCTTCAGGGTTGGACAGGGTGGTCTCTGGATAGGTGGTGTAGTTGGACAGGCCTTGTGCAGTGTACAGCTAATTATCATAGCTATCCCATTGATTCATTTGCATTTCACCAAAAGCCTCTTATCAAGAGCTTTCAAAAGCTATTATAATTCCTATATTTTCATAGGAAAAGCTAATAAACAAATGTTTTCTTAAAAGGTTGCTTGGTTTTATTGACACAGGTAAGCAATAGAAACAATGTAATTTTAAGAGAGTTTGAAAGGGGACAAATCGGCGCTTTGCATTCCAAGTCTTTGTCAAAACTTATACATGTTTAGGCTCGCCTCCTTTCTTAATGGAGGTTTGCTTTTTTAAGGTAGAAATTTGATTGTGATCTCCATAGAAGCAGGGAGCCCCGGTAGGCTCAGTAGGTTTAGCGCTGGCCTGCTGATCTAGCGTCTCTGGGTTCGATCTTGAGACAAGAATATTTTCAAAGGTAAACGGGGTTCCGTAAAACGTCTCCCCGTACACATTCATAGTGCAGATTATATTTTATTTTTGTTCTTTGAGATCGGATGATATGGTCTGAGATATCAAAAATTCTTGATTGTTTAGAATTTTATTCTAAATCATCGCTTTTTTACAATTTGGATCCTTCTCATACTTATTAGCCTGAATTGACTGCCTTATAAAAATTTAGAAATTATAGTATTCTTTCCTCTGGCCTCCGTAAATGTAACTAGATATTATCAGAAACACTGATGAGGCTTGAGTAGTTGAAACTTCAAAGTATGGCCCATGTTTTTTTAATGTGTTCTCTGCCATTGAAGAAACTCTTTAAGATTTTAATTCATTGCATACGGCCTTTCGTTATCACCCTCACATCCTGACTGAAATACTGCTGAAAAGGACGTAAAATCGCATGTTATCCCTTCATCCTTGTCAGCAAACTCTTCCAAGCAGGCACATGACGTCGTACTGACGTCGATGCGACGTGTTGACGTCGCATCGACGGCAGTACTACGTCTTTCGACGTCATGTACCCGCTAGGCTTCCTTTTAGAGTACACCTCATTTTAGTAGTTCTACGTCGAGGAGGGAGGAAATAAGGAAGCATAAAAATTGTCCCTCTGTAAAACTGGCAGAAAATAATAGAGGTGTATCCATCCAAGCTAAATAATCAAAAGTGTTATGACACTAGCACTTTCTTGCATGAAAATAACTGAGCCGCGACACGACAAAACCAGCAAAGTGGTATATGCGCCCAGTGAAGACTCAGATTTGATCAGAGTCTTTGCTGTCCCCATGGTGCTTGCTTAGATCCTTGGCTACCCTTTAAGCACACGATGAAGACTGATCAGACTCGGTGGATGCCTAGGCTGATCTGATTCTTCGCTGGGCGCATTTTTTGTCGTGTTGCGGCATGACATAGATTTGTACCGACATTTACACATTTTAAGAACGCAAAGTTATCAACATTCACATACGTATTTACACCTATGTATGTAGACAAGAAAGAAAAGACAAGAAATTGTTCTTACATGTATGTCTGTTTTTGTCTGTGGTCTGCTACCAATGTAGTCACCTGTATAGCTGCCCACTTTGCTTCCTGTTACATTGTATGTTTTTTTTCTTCTTCCTCTTGGTATCGAGGGTTGGCTGGGGTTATGTTATTGTGGCATACCCCTGACCTTTCTAGAAACGTTTATGGATATGAAAGCGAATCGGACGACGGTCGATGCCTTTGACTGTATTTACTGTAAGCTCACCGAGATCCTCGGGGCTAGTTGAGCTGAAATATGTCGGAAGAAGTTTGGCTTGTTTATTCTTTTATTTGAGAGAAGTGAAAAAATGCGCATGAAGTGGTACATTTATCATTATCACGTTTAACAGCATACTCCATATTCCTACCAGTGGAAAAAAAAGTCTAAAATGATTATGAAAGTTCACGTCTGGGCTGATGTGCATATATTGAGTCATATAACTGGCAAAAATAGGGGGAACATGTTTTTTGACAAGTGACAAATTGCTCCACAAAATACGCTTACCTTTTTCTTGTCCCCGTCGAGCGATGCAATATAAACAAACGGGGACAATAAATGGGGCTCATTGTATTTTACCATTCTATTCAAGTTTATGATATGAAAGTACATGTAGGTCATTTAATTTGCCAAAATGACCCAAATAATATCTAAACCTTTCTTACATTGTATGTGACATTCAGAGGCGTTTTAGTTGTTTAAAGTTGGCTTATATATTTATTTATGTTTTTTATTTTTTTTTTTTTTTTTTTTGCGTGATGTGGTTCATATCGTACCCACAAGGCGTCAAAACCTACATGATTACAAAAGAGGAAAATAAACATTACAATATGTCTGCTATACAAAACTCAGATCAGCCTGTACACTTAGACAGAATAGCTTAATGGGGTTTCTCTGTATTAATTCTTCAGGGCCCATATAAGATTGATCGAACAGGGATGATATCACATTGTGCAGACACCAAAGCTGGTCTCTCCGTAAATTACATTTTCTAGACACTAATACTTTTGTTTAGCACTCAGCTCAAGGGTTCCGAATATGTATTTATGAGACGCGACACGAGAAAACCAACACAGTAGTTGTGCGCCCAGCGCAGACAAAGATCACCCTGGACATCCGCCCAGTCCGGTTAACCTCTTCGCTAAGCATTTAAAGGGTAGTTAAGTGTCTAAGCTACCTCCATGCGAACAGCGAAGGCTCTGATCAGACTGGGCTGATAACAAAGCTGATCAGAGTCTCATGGCGCTGGGCGCACAACCACTTTGTTGGTTTTCTCGTGTCGCGGCTCAATTATGTTAGGATTTTTCTAGGGATGCTGTCAGAGAGTGGTTTTCCCCCTTTCCCCCCGGAAAAATGACTGTAGGAAGGTGGGCTATATAGTGGATTGTCCGCCCCTAATAGAGCCACTTTTCCCCCATAGTCCCTTTTCCCCCACCGGTAAATTGGTTATTAGTGAATTTGGTATGGTAATTTGTATTTTGCGGAACGGAACGAAACGGAACGGAATGGAACAGAGACATTTTACAGAATTAATCGCATAAGAAATGTATCAGTTCTTCAGGGGAGATAATAAACGTGATTAATTCCAAAAAAAATCAATATGCAAATTTAGCAACTATAGTTTTATAATAATCAATAATTACTAATTTAAGGAACGAAAAAGGCGTGGTTTCTTCCCATCGCAGATATTTATAAACGTTTACCATGCAAGCTTATAGGAAGATGTTGGGACGGGTGCTTTGTCCAGTCGTTTTTTATTTTGTAGGGAGTTTATGATACATTGAAAATAGTAATCAGACGTGTGTCCCGATGGGAGTCGAGCCCACGACATCCTGAAAGGCGAACACTAGTCCAGGCACTCCGCTGCGCGCATGCCCAGATGAACGTTTGTACAAACACAAAATTACACAAATTTATGCACACAACCACATTCACTCATAGCCGTTTTTGGCTAACATGGAAAAAGCAAAATGCCTACCAGTTTTCCCAAAAACAAAAATAAGAGACTGATTGACACATGCACGCGTTTCTAGCATATGTTATCCATCGATATTTCACGGACAGATACTCATATTTCTGTTTCAGTTATGAACCTCACTATTATAGTTGGAGAAGGAGCACATTCCACTATGTAGCATGTTTTCCTGCAATCATATTACCAGGGGGAAAATCCACTATAGAGGGGAAAAACGGCTATGCAAAAACAGATATAGTAGATTTTCCCCGGGGAAAATAGGCTATATAGTCAGATTTCCGGGGGGAAATTCTACTATATAGCCATTTTTCCGGGGGGAAAATCTACTATAGAAAAATCATAGTCATTTTTCCGGGGGGAAAAACTACTAGGGGGGAAAAGCTACTCTCTGACAGATGCAACGTATTGTTTCTTTTTCCCTTTTTTCTTGTATTTGTTTCTTTTTATTTATTTATTTATTTATTTTACTTCATTTTTTGTTACCGAAATTTTTGTGCATTGTGTTTTTAACCACTGCAAAATAGGCACAATATAGGTCATGGAAATAAGTGGTGAGAAGACCTTACTGATGGCGAACAACTTTCATGACATATAAAGGAGGACAGAAGTTGGGATCTGTGAAAAATTTCAAATAACTTGAAGCAGTATCCTTAGACGGAGGCTCCAAACTGAGGTTCTTACAAGGATTGCAAAAGCCAAGGCAGCCCAGCTATAACGATGCCCAGGCTGATCTGAGTTACGCTGGGCGCACAGCCACTTAGTTGGTTTTCTCGTGGTACGACTCATATATATTAAGCATTTGGTCATGATGAGAAACTTGTATAGTTATATACCGTAATCGCTCCATTTACCGCACGGTGCGCTTAACTTTTTCAAAATTGCAACAAAAAGGTGTGTTTAAAATCGTTTCTAATAACCGCACGCTCAGAACGAAAAACCAACAAACGGCCATTGTCTACTTAAAAGAGGAAAATCGATACGGTAAATTCTCATCTAGTTCGAACAGTTAATCGGGGTATTCGAAGTGTCATGAAAATATTTAGTGTTCGAACTATTTGAATTGCCAATTTCCGGGAGAAAAACAATCTCATGTCAAGTCGCAAATTATATCTCATACCTCTCCGTATTTATGCATGTATTTCATTCTCTTCATCCTTCTTCAATATTCCAAATAAATATTCCGAAAGAAAGGAAAGTATTTCAACACATTTACGATGACCTAATATGTGATTGTTTTTCAAACACGTCAGGTAAGTTTGTCAGTGCTCTGGCTATTCATTCACAAGGGGTCTGCTTTAAATTCACGGACTTCTATTAATAACCCACACAGTCTAATTCTGGAAGATGCGGTCCTTTTGATCTTCCCTATTTCTGTCTGTCCTATATTCACTGTTTTTCAATAAGTAGGTCCATTTGGGCAAAATAAAAAGTGAAAAATGAAGTTTCGTTAATTTTTATTATTCATGATCTTAACTGAAGTACCGTACTTCCTCGTGATAAATCCAGAGTTTTGAATGCAACACTCCAGCCGTTTTTGAGAAACTGGTGACTGAATTTTTGCTGTCACAAGCTTTAAGTTTCAAAATAACCTTCGTTACCGCAAAAGAAAAACATCTTTATATGTTTACAAGCAGTGATGTTTACATCCGTTTGTATATCTGATATTAAGTAGCACTATTGTGTTCTTGATTAAAAGAGTCTTTGATATATCCTTTCACTTTCAAGCCTTGTATGCTTCCTACAAACCTTCTACTTAAAAGTGTTTCATGAAACAGATGCCTCCTGTATCAGCATAGTTACTTGTAATTCAACAATACAAGAAGAGACAAAATAATTAGTCTGTGTGATATTTAAAAACAGTTAGATAAAGCATCTTGTAGTGACCCGACAAAATTTTTTTTGCCAGAAAATGCAATATATTAAATTAGTCATAAAAATGAAAACCAGCTGACATAGTAACGAAAGTTTACGGAATCAAATAAAATTGAAATACTTCCTTTCTTTCCCGGTATTTAACTTTAAAAAGAACAACGATTTATATCAACATTCGAAATTACGAGTTTTACCCATTTTGATTGCTTAATTGGCCGTTAAAGCAATAAAATCTTCGATACCATTTTGAAACATTCGTTACCATTACTTCGAGATCTATAATCCCTACAATAGTAGTTTCATTTTAGTATTTTGGTTGATGAATAATCTTTCACGGGGGTTTTGAAGCAAAAAACATTCTTTTTAGTGAAAGTATACATACTTGTAAAATGAAACAGAATGCTAATACACATGTTGCAGAAAGTTAAAACTCATACTTCAGAAGTTAAAATTCGGCGAGGTTTATTTTGAAGCTATTATAATCTGTATATCTGGAAAAATAAAAATTAAAAACTCCATTCAAACAAGGCTTTACATAATACATCAGATAATCAATACGATAACAGATATTGCTGGTATTATCTTTGCTTCACAGGAGGTTTATTTTTAAACCTTCGTTACGGACGAATAACGGACGAAACCTGAGTCTATACATTAAATGGAGTTTCGTTAACAGTCATATATCAACGCTTTGAATTTCAAAGTATACTTAGCAAACCGTTTGAGTGATCTTCTGATGATTTCTTGGCAACGGCTTTAATATAATAATATGGCAAACTGAAATGCTGCAAGAAACCGGAAATACTACATAAAATGTATCTTTCCGGGTCTTACAATGTCTGTGATATGTTATTACTATTGCAAGAAATACAGGTATAGCAACGCAATATTAATGGAACTAGAAGCATAGAAAATCCTATTTCCAAATATTTGTAACGAAAGTTTAAGTAACGAAAGTTTAAAAACACACTGGTTATAGCTCATTACAACTAATCATTATTGAAAAAAATAATGGAATATTAATAAATGACAATACAGAGGGACTGCTTATTTTCTATACTTACATCTTTACTTAAATGTGTATGAGTTGTATATAGTAGATAGTAACGAAAGTTTCATTATTTACTTTTTTACACAGGGGCACCCGGTCAAGTCGTAGATTGACGTAAATTTCAGACCCAGGACTGGAGATAGTTCATATATGTTAATGTATCTTAAGCCGTGTTCATGTGCACCTTTTGCACCCGGGTGCAAATCTGCACCCAGGTGCAAATTTGCACCCGGGGGCAAATTTGCACCCCCTTGTGTAGCGTTCATATGCCAATAAATTGTGTCCATACGTACCTGGATTTCACATTAAACTTAACATAAGTTACCCAGTTTTGAGGTGAAATTCGCTGTTTTAAGATGTTTAGAATGGAGCAGAGAAAAGAGCATTTGGGAGAAACCGCGTAGTCAAGAGTGATGGACGACTATAGTTTTTGGGACTTACACTGATGATCAGTGGCGGAACGATTTCAGCATGCCAAAGGCCTGTTTTGACAATCTGTGTGACAGACTGCGCGAGCAGCCCCAACAGGATGCGCGGGTACACGTTCTGTCAGTTGAGCTGCAAGTGGCAGTAACGCTATATCATGTAGCTGGGACTACAGAGTATAGGACGATAGGGAACCTTTTCGGGATTGCCAAGTCCACTGTGTGTAAATGTGTGAAATGGGTTTGCTCGGCAATGGTGGACGAGCTATTCACAGCCTACGTTAAGTTTCCGGAGGGAAATGAGCCTCTACCACCTTTTTTCATGTTGTCACGAGCTGTTCGGTAATTTGTTTTAAGAGTTTTCATCCTCTGTGTACACTGTGTATCAAAGCCCATTTCTTTCATTAACTTGGGAATATTCTTATAAACTACTGTATCGGACACCGCAGCATCGTCAATTTCGTTTTGCGCCGTAACATCGCTCCAGATGTCCAACAAGGCATCTGTTGTATTGACGCCCCAGCCGCTTCCACATTTACGATGTTGACGGTGTACATCTTGCTTTAGAATGACCAAAATCGTGGTCTCAGTAATTTATGCATACTGTCTGATTTTCAATTTGATAAAGAGAACTTTGAGAGATTATTTTGGTATCCGATTATACAAGATCATAATAAAAAGGCCAGTCATTTTGAAAAATCCTAGATCAAAATGAAAACTAATAAAGACATTCTGCGTTCATGTGCACAATTTGCACCCGGGGGGGGGGGGGCAAATTTGCACCGGGGTGCAAATAAAATTGCACCACCTCGAAAGTAGGGTCAAATTTGCACCCGGGGGCAAATTTGCACCCGGGTGTTTTTTCTTAAAACACCGTTCACGTGGCCAAAAATACACCCGAGGTGCAAATTTGCACCCCGGGTGTATTTTTGCACCCGGGTGCAAAAAGTGCACATGAACACGGCTTTAGACTGAAGGATCATTTAGTCACTGAACGATTTTGAAAACTAGTTTCTCTTTAAAGATATTAGTGGCACAAAAATCGATAACGAAAGTTTTCAGAAAATCACGAAACCCGGCGACACATATAAACGGTGCAATTTCTCAAAGTTGGGGATCAAGAATATCTTATTATTTTCATGAGACATGCTTGATATAATTTTCCTTAAAATTATTACCACACAAGTTGGATTAGATACTTTTTAAGGAAAACTATATGGTACAGAACTTTACACTTTACCTCTGGCGACAGTAACGAAAGTTTAATTTTCGGCCTTTATCTAAAGCTATTATACAGTATAAAGCATGTGAGAAAGAAGCTTATGCATATGAAATGATGTTATGATAACAAACTGTGTTACAAAGTAAAAGGATGAGGTTTTCTCAATACTGTTTTTGATAGATGCTGCGGAACATCAAATGGACCTACTTATTGAAAAACAGTGTTTACGTCCAAGGGTGCAGAAATATTGGCAACCTGTCATGAGAAAGGTGCCGTATTACATGTGCAAACAGCAAAGCCTTAGACCAGTCTGCGCATCTTCAAACAACCTGGAGATTTGCTAGACTGGTCAACGTTCGCAAATGCACTGTATGATGCGGGTGTTTGCTGATCGGATGTGTCCTGAGGCCCACGGGCCAGCTATGTCAATGATAAACCTATCCTATGGCTACCGCGAACTTTGTTTAAATGCACAGACCATGCCTATGCGCAGGCTGGTCGCTTCGTTCAGTTTGCGCATGTATTCAGATTGATTTTGTCAGGACACAAGAGTTTGTCGTTATGACAATTTGTTTCTTTTGCAACCCCGGTTTCTCATCCGTCGTTCATGTATCTTTCCCAAATGCACTTTGGCGCATGTGCACATTATCGCGATATACGACAGCTCTGAGAAATGGCGCCTTTTCGCATGTACGAAAGGCAAAGACTCAGTTCAGCCTGCGCACCCCCGCAACCTCATAACTTCGTAGCTCGATCCTTCTCGGATCAACGTACATTCCCATTGTTGATACAGACAGAGAATACGCTAATCAGACGGCGCAGATGTGTAAGCTTATCCGAGTCCGCTGTTCGCACTCGTACACACCAACTCCGTAAATATCGGCGAGGATGCCCGATTGACATTTAGACCAATAGAGTTGCTCTCTTCGCACATTGCGCCGGGAAAACAAAACTGAAAACACTGTCGCTGGTGAAACAGTAATGGTAAGTTGAACTTGATGCGTTTTGTGAGTTTCAAAAGGAAAACGCAGTGTGCGCTTGTGAATTTTTTTCCGGAAATGGCCTTGGTGTGCGGTTATAGGGGCATGTGCGGTAAATGGGGCGATTACGGTAAGACAAATAAACTATGTAACAGCTTTAAGACATCATTTACATTTTATGTTTTATTCATAATTACAAACTATTGATTTGCCAAAATAATGTGTCGAGTGAAGGTGGTTTTCGCAGTATGTCTAGTTTTGTGTACATGTATTATACTTCCGTTCTGGCGATATGCAACTCAAAATATGGGTACTGACCGTACGTAACATTTATTTTACTCTCTCTCTCTCTCTCTCTCTCTCTCTCTCAGCAGATGCGCAGCGGTGAGAAAACAGGTCATAATTTTTACGCATACTCAAAAGTTTTTACGCAAAGGTCATATTTTTACGCATACTCAAAAGTTTTTTACGCAAAGGTCATATTTTTACGCATACTCAAAAGTTTTTACGCAAAGGTCATTAGGCCTACTCAAAAGTTTTTACGCAAAGGTCATATTTTTTACGCATACTCAAAAGTTTTTACGCAAAAGTTTACGAATAAACGCCAACTTTCTAAATTTACATTATAAAGAAATTGTTCAAATCATCAATTCTTGCTGCAATGACGGAGCACAGAGAGGACTGAAAAGCTGAAAACAAGATAAATAGAATCTATCATTGGTCTCCGATGCGGACAGGGAAATCCCAACCAGAGGGCACACGGGGTGTGTCGGAAACGAGGCTTGCCGAGTTTCCGACATACCCCTTGTGCCCGAGGGTTGGGATTTCCCTGTCCGCATCGGAGACCAATGATTGATTATTTTTCTTATCTACGATATACATGTAGTTCAAATTGAACGGGGAACTATTATTTCACGCGAACATGTTCAAGTGTAAGTAGTATTGTGACGTAACGTCAACGTTATTTCAAACGTCGGTTGGTAACGTCTTCAAAGTGGCGACACCCTCGACAGTATTTGTGTGAAGCTCTGGCTATTTCGGAGTTTTTCCCGATTTTAAGACACAGAAACAGATAATAATGGACTTATAAAGAATGAAATTCTTTGAGGTAACTCATTGCTATAAAAAATAATACAAAAAATATAGAATCACCGAGTCGGGCTTCTCGCATTACATTGAGCGAGTAGTGATACACAGAATTCAAGCTCGTGTGAGCTGTCCCAGCCCATGGACAAGACAGAATTTTCCAGCACCGCTAAAAATAGAACAAACTCTGTCTCGTAGGTAAGAAAAAAAATCTGTCCGTTAATGATTTGTGCTTTTTGTCTACATAAGTTAGCTCTCTAATATTTTTACTATGTTTTAACCTCAATGCAATATTCTGCGATATCATAGATTCCTTTAATTTTTAAATAGATTTTAAAAATATGTAATAAACAATTTTTTAAGCGTATAAATGTGTTTTATTTTTATTATTATATTATTCCGTGTAAACTGATGGAAATATGCATCCACGATTAATATCTTACGTAAATTTTAAACAAAATAATATGTAAATACAAGCTGAAGGACGATACAAAATGTGGTCTACTTGATATTGTGCGGTAAATGTGGGAAGCAGTATTTCGGGGAAACCAAGAATGTTCTTAACATCAAAATGAACGGGCATCGAGATGACTGGAGGCATCAGAGAACCGAAAGAACTCCTGTTAGAGAACACTTATGCTTGCCTGACCTGGCCCCGAGGTTATAAAACTTTTTTCGTGCTCAACTCAGCTGAGCATGAAATTTTCTCTGCTGATAAATATGAAAATGCCAACTAATGTTGGCATTTTCATATTCATAAGCAGAGAAAATTTCATACTCAGCCAAATTGAGCAAGAAAACAACCGTACTTATCAGTAATTTGCTATTTATTAGCAGGTAAAATTTCATGCTCAACTCAGCTGAGCATGAAAAAAGTTTTATAACCTCGGGCCCTGGAGTTTTAATCATAAGACGTCTAATCTGAAAGCGTTATAAATTCATGCATTAAAACGATAATTAACCTCTAGTGATTAAGTATGCAAATTACGTCGTGGTGTTATGCATTGATGTCCATAATTTAAACGTCGCATTTTTAGACGAAGTCTAATAAAATCATCGTTTGCGCCAAAACTTGACTTGATCTCTGTATGGAAGAGAGCATATGTCATGGAATTGTTATTCACCTGTCAGAAGATTTAGTTACATTAAAAATGTTATTATTTGCACTTTACATTTAGTTTTAAATATGTTTTTCACTTTAACGCTGTAATGATTGATAGAGTTAAGCAGAACGCGAGAAACGCAAATGCCGATGGCTTGAGAAAAAAAATGATTCTATGGTGCGAAAAGTCTTTCGTAGTAAAAAAGTAGTTCTGCTGTACTCGGTGCGTAAATTTACCGGAACGGACCTAATTACCGGATCGGACCGGAACGGACCCTTATTATTCATATTTCCAGCCGATTTTTGAGATATTTTGATACAATCTACACGCGCAGATTAATTCAAGGCCCTACCTATGACTAACATGTATTATCTTAACTTGCAACCCCCGATTTCATCCACCGACTTGATAAATATAGCTCTACATATTTTCTATGGCTGAAATGTTGGTCATGATACTATGGAACAAAAATTCGGGAATTTTTGTGTTTTTCATTCGCTCCAAGTCTTGGAAGAAAGATAACCAGATTTTTGTATAAGATTATATGATTTTAAGATGAAACGCATATGCGTGGGGTATTAAGAGGCCTACCCATGGCGCAAATACTCAAAGAGTATTTTGACTAATATCTCTAGTTGATTTGCGCTAGATGGCATACAGAATATGTATTAATATTAAATAAGAGTTATTTGATAAAAAATATTACAAATATCTACTGAAGATAGGGGAAAACTGGTCCGTTTCGGTGTCCGTTCCGGTAATTCAGTCCATTCCGGTCCGTTCCGGTAAATTTACGCACCCGGCTGTACTGAACCGGGTAAAATACTGTACCGTATCATCGGAAGCATATCGGAATGTACCGAAGAATGTCAATAATTTACGGACCAGTTTGGTTTCTCGCCATAGTGGATAACCCCAACATAAGGATACTGCTATTCAATAATAATGTTAGACATGTGATACAGCTGAGACGACAAATAGGGAGATTTTCCTCTACTTTTTTTCTAAATAGGGAAAATGATTATACAAAGAAGGGGATTCTTGTATTTTGGTAGGGAGATCTGAAAATTACAATTAGAGAGATGTGCAAGACACATATGGGGAAATTCTTAAATTCCAAATAGGAAATGGGCAATTTCAACAGAAATATAAAAAAAATTATTTGTTTCAAATATGTCTTCTTTCACTTCGTCTTATATCTTTTTTTTTAAAGATATTTCTTGTCTAATGGTAAAATCGTGCCGTTTTAGTGCAGAATTTGCTAATAAAATGCGATTTTATTGACATATGATAAATAGACTGAACAAAAATAAAAACTTGACGGTTTTTATTTCTTAATACAAGCCAACCTAGCAAGTATGTTATGTATATACGGATGTTTTCGCATGGGACAGCCGTCTAATTACTTAATTGGTTGATTTTTGTCCTATCTGGAGTTATCTAAAGCCCATGATACACGGTAAACCAAGTAATATATTCCTTGAAACATATTACAAAGTTTACCGTCTATACAATGCTAATACTCTGTATCATGCTACTTTTTGGAGTAATATACTACACATTTTGGGATAGAACTTATTCTATTCCATACGACTTGTAATATGTTCCTTCTTCCATACAGCCAATCAGAAGTCAGGTCACAGGGTCACAAAGCAACAGTAATGTTAATTGAATAAAAACAAAGAAGGTATTATGAAACCACCATGATCAGCATGTACATTAAATATGGTCGGTCTGGTTCTTTTTTTTTCAAAGTGCATGACCCCTCCAAAAATGTATTCCCATGACATCATATATCATGCAGTCCAGTCACTTTTATTAGTCTAACAAGTGAAAAGGGCAGATAAAAAGGTCTTATGCCAAGGCATTACCTGGGAAGGAATATGTTTCAAGCTGCACCGTGTATCAACACAAGGAATAAAAAACAAAAAGTTTCATACTACAAGGAACATGTTACTTGGTTTACCGTGTATCATGGGCTTAACTTATACGAGCCGCGACACGACAAAACCAACAATGTGGTTGTGCACCCAGCGAAGACTCAGATCAGCCTGGGAAGCCGCCTAGTTTTATCAGACGCTTTGTTAAATGCTCAAACGGTAGCTATGGGTCTAATCTACCTTCATGCAGACAGCGAAGACTCTGATCAGACTGGGCGGATGCCCAGGCTGATCTGAGTCTGCGCTGGGCGCACAACCACATTGTTGGTTTTCTCAAGTCGCGGCAAATTTTAATAATTCAGACCTTTGCGTTATCTTCACGCTTTAATTATCAATCAAGTTCAATAAATTTGATGTCAGTGACAGAATGAATTAATATACCTTAAAACGGGACGTATGGTTTTTATTAATAGAAAAGGTATAAGAGTCTGAATGGTGTGTTATTTCTAAGGTTCGGTTAATGTTTTCAGCTAAGCATATAGAACGAAACTTAAATTATTTGAAGTACAGCGTAAAATTTGAAATTAAATGCTTAAATTGCAACTATGAATAAAACTTTGAATTGTGAAGTTGTACATGTTTCAAGTTATACGAAAATGTAAATGTTAAAATTGTTCGGAATTTCAAATGAAAATGATATTTGATAATTTAACAATTTAATAAACTCAATGTTCATCGATGACATCAGCAAAGATCTTATGAATATTAGGCAGCTCAAATTGACTAATATCTCCAAACCATGAACGATAATTTGATGCATTTTTCGATATTCTGTTGATAGAGCACTGTCCCTAATTTATGTCATTAAAACGCTAATTCATACTTGCTCTTTTAAGTAAATGGATTTTTCCACCTTAAACTCTCCAAAGTACTGTAAGTCAGAAGTGCTCATGTTTTTAAAGATTTAAATATTCTGCAAAAGACATTTTCTTGATTTGTTGTTTTGGTTTTAGCAGCTTTTTAAGTCAGTGCTTCAGTCGGGCTGTTTCCTAGAGAAAGGGAGAAAGAAAATGCGAGAGGAAAAATCCAAACTCCTTCCCGCACGTTCTGCAAGCACAGTCGGCCCTTGCCTTACTACGATCAAAATAAGTTGGACAAACTGTCACTGAAAAGTAACCAGCACTATTGCCCAGCCAGACCGTCCCACTGAAAGAGATAATAGGGAATTTGAATTTCTTTCATAAAGGTTGGTAGTTAACTTTATGGGAGATATCTTGTATTGTTAAAATGAGCCGCGACACGACAAAACCAACAATGTGGTTGTGCGCAAAGCACAGACTCAGATCAGCCTGGGCATCCGCCCTGTATGATCAGACTCTTCGTCAATTGCTCAAAGGGTAGCAAAGAGTCTAAGCTACTTCCATGCGGACAGTGAAGACTCTGATCAGACTGGGCGGATGCCCAGGCTGATCTGAGTCTGCGCTGGGCGCACAACCACATTGTTGGTTTTCTCGCGTCGCGGCTCAAATTGATCTTGGGAGACAAAATTTTCCTGTGACTCACATGTATAATATCTTTGATTTTGTAGTATGGCAGACCCTCTCCGATGAGAATGGACTAGGAAAATACAAGAGAGAGACCCAAGCTTCGACAGACCAAATCAATATTGGTGGTAGCTGGGAGGAAAATATGTCTGAAACTATGAAACGTCGAAAATCACAAATTAAAAGGATTTGCCAACATTATGGCAACAGGACATACTCTGACAGGATAGGGAGGTTCTATCTTTCTGAACTGAAACATATAGCATATTGTGAAGTTCCGAAGGTTGCTTGCACATTCTGGAAACGAATCATCCGATTTCTAAATCAGGATCACTCGCCTAAAATTTCGAATCCATTTGATATACCGCGTTGGTTTGTACACGTGGGACAACTAAAAAATACTAAACTTATTCACTTGAATAATAATAATACACCAATTCCTGAACTTATAAATTCAGAGAAATCCGTTATGTTCACACGAGATCCTTATAGTCGAATATGGTCAGCGTATCTTGACAAACTATTCTTACCAGATTTTTGGTCATGTTTAGGAGTGCCAGTAATCAAAGCTGAACGAAGAAATGCTACAGAACATTCGCTGCGATGTGGAAATGACGTGACATTTGAAGAGTTTCTACGTCACATCCTGCCCCAAGAAAAAAGTCTCCGCATAAATCCTGTTTTCGCACATTTCACGCCGGTACATGGTGTATGTAACCCATGTGCAATTAACTTTACTTACATTGGGAAAATAGAAACATTCAAAGATGATGTAAATTATGTATTGAGGGATACTGGGCTGAACTCTCTTCTAAAGATAAATTTGTTCAACAACACTGCTGTGATTGAAATTAAATCGCTATCACGGGATTATTTCGGACGTGTAACTAACAGAAATACAGAGTGCAAGAACATAACTGTTATTTGTGAAAGACTGTGGAAAGTATTTCAAATGAACGGATACATTGGGTTTGAAAAACCTTTTCCCTCGGATCTCTTACTGCCTGTAGAGAGCTTAACAGATATGAAAAAAAGATTCATATCACTTGCTGTGTCGGAACATGTAAAAGGACAGGCTTTACATGAAATATGGAAAAGACAAAAGCGAAATAGTCTTGTGAAAGCTTATAAAGCTCTACCTGCAGATCTATTACAGAAATTTCAGGCAGTTTACAAAATAGATTTTGAACTCTTTGGATATTCAATAGCACCTGCGGATATATTCTCATAAGATTTTGAATTTATTTATACATATACCCAGGCAAAAAGTGTTTGTGGGGGAGGGGAGGGTATACTGTAGTGACGGTGTCCGTCCGTCCGTCTAGTATTTTTGCTCCGATTTATTTTCAACTAGGGCTTGTAGTTCCTGTCCATCATCAGCCTGAAGAACATCAATGTCATGTACAAACTGCAGATTGTTACTAGTCATGAATGCGTGCAATACAAAGGGACGTCGTTTTAGAAGTGACTAACTGTGAATCCATGGAGCTTTTATTATAAATGCGAAGTATCGCAAAAATATTTTGTATACATGTATCCTACAGAAATTGAATCAACACCCAGCAGGCACATGACGTCGAAATGACGTCGTATTGACGTCGATGCGACGTCATAACGTCGTATCAACGTCAATACGACGTCATTTCGACGTTGTGTGCCCGCTGGGCAGCACTTTGGATAGATTCTTTATAAAGATCCTGAAAAGTAAGCAAGCAGCAAAGGCTCTGGCCAGCCAGTGTAGCCATGCAGTCTATGGCTTCTGAGATCTAGTGACGCTGGCCAAAAGTAATCCTTCCCGAGCTGGATTACAATTGGCAATAATTCATCTCTGTAATACGGTGTTAGTTTTCTGTAGAATGATCCCAACGCATAAATAGAGGATCTTACATGAGTGCTCATGTATTATTGAATTTATGAAACGGGTTGGGGAAAAAGATAAGATGCGAGGCTGTGCCGAGCATCCTATCGTTTTCCCCAACGAGTTTAATGAATTCAATAATACATGAACACTAATGCAAGATTCTATTTATCATATGACGCTAAAATCATATTTTATTAGCAGTTTTTGCACTAAAACGTCACGAATTCGCCATTAGAAAACACAACGTTTTTATGGACGTCAACTTATCGTTACGACGTAATTTGCATATTTTAAAATCCACTAGTGGATTATCGTTTTTAATGCATGGCTTTATTACACTCTCATATAAATCAGTATAATGTGGTTCTGCTGTAAGATGGGATTTTTTCTTCCAAAAACAACCAAAACATCTAAATCCGGCTTATATGTAAACTTTTAGACTGGCTCCCAGTACCTTTGTTTTAGTTTTTTGGTTTTGACCACCAGAATAAAACCACAGACGCTTGGGATTTGGACTTTGGTCTGTACAGCCACAATGAAGTCTCAGTTTATAAATTGAGACTTCATTGTGGCTCTACTGACCAAGTCCAAATTCGAAGCGTCTGTGGGTAAAACGAGCCACGTTCAGACTTATACCATTTGAATACACTATACTATTTAGCCTGGAAGCCAGGCTAGTGGACTTCCAGCACATTTTGTTTCCACCTTTTCATAACTTGTAGTTTTATATTGAATGTTCATTTTCAAATATTTACATTCTTGGTGCATTAACTGAAAAGCTCTATAGTAAACTATTGGAACGTAATGTAGTTTACATTCCATAATTACATTAAGACACGCGACGTCAATGACGTAAAAATAAACAATGGCTCTCTACAACCTGATTGGACGTCAGCCACGTCATGACGTCATGCATGCCGTTCTGCTGTTAGCAGAAAAAAAACTGCGTGTACATGTTTTACTGCTTCAATTTTAGCGCTTGTATAAGATTTTTCATGAAAGATTTGATTAAAACGAATGTAAATATAAGCAATGAACTTAATTTTTCTGAGGTTTATCGAAGTGTAAACTACATTGGGTCACTAGCAAAGTTTACATGAACCACGAACTTAATTTTTCTGATGTTTATCGAAGTGTAAACTACATTGGGTCACTAGCAAAGGTTACATGCACCCCTTCGGGGTTCATTCACTTTGCACGTGACCCAATGTAGTTTACACTTCGATAAACCTCAGAAAAATTAAAATCATTCCTTAAATATTTACATCATCCGTGCATTTATTGAAAGCCCTATGGTAAACCATTAGAACGTAATGTAGTTTACACTTCAGTAACTACATCGGTTCACGCGACGTTACAGTGACGTCAAAATAAACCATGGTTGTCCGATCTGATTTAGATGTAGACGACGTTATGACGTCGTTGACGCTGTTCCGCTGTCAGTAGAAAAACTGCGTACAAATGTTTTTTTCTGCTTCAACTTCAACCTTAACGCAAATTTGTGGTTAAATAATAGACAGAAAAGAATGTAAATATAAGCAATGAACTTAATTTTTCTGGTGTTTATCGAAGTATAAACTACATTTGGTCGCTAGCAAAGTTCACATAACCCCCTTCGGGGTTCACTTACTTTGCACGTGACCCAATGTAGTTTAAACTTCGATAAACATCAGAAAAATGAAATTCATTCCTTAAATCTAAACAAAATAAATACTATCATATATGCTTAACGCCATTAGAAATGCAAGTTTTACAAATTGATTATGTCATAATTTTCTGTACTTGGAGAAATTATGTTAAGATACATCAGCCATCCTTGGGTAGCATATTTTGTCATAGAATTACTTACAATCAGAGGCTTTGCTGTTTGCGTTTTAAGGGTATCTAAGGTCTAATCTAGCTCCATGCGGATTGCGAAGACTCTAGTCAGACTGGACGGATGCCCAAGCTAATCTGAGTTTTCGCTGGGCGCACATGCTACTTTGTTGGTTTTGTAATGTCGCGGCACAAACATCTTCCACCATTTAGAAGGAGACCTCTGATAGGAACCTCAGATTAATTAGTCAATTGATTAACCTAAAATGACCATGGAAACCATCTATACCAAGGTGAACTGAAATATGCCGCGACGTGAGAAAACCAACAATGTGGTTGTGCGCCCTGCACAGACTCAGATCAGCCTGGGCATTCACCCAGTCTGATCAGACTCTTTGCTAAGCGCTTAAAGGGTAGCTGAGGGACTAAGCTACCTTCATGCGGAAAGCGAAGACTCTGATCAGACGGGGCGGATGCCCAGGCTGATCTGAGTCTGCGCTGGACGCACGACCACATTGTTGGTTTTCTCACGTCGCGGCTCAAATATATTTTACATGTAGGAATCAGTAATCGACAGAATTCATATTTTGTTTTACTTCCAAAATGAAAGAACGTTTTTTTATGTTTTTCATGTTTTTTTTTTTTTTTTTTTTACTCTTTTACGTAATGTATTATAGGAATATACATCATTTTTAATATCTGAGGTTTGGGGAAGGTTTTGGTTAAACCTGCTAAAGGAAGTTATTCATTTAAATGCACCCCTAAGCTAGAGTGTGGTCAGGAAATGCATTTCTAAATTATAATAAAAGCGCTGCAAGCATTGCACCAGGCCCCGCCATTGCACTTACATCAATAAAAAATCAAATTAGAAGATAGGTGCTTGAGTCGAATGTAGGACATTTCGGCCACGAACGTTTCGGCCTAGGACAGTTCGGCCATGGACAGTTCATCCACGGACAATTCGGCCATGGACGTTTCGGCCAAATCAGAAAAAATGGGAACATGAAAATATGCTACTGTAAACCTTTAAAATGACATATATGGTTTTCTGCACACATGACAAGAAAATATATGACTAGGCACAAAATAACTACAACCATATATTAAAGCCAAAAAGTGGGTGCACCACAGATTCATCAGCCATAGGCTTGCTTATTATAAAGTTATAAAGAAATTATAAGGCATGACATGAATGATAAAAGCCACACTGGCCCGTGGATGGGGAGGACAAATGTGCCAGATTATGCTCAAAATGACTTTGGTTTAAACAGTATTTATTTGTAGAAAAATGTACATGTGGTGACATTATATATACAATGAACATAGAGGATGTGGACGGAAGCTCAAAGCTTATAGAGTCCATTTCCTCACAAACAATATAATTACATACAAAATACACAACATGACACATTTAGTCGTATCCTATGATACATTCTCATAAAGCTGTGCGTAAAACGACTAATAATTATAATAATATTAATGAGAGAGAAACAGATGCTAGTAAATGATTCAAGGTGGAATAATATCTTCAAATAATAATTTTTGATCACAGGGAATTAAGATGTTGACTGAATTTGATCGAAACAAGAGGAAAGGGTTACGCAATCGGTGGCCCCCAACCTACCCCCAAAACTATATGGATCATTTCTTTAGCCATTATGCTGTTGTCTGCCTAACTTTGCCTTTCTTTCGAGAGTAAAAGGTAAAATGACAGAACATAAATAATCTTAACAATATTCTTAAATCACACGCATATAATATTTTGGCATATATACTTTTTTGTAATGATCGTATTACGGATGTATAGCAATTTGTCAAGTTAGCGAGTCTCGGTAATTAGGTGTTATCCCTCTATATCGTGGCTCGCAAGCTTGGCAAATTGTTTCTATAGCTGTAGTAAGTAAGTAAGAAGAACATTACCATAACTTAGATGCATTCCCATATATAACAGTTTGCAAAGTTTGCAAGCCAAAGTGACTGGAGCTGTCCCTACCTACAATGGCTCTCGAACTAAGCAAATTGAATACTTAAAAGAAAGAAAGAAAGAAAAAGAAAGAAATAGTTTGAATAGATTGCAAGCCAATGTGGTTCAAAGATTTATACTTGCAAAATATAACTTAATTACAGAGTCATTTAGCGTTATATTATGTTATAACAGTTTGAGAGGATTGTGAGCTAATGTGACTGAGTCTGTACCTATACCTACAAATGGGCATGAAACAAATTTTTTGTGAAATTTTAAGTTTAGGATGGTCGTGATGTAACGATAGCTATAAGAATCGTTTTGTTGCAGTAATGTAAAGTTGTACATGTTTAAAGATATTGTCATTCACCGTGACATTTTCAGTAGGTATACCATTCAAAAGAACTGAGGCAGTTAGTCGGTAAGGTAGGACTGACAAATACTGTTGCCGTTGGCGTATGTAGTTAGGACAGTGCAATAAGAAGTGTGTAGGCGACTCTATCTGGCCACAGGAGCAAAAAGGGTTATCGATCAAGTTTTCTGATATAAATGGTGTTTCAGAGAGCTACATTCTAGTCGCAGTCGTGCATGTAAGACCTGGCTGACACGAGACAGCTGCATGTTGTCAAAATACTTTGGCGGATAACGCTTCGGATTATTTAGCCTATACTTGAAACTACTGAGAGTAGTTGCATTTTTAACCCTTTTTTGACCAGTGGACTTGTCCATTCTTATCATTCAGATAATCCCATTACTAGTTTTAGGGGTTTCTGGTGAATATTTTCACTTTTATTGTACTTTGCATAGAACTTCCTGTAAGCAAACAATGTA
This sequence comes from Ctena decussata, assembly GCA_963989385.1. Taxonomy (NCBI): domain Eukaryota; kingdom Metazoa; phylum Mollusca; class Bivalvia; order Lucinida; family Lucinidae; genus Ctena; species Ctena decussata. Next base: position 84,048,089 of record OZ022502.1, on the reverse strand, counting down.
GGCCCTGATCAGACGCCGCGTTTTGCGGCGTCTGAACTGGGTCTGCACTGTTTGCATAATGTCCCCAAAACGGGTATCCGGTCTAAAAAGGGTTAATGTCTTGGCTCAAGGCGTTCCAGTCGCGCAACGCTGATGGGAGAAAATAAGAAGAGTAGGTAACAGTACGCGACAATGGTATAGAAAAGTTCTGCGAGTTTCTAACAGGATATTGTAACATGCCTGCATGGAATGCATAATTGTCACATGGTCCACCCCCTTACTAAATTTCCGTAACCCCTAAACTAGTTAATTTGGCATTTGAGCTGACCTTCTCTGTTATTTGTAGCAAATAATAAGATTATCAAAGTGTTAAGGTGATCAAAAGTGTCATATAAATGTCATTCTGAGAAGGAAACCAATGTTTACATTCCCTTAAGGATTCACTGTGGTGGAAGAACTGCAAAGAAACTGTCTTTTTCTTCGAATTTGGACTGAGTAATCATCAAGTATAAAATGGAATACACCAATTACTCATCAAGGAACATGTGACTCCATCTCAAAACTTCTGTGAACTTGAGAAATCCATAAAAGTGCTTGAGAGCAGCTTGGAAGTTTTCGGTTACTGTTTTTCGCCGCCATATTGGAAGGGGAATCCCCATATTCAAGAACTGAATTTCATGTCGATATGGTCAACAAACTTACCTTATACTAACTTTATCCAACATTATAGAAACTATAAAGTGAAATCTTCAGGAAAATCCACCACACATATTAATTCCAATGGTTTTATAGAAAGAATAAGAGAACTATTTTTCTTGTCGGATGTAAATGTCAAGTGGGTTGTCAATCGGCTCCCTCTAAGTTATTTCGGCTCGAAATTTCAAATTAAGATAATTCACATACTATAATGAACTTAACACAAAGTTTACTGTCAGTTTATGCAGCAAAATTGTCTCTGTAGGTGCAGCATCACATGACTTTTCCTGTACACTAATAAATGAATAATTTGAAGAGACCGGAATTCCTGACAGGTTGCATTCGCATGGCTGGCGCATTCAATCTTGACAGGAATGCCGTTCGCGTCTCTCATTGGTTGCTCGGATTCCCAGTCCAGAATCCGGAGTCTCGGTTGGCTGATTTGGGTCATGTGGTGCTTGCCCAAAGTCTATAAATACGGGAGAGCAGACGCGCTTAGACAATTTTTGGTCGAAAGTCAGAAATTCAACCAGGGGCGCGACCGTGCTCCCTGTCACACCTCCAGACCGTTAGCTTGTCGGCGGGATAGCTGAAAACATTCTTGTATCTACATATACCTGAAATTAACCTGGAAACTCAGACATGTTAGTGCTTGAATCAACTTTTCGGCCTGTTATTTTCACAATTTAGGTGCCCCGCCCACCGTATTTACCCTTGTGCAATGGTAACTTGGCATTAAAAACGCGCTCCCGGATTTATATTTGCTTTAAGTAGTCTTGCTTACCGTTACAAATATTTATGATTTGTCGTTTAGAAGAAAGGAGAGAATACAGAAAAGAGTAGTTTGAATAAACTACGTTTAACTGCGAACTTGTGTTGTTTTTTTGAGCATAAGGTTCTAATTTCGTCGGCATCCTGTGGTCGTGTAAGCAGAGATAGCTTACATATTTGGTGTCAGAAGAAGTGGGACGTCGTTAGCCTTATGACAAAACTGAGAATCCATACCCGACAATTGATCGGAATCGCAGTAGGCCTATTTTTGTGTGGAAAAAGAAAATTATACCAAAGAGAACTCTTGAATTTCTTTCCATTTCAAGTCGTTAGATTTATTTAACAAACAATGGCAGATTCTGACCCTGAAATTGAATTTAGAGACCAAGCTCAAGAATTAGGGCAAGGGGATGTAGACAGCGCCACAGAGACCGAGGGAGAGGCCCCTGAGACAAATTCTCCAGTCCGTACCCGTTCTAGAAGCCCATTTAGGCACGTCAGAGGGCGCAGCCCCCGTATGGCACATTACAGAAATCAAAGACCAAGATACAGCAGTACTAGCCCTGTTTATCAGCCCGGTGCTAGCCCACATCGCGGATCGCTAAGCCCTGATAGGTATGCACACAGAAAGCGCGACACGCAGTGGCACTATAATGGCCCCACTGTAAAACCTGACCCATATAGCGGACTGGAAAGCTGGGAAGAATATATTTCTCATTTTGAGAACTGCGCCGATCTCAGTAAGTGGGATCACCGGCAGAAAGTACTGATGTTGGCAGCAAGTCTTCGCGGCCAAGCAAGGACATTTTACATGAGTTTATCGCGCGAGGAGAAAAACAGCTACCGATCGTTAGTATCAAGTCTTAACCAAAGATTTGGCAGTAGTAGACATCAGAATAGATGGTTAGCTAAGTTAGAAATGCGTCGTCGCGAGTCAAATGAAAGCATTGCCGCCGTTGGGGATGACATAAGACAAATGGCACAGAAGGCCTATTGTAATTTAGATTCGCTTGCGCAAGAAGCACTGGCACTCAACCAATTATATAAAAGTGTCTCGCTTGAAATGAAGTGCCGATGCATTGACAAAGACTGCCGTACGGTTGCCGAGGCTGTGGACGTTATTGAGCGCTATGAGGCCATTATGGGAGACAACTCGGACCGTAAGAGGTCGAACATGCGTACGATTGATTCATCTCCCCTTAACAAAGCTGCATCGCAGCATTCGCAGCAACAGTCAACGCTTGAGACCGCATTAGAAAGAATTGAGGCTAGATTAGATAGGCTTGAGAGGCAGACCCAATTACAGCAGCAAACAGTACCGAAACAAAGTGTAAATGCACAGAGACCTGCCAAAAGAACCTGCTTTACTTGCAATTCGCCATTTCACATGTACAGAAATTGCCCATACAATAATCAGAGTCATTACCACCAAACAAACAGACAGAACACAGAAAATGCGAATCAGGGAAACGGGAATCAGTCGTCTCTGTAGGCCGGGAGCCGACTGAGTCCATCGCAGATCAAGGGCCTACGGAAACACAAATTCGCCATGGTCAAATTGGGCAACCGAACAGTCCCTGGGACAACGGGTTTTATACTAAGGGCGAAATTTTGGGATTAAATATTGAATTTTTGATTGACAATGGGTCCACAGTAACTCTGCTTTCAAAATCAGTGTTTGAACAGTTACCCGAGAAAAATCAAAGTACTAAGAAGCCTGACAACTTAAAAGTGCGTGATGCAAATGGGAACCTGATCAAAACATATGGCTCTCTGGTACTTCCAATCAAATTTAAGGGATCTATTTATCCACAAAAAGCCGTCATTTGCGACATAGGCCTGGATGGAATACTTGGGCAGGATTTCCTGCTGAAGTACGTAAACCGTATAAACTACAAGCAGTATGTATTGCACACCGATCAGGGCGAGATACAGTGCTGCATATATGGAAAAGCTGACGTGACATGCCGAGTAGAAGTGCGTAGAACTACACTCGTGCCGCCGCACTCGGGAATTTGGCTACCTGTTGATATACCTGGGTCTGAAAATCTGACAAATTATGGTTATGCAGAACCTTCTGGCAGCACAAAGAGCAAGGCATCAATGATTCCAGGCGTATTAGATTTAGAAGAAAAAATAGTGAGCGTTGTGAACTGTGCTGAAGAACCCATTACTTTGCATGCAAAGCAACTTTTAGGTACATGCCAGTCGTACGTTGACAATGAGCCGAACAGCCGCGTTGGGTTATTAAAAGAAACAGTCCCTCTAGACACCACAAAGCCTGCAAGTGCCCAGCTTCCTGAACACTTACATGATCTTTTTGAAAGAAGCTCAGTGCATTTAAATTCTGACCAAAGAGAAGTGCTTGCAAAACTTCTCCTTGGCTACCGCCAAGTTTTTGCTAAATCTGCAGATGACCTCGGTTTGACAAATCTTGTTCAACATAGTATTAATACTGGTAGTGCTATTCCTGTCAGGCAACCGGCAAGGCGACAGCCTTTGGGTAAGCGGGAGGCGGAGCGGGCAGAAATTCAAAAGATGCTTGAGCGGGGCATTATCGAGCCATCAAGCAGCCCATGGAGTTCAAACGTAGTCCATGTGACAAAGAAAGATGGCACGGTGCGATTTTGCGTCGATTACCGTGTTTTGAACAGTTTAACGAAGAAAGACGCATACCCTCTACCAAGAGTGGATGAATGCCTTGACTCTCTGACTGGTAGCAAATGGTACAGCACAATGGATCTTAATTCTGGATTTTGGCAAGTTGGCCTTTCAAAGGATAGCCGTGAGCGTACCGCCTTCTCAACAAGCCTGGGACTCTTTCACTTTACTGTTATGCCATTTGGATTGGTCAATAGCCCGTCTACTTTTGAACGACTCATGGAAAGTGTACTCAGAGGTTTGCAATGGGTAGAATTGTTGGTGTATATGGACGACATTTTGTCAATGAGCAGCTCCTTCGAAGAGGGGATTGAACGCTTGGAGAGAGTTTTTCAAAGGCTGCTAATGGCAAATTTAAAACTGAAACCTTCAAAATGTCTGTTCTTTCAGAAACAAACTAAATTTCTTGGACACATAGTTTCTGAAAATGGAGTATCCACAGATCCAGAGAAAGTTTCTGCTATCCAGGACTGGCCTCCCTGCAGAACAGCAAAGCAGGGCCGCAGCTTTCTTGGCCTCGCCTCATACTACAGAAGGTATTGCCCTGGGTTTGCAGAGATAGCAAGACCTCTTCACAAGTTATGTGAGAAAGGCGCAAAATTTGTTTGGACCCCTGAATGTCAAGATGCCTTTGACAAATTGAAACAGATGCTTACAACTTCACCAGTCCTTGGTTATCCTTTGCCTGGCCAGAGATTCATAGTCGATACCGACTCAAGTAACTTCTCGGTTGGCGGCGTGCTTTCGCAAGTCCAGAATGGACATGAGCGTGTGATTGCCTACATGAGTAAAAGCATAAATCAGCATGAACAGAAATACTGCACCACAAGAAAAGAACTACTGGCAGTTATTGTGGCCCTTAAAACCTTCCATTCTTATCTGTACGGCCAGGAGATATTGCTGCGAACAGACAACATTGCGGTTAGCTGGCTACGGAGTCTGAAGGCCCCAACAGGTCAAATAGCTAGGTGGTTACAGCAGTTAGAAACGTACAATATTACCACACAGCACCGTTCCGGAAAAAATCACATGACAGCCGACGCCCTTTCGCGAAAGCCATGTAAAGTCTGTCAAAGACAGGCGGATCTTAACCAAGAAAACCACAGTCTGTGTACTGAAGACATAGTCACCGATGAGTATGTGTGCTGCACCACAGCTGAATCATCAGAGCCTGATTCCCCACCACAGGAAACCACCAGAGTCACCACACGAAGTGAACAGGCAAAGGCTGAATGTCAGTTGAAGCCCTGTCAAGAGATGCTTAATGGCTGGCAGCCACCAGACATTCGGATCTTACAACTGAATGATAGCAGTATGGCAATGTTTCTACAGGCAAAGGAAGACGGTGCACTACGACCTGCCTGGAACCGAGTATCATCTGGAACATCAGCATTGAAAACCCTCTGGAGGCAGTGGGACCGACTTAAAGTGCACGCAGGAATGCTCTACAGAGAATTTACTATTGATGAGACAAGTGAAACCCTTCTCCAGCTGGTAGTTCCTACTTGCAAAAGAGAGGAGGTGACAAAATACTTCCATGACATCCCATCAGCTGGTCATCTTGGTGCTGAGAAAACACTGGAGAAGATAAAACATTCCTTCTACTGGCCAGCTATGAGAAAATTCATTGACAACTATTGTATGTCTTGTGACCAGTGCACGGCAAGAAAATTACCTATAAAAAGAAATCGTGCTCCGCTTGGACAGTATCTGGTGGGTGAACCCATGGAGCGTGTTGCTCTGGATATTACGGGCCCTCTCCCTGTCAGTGTAAATGGAAATCGCTTCATACTAGTTGTTGTTGACTGCTTTACCAAGTGGACCGAAGCTTATGCCATACCAAATCAAGAGACAGTTACAATCATCCGAGTGTTTGTCAATGAGTTTGTGTGTAGATTTGGAACACCTTTGCAGCTTCACAGTGATTTGGGCACTAATTTCCAGTCTACAGCTTTCAGGGAAATGTGCAACTTTCTTAAGATTGATAAAACGCAAACTACAGCAATGAGACCCCAGGCCAATGGCAATGTTGAAAGGTTCAATCGGACCCTGCAGACTATGCTCACTTCGTTCTGTGAAACTGACCAAAAGAGATGGGACGAATACTTACCACAAGTTATGATGGCATACCGGGCTTCCATAAATTCAACAACTCATCAAAGTCCGAATAAAATGGTTTTCGGAAGGGATATTGTATTACCCCTTGAGGCTGTAATTGGTAGACCCCTCTCAACCAACCCTCAGGATGAACCTTGGGACACTGACACATATATATCTGAACTTCAGAGCCGCCTGAAAACAGCACATGAGATTGCGCGGAAACATTTGAAAATCAACACCGACTACCAGAAGCGCCACTATGATCTCCGAGCAAAGAAGCGGTCTTTGTACTCTGGACAAGCAGTGTGGCTTGCTGATCCCCACAGGAAAGTAGGAGTATGTACAAAGCTTTCCTGCAAATGGAAGGGCCCTTTTCTTGTGCTGAAGAAGATAGATGATATTACATACCTTGTTAAGAAATCAGAGAAACAGAGGGCCACTGTGTTTCACATAGATCGTTTAGAGCCATACCAGGGCAGAAATACTCCTGCCTGGTTTAGTAAGGTTATGAACAAGTTACAGTGAACAGATACCATGATTTTCCCAGACGTGTTGTTTAGAATCTGTTAAAATTTGTTTTGTTTTCTTTTGCGTGAATAGAATAAAATATAGCACTTGTCATGGTTCCTTGTATGTCGTTTCCTTTGAGGGAAAAGGGTTGGCGCTGGTCGCACCCTGGCCAGAGTGGCTGGTCAAGTTTGAAAATGGTCAATGGAAATCTGGCTTGATCACCCAGCTGTTCCATGGGACTTTTAGAAGACACAGAAGCTCAATGAGGAGCTAGAGTGTATGTAGCTCTGGCATGCCCGGGATGTCAGGGGGCTGTAACCTTTATTTATTTTTCCTTTTTCGTTCACGAACCATGATAGCTGTTATTACATAGACGATTAACCGAATCAAGCAAGACAATATGTTGCGTATTAGAGTCCAATGCCAAGTTACCAAAGCACAAGACCACTATTTCATTTTCAACAGCTCTCCTGTGACTTCCTTAATGGTCATGTGAGCTTCCTTAATTTTTAGCAGAATGTACTTATAACAGTAAGCAGGAGCTATTTTTCAGCTGCACAGTATCTGCCATTACATGTACCTATGAGGTGCAGTGAAGCATTTAAGTATTGAGATCTAGTTTAACCTGGAAAGCTCTTTTAAAACAAGAGATGAAAAGAGAAACAGGGCTTACTACTTGAATATGGGTACAAGTCTGAATAAGGAATATATTCCTGATGTCTACTTTTACAGTGCATGTTCTGTCTCATAAACACTAAATAAACAAATAAACAGTTAATAAGAGCCAATGATGATATGACAGTGATGATGATATATCTTCTACACTATAAATTACCATGTACTGAGAGGCAAGCAGTGTCTCCATTGCTGTAACAGAAACAGAATGATAAAGCAAAGACATAAAACAAGACAGAAGGCCAGTTTCATAAGTTTATTCTTCAATCCTTCTTTATCAATTTTGGCTATAAAAGAAAAGCAAGAAAAAAAAATAAGACAACAACAACAACATTTTTAATAGTATATATTTCAGCTATACTTACCAGCTGATTCCTGGACCTTATGAGTTTATCACTGTATTTCCAGGTCAAGTAAATGCTGGTTGTGTCCAGAGGTCCTTGGAACCAACAAGAGCCTGAAGGCGCATGTTGCTGTTCGCCACAGCCGGTTGGCGGTCGTTTGCCCGGGCTGCATATATGAAGAGAAGATCTTCAAGAGAGTGGCGGATCTGAAGTTCCACTATCAGAAATGTCATCCTGACGGGGACTTGAAAGATGAGGCCTTCACAGAAAGTAATGGTTTCTGGTTATGCCTGCATCCAGAGGACTACATCAGGGTGATAAAGCCAAGCAGGAGGAGTGAGGAAGTGGCAAGACAGGCTAGAGCAGCCATCACCTCAATGTTGGCGAAGTCAACCTGCCACAGACTGAAGAAGAAAGATGACTGGTTTGATGGCTGGGAGAAGCAGCGGGAAGAGTATACCCCCATCCCCTCTACCACAGTTTCTCCAGGACAGATGCCTGCATACACACCCACACCACTGAAGAGTGTATGTAGCAAACCTTCAGAGAAACAAGAAAAGACCCTTAAGCATGCCCGATCAAGATCAGGTACACCAGCCAGGTCAAGATCCACCACACCAGCAGTGACAACCGTACCACCTCCATCACCACTCCTTGCTCAGAGTCCACCATTTGCACCAGACTATGCAGAGGGGGAACCTGAGGCCACATTCAACCAAGAGGATCAGCTGAAGGTTCTCAAGCTTAACCTTATGCCAGACAACTGCTCCGCCCTGCTGAAGGAAGGTAGCATCTACTATCGGGCACTACTTGGAAATGACATCTTTGGCAACCCAAGGACCATGCAGGCACTCGCGAGACGGATGGCTACCTTGGATCTTGATGCTCAAGGACCCAGTCAACATGCCAGGTTTCAAGAGTGCGTCAGCAAGTCCAAGTGTGAGGACATAGCAGCTGTTCGGGGCATTGAGGAGGGCCTGATCTGTGACCTCCTCATCTTCAAGCCTACCTTTGAACCACCGGTAAAGAAAGCAAGAATCAACGCCTCTGACCTTTCCAGTTTGCCAACATCACAGAGAGCCATAAACCTGCTAAGAAGAGGCTGCATTCCTCTCTTCCAGCCTGCTCGAAGGGAATGGTTGGAGAGTCATAGCGTCTCAATCAAGGCCGGATCCACCACCATTACCTGGCCCCCAACAGACTGGAAAGATCTTAGCGGAGACTCCAAGTTGCTCCAGTGGGAAGTAGCAGCATACAAGTTGTGTGAGGCCACTAGAGAGCCAGCTTCTGTCGTCAAGATGCCCAGGTCTGAGCTGCTAGACCGTTTCAACTTCCTGGCTTTACCGGGTACAGCCTGCCACCACATACCACGGGCACAGAAGGAAGCAGCAAAGAGCAGGTACACCATGTACGAACAGCTGCGGAGGATAGCCAATGACACAACAGATAACCAGGAAGGTGACAGTAGGTGGCTGCAGATACTCGAGTGTGGGGCAATGATGAGAGAAACATCAGAAGATCAGATATTGGAGCAGATTGAAGATGTCCCTCTCAGACTCAGTGATCCATCATAAACCTAGAAAAGAAAAGAAAAATATTTGTAATAGTGTACCAAAATTTTAAAAGCAGTGAAATCAAGTTAAATTAGGCAGTTGTATTCAGGAAAGTCTAAAGGAAAAAAAAAATAGCTAATTATTGTGTGCTAAGGTGTAACAGAGAATGTCCACTCCCCTATCAGTTTTGTAGTATACAGTCATTTGACCCACATCATGAGTTAAGTTTTCTTGTGGTGTTGCTCAAATGTTGTTTTTAATTCGGGCGAATTTCTTTTTCTTGGGTGGGGGGAAATGTAACATGCCTGCATGGAATGCATACATGTCACATGGTCCACCCCCTTACTAAATTTCCGTAACCCCTAAACTAGTTAATTTGGCATTTGAGCTGACCTTCTCTGTTATTTGTAGCAAATAATAAGATTATCAAAGTGTTAAGGTGATCAAAAGTGTCATATAAATGTCATTCTGAGAAGGAAACCAATGTTTACATTCCCTTAAGGATTCACTGTGGTGGAAGAACTGCAAAGAAACTGTCTTTTTCTTCGAATTTGGACTGAGTAATCATCAAGTATAAAATGGAATACACCAATTACTCATCAAGGAACATGTGACTCCATCTCAAAACTTCTGTGAACTTGAGAAATCCATAAAAGTGCTTGAGAGCAGCTTGGAAGTTTTCGGTTACTGTTTTTCGCCGCCATATTGGAAGGGGAATCCCCATATTCAAGAACTGAATTTCATGTCGATATGGTCAACAAACTTACCTTATACTAACTTTATCCAACATTATAGAAACTATAAAGTGAAATCTTCAGGAAAATCCACCACACATATTAATTCCAATGGTTTTATAGAAAGAATAAGAGAACTATTTTTCTTGTCGGATGTAAATGTCAAGTGGGTTGTCAATCGGCTCCCTCTAAGTTTCTTCGGCTCGAAATTTCAAATTAAGATAATTCACATACTATAATGAACTTAACACAAAGTTTACTGTCAGTTTATGCAGCAAAATTGTCTCTGTAGGTGCAGCATCACATGACTTTTCCTGTACACTAATAAATGAATAATTTGAAGAGACCGGAATTCCTGACAGGTTGCATTCGCATGGCTGGCGCATTCAATCTTGACAGGAATGCCGTTCGCGTCTCTCATTGGTTGCTCGGATTCCCAGTCCAGAATCCGGAGTCTCGGTTGGCTGATTTGGGTCATGTGGTGCTTGCCCAAAGTCTATAAATACGGGAGAGCAGACGCGCTTAGACAATTTTTGGTCGAAAGTCAGAAATTCAACCAGGGGCGCGACCGTGCTCCCTGTCACACCTCCAGACCGTTAGCTTGTCGGCGGGATAGCTGAAAACATTCTTGTATCTACATATACCTGAAATTAACCTGGAAACTCAGACATGTTAGTGCTTGAATCAACTTTTCGGCCTGTTATTTTCACAATTTAGGTGCCCCGCCCACCGTATTTACCCTTGTGCAATGGTAACTTGGCATTAAAAACGCGCTCCCGGATTTATATTTGCTTTAAGTAGTCTTGCTTACCGTTACAAATATTTATGATTTGTCGTTTAGAAGAAAGGAGAGAATACAGAAAAGAGTAGTTTGAATAAACTACGTTTAACTGCGAACTTGTGTTGTTTTTTTGAGCATAAGGTCCTAATTTCGTCGGCATCCTGTGGTCGTGTAAGCAGAGATAGCTTACAATATCTATTTAATTGCATTACTCTGTAAGGTATAAGCTGTTGTAGGTACGGTGGAGTTGAACCATGTATCATTTTATAAATCTGATATAATTTTTGTTTGCTGCGGCGTTTTTGTAAGGTTTCCCACTTAGTATCGTCATAAAGTTTTTGAATACTACAAAGTTTTGTACCTCTCACCTGGTCAACCATGAAAACTAGGTCATTGTGAAATTCTGGACACATCATCCAATGGTACTGGTCAAGGTGCTTCCTAGACATGAGTTTGATGATTACTGGTCAGTTTATTTAGCTGTGATGCCAGGAAATATTGAAATCAGAGGACAAAAATATAAAAAAATGCTGAATGTGTAAGGAAGTCTTTTTTGACCACATGTGTTCAAATTAAACCAAATAAAATGAAAATGAAATACATTTTAGATGTTCTTTAATCATTTTATCAAACACTGTCTGTCTGTTGTACTCTTCTACCAAATGAGACCATTTTTACAAGACCAGGTAAAACCATGTTGAATTACCCCACCCACTTCTGTTGACCCATAGCTCAGTAACTAGGGCTTTCCAACCAAAGTCACATATGGTTCAATAAACTAGACACACTGGAGTATACCATCAGTCAAAAAAAATAAAACTTTGGTAGGATGCAGAAAACCCACCTTATTGATACCACCCCCCCCCCTCTTTCTGAAGTTGATCAAAGACTGAAAACAAGGCATCTCAAGCGATAAAATCCCCGAACATACGATATACCTTGACTACCTTGACATACTATGATGAAATATGGAGCCGGAAATCCAAGATACTGTTTTACTAAATTTTTATGTCCACGGTAAACAGCTATGGTCATGTCGGGACGGTCAATTACCCTAACCACACTATTCCTTGGCAGGCTTAGACCTTCTAAGCGGTTAACCAGTACTAATATAAGTGCATATACTTTCGCCAGTAACTGACAACTGGCCTTCATAAAACAGCAGACGGAGAAACGAAAGTATGTGGCCGGACCGGGTATCGAACCCGGGACCGGCTCTTGAGTCAGACGCGCTGCCGACTGCGCTACGCAGCCCGGCGTCTCACGGAGGATGCCTTGTTGGATACTATTGGGTAGATATTGATTGATATCCTCTTTAACCCATTAATGCCCAGCGTCCCAAAAACGGGACAAAGTCAAACAGTGCAGACCAGAAGTTTGCTTTTACTTGAATAAAACTAGAGTGGTCTTGATAATAGGTGCATCACAGGGTATAATCGATTCCGCTAATTTTCGCTTCCGGCAGAGACTTTACATCATAGTTGGCTTCCACCGAGACTGTCCGCGATCTCTTGCTTCCTGTCGAGACTTCTGTACATGATAAATGGCTTCCTGCAGAGACTGTCCGCGTGATTCTATTTCCTGCCGAGGCTCTCGGCAGGAAGAAGAGTCACGCGGACAGTCTCGGCAGGAAGCCAATTTTCGAGGGCAGTAGTCTCTGCAGGAAGCAAGAGTTCGCGGACACTCTCGGCGGAAGCCAAATATGATGTACAGTCTCTACAGGAAGCGAAAATTAGCGGAATCGATTATACCCTTTGGTGCATGTAAGGCTAGTTTTGACATCAAGTTTGAGAAATTGTGCCAAACATAACAGGTAAATGTTTTTACCGTAAAGAGTAGGTGCACGTGCACGCGCACGCACACAAAGGGTATTGCATAATAAGCACGTCTTTGCCTCGCAAAGTTGCGCTAATGATCATATCTCAGCTCACAGACAAAATTAATATATGTTGTGGGTATTCAAATTCTTAGTCAGAAATCAAGAAACATTTTGATACACATTTTATTTTGATCCGTTGGAAGTTTTTGTTAGCGTCTCTGGACCTGCAAACTTGAGTAGGTGGTGTAGTTGGACAGGCCTTGTGCAGTGTACAGCTAATTATCATAGCTATCCCATTGATTCATTTGCATTTCACCAAAAGCCTCTTTAGCAAGAGCTTTCAAAAGATATTATAACTGTCTTATATGTTCATAGGAAAGGCTAATAAACCAATGTGTTCTTAAAAGGTTGCTTAGTTTTATTGACACAGGTAAGCAATAGAAACCATGCAATTTTAAGAGAGTTTGAATGGGGCCAAATCGGCGCTTTCCAAGTCTTTGTCAAAACTTATACATGTTTAGGCTCGCCTCCTTTGTTAATGGAGGTTTGCTTTTTAAGGTAAAAATTTGATCTCCATAGCAGCTCAGTAGGTTTAGCGCTGGTCTGCTGATCTAGCGTCTCTGGGTTCGATCTTGAGACGAGAACCTTTTCAAACGTAAACGGGGTTCCGTAAAACGTCTCCCCGTACACATTCATAGTACAGATTATATTTTATTTTTGTTCTTTGAGATCGGATGATACAGTCTGAGATATAAAAAAAAATCTTGATTGTTTAGAATTTTATTCTAAATCATCGCTTTTTTACAATTTGGATCCTTCTTATACTAATTAGCCTGAATTGACTGCCTTATCAAACTTCTGAAATTATAGTATTCCATCCTCTGGCTTTCGTACATGTAACTAGATATCATCAGGGTCACTGATGAGGCTGGAGTAGTTGAAACTTCAAAGTATGGCCAGTGTTCCTTCTTTTGAATGTGTGCTCTGCTCTTGAAGGAACTCTTTGAGATTTTAATTCCATTGCGCATGGCCTTTCGTTATCACCGTCCCATCATCCTGACTGAAATACTGTTGAAGAGGACGTAAAATCGCATGTTATCCATTCATCCTTAGCAGCAAACACTTCCAAGCAGGCACATGACGTTGTACTGACGTCGATGCGACGTGGGGACGTCGCATCGACGGCGGTACTACGTCATATGGCTTATGTGCCCGTTAGGTTTCCTTTCTGAGTACGCCCCATTTTAGTAGTTCTACGTCGAGGAGGGAGGATACAAGGACGCATAAAAGTTTTCCATCTGTAAAACAGGCAGAAAATAATAGAGGTGTATCCATTCAAGCTAAATAGTTTAAAGTGTTATGACACTAGCACTTCCCTGCATGAAAATAACTGAGCTGCGACACGACAAAACCAACAAAGTGGTATGTGCACCCAGTGAAGATTCAGATCTGAGCTGAGCCTTCGCTGTCCCCATGGAGCAAAGACTCTCATCAGACTGGGCGGATGCCCAGGCTGATCTGATTCTGCGCTGGGCGCACATGCCATATTGTTGGTTTTGCCGTGTAGCGGTATTACATAGATTTGTACCGACATTCACACATTTTTAGAACGCAAAATAATCAACATTCACATGTATTTACACCTATGTATATAGACAAGAAGGACAAAAATCATGTATATACATTATATGCTATCGATAAATTAAGAGCATAATTACAAACATGAAGACCACCTATTGAACACGCGACGTTGGCGCAGCGTCTACATACCCATCAAACACATGACATCGAAATGGCGTCGCAATGACATCAATGCGACGTGATGACGCCATGTGCCTATTTGGTAGCTTTGTCCAGATGTCATGGACAGTCGCCCAACATTGAGTCAGTCTTTACCAACGCCCATTGGGCAGAAACACAAGCCTCCGGACACAATGTTAAGTGCGATACATGGTACTAAAATTGAGCTTATTTTCCGCAATGTATCTAAACAAATGGGGATTTAATATGATCTAACAGCATATAAAACACTAGTTCCCACTGGAACAGGCATGATCGCTCACCTCACCACTAAGATTTGATTCTGTGTAGGCCTATAGTTAGTAATTTAGCAGCAGATGTCGGGACATATTTGTTTTATCATAGTGATCGATTTTTCTCATAATGGTCAATTTGATTTTTTACGAGTTAGAGAGCCATTAGGCGATATGAACTTTTCCTATGCATTGTGAATTATGACTTACATTGGGACTAGGGTGAAATCTGTCGACGGTTAAAAATATTTACCCCCCACCCCATCCCCAACCCCACCCCGCCAAACCCTCACAACCACCAACCCCCTCCTCCCGATAGTTTATGCTACTGGCCGTTCTAAGGCGGCAGTCCCGATGTTGTTCCTCTCTGTTGTGGTCCTTCACTGTTGTTTATAGTTTTGACTGTGGTCTGCTAGCAATGTAGCCACCTGTATAGCTGCCTTCCTTGCTTCCTGTTATTGGTTTTTTCTTCCTCTTGGTATCTAGGGTTGGCTGGGGTTATGTCATTGTAGCATACCCTGGACATTTCTCGCAACTTGTTTTTGGACAAGGGGCTTTTCAGCTTTTCAGCCCCTAGTCCTTAGTAGGCAACAAAATTCGAGGACGTCAGAAGCCGCAACAGATTTCACCGATATATTACTACGCTAACAGACAGATTTAAACACGCCCCACTCGTCCTATTGATTCTTCGGCGCGAACATGTGCGCATGTTTAACAGTGAACTCGTTTAACAAAGAGGTCAAGACCAAATTGTTTGATTTGAAAAGAATGTATACGTTATCTTTTCCACTAGAATATATCATTGAATCGGGTATCCCGTCCACCGCCATGCTGGTGTGACTTTATCAATATACGGCTGCTCGAGACCGCTCTCTGCATGCATATTCATTGGGGATGTGGCCTTATGTGCACAGAAGAAATAGTTCCCCAGCTCAGACAGCTGAACCGTACATGAGCTGTGGGATATACTCCAGAAGTGAAGTATGAGATTCTTTTTATTACTGATAAGTGTACAAGAAGCAAAGTGATATTTTATCTCGAATTATTTTGACCCGTACCACGCTTCGTCTATTAACCGAGAGGAGCAGAGATTTTTCGAATCCGACTTTGTAATGATATAAATAATCTTGTTCAAAAATAATAAATGGTGAAATAAATTTCATAATGAGAAAGTATGTAAACAATAATGAAATTACATGTATTTTTCCTAAAAGGATAAATCATACGACCCATGTTTTCTAGCCTACGCAATCGTCGGAATCACCACCTGATCCCACCTTGGATTAACAATCGGCTCGATATAAGTGAAATTTTCTTGAAAGGGCCGTAAAACCCATCGAAAAAAAAAAAAAAAAAAAAAAAAAACTTTGTCAAAAGTGAATGAGTACATCAAATCCAAATTTTATGTGTAACTTCTAGGCATAGGAGAATGCAAATTCACATTCAGCACCTTCTTGCCTTGCGAGCCCCTAGTCCATCAACACTTTCAGTGCTTTGTTTTTATATGAAAGCGCATTGAACGACGATCGATTCCTTTTGACTCTTAACTGTAGACTCACCGAGATCCTTCGGGCTAGGTGAGCTGAAATTTGCCGTAGAAGTTTGGCTTGTTTATTCTTTTATCATATGACGTCGCATCTGAGAGTGTAATAAAGCCATGCATTAAAATCGATAATCCACTAGTGGATTAAATATGCAAATTACGTCGTAGCGTTATGCGTTGACGTCCATAAAAACGTCGCTTTTTCGAATGGGGAAATCATGACGTTTTAGTGTAAAATTTGCTAATAAAATGCGATTTTGGTGTCATATGATAAATAGAATCTTGCATTCGTCCTTCTGTATTATTGAATTTATTAAACTCGTTGGGGAAAAACGATAACATGCTCGGCATAGCCTCGCATCTTATCTTTTTCCCCAACTCTTTTAATAAATTCAATAATACATGAGCACTCATGTAAGATCCTCTATTTAATTGGGAGAAGTGGTAGTGAAAAATGTGCATGAAGCAGGGATTTTTTTTTTTTTACGAATTTGCTTCTTTGCACCCCGGGACCCACTAGGCCAGAAATCTTTGCATCCCAAGCTCAAAGTTGTGATTCCCTTCATGGACTTGTTCCTTATAAAAATTGTGCATCCCAAATCTTTCATTTTCAAGACCCATTTAACTTGAGAAACCGATTTGTAAACAATACCACAGGTACTGAGTTAAGATATCCAGTGACGTTATACAAATATATTTACATTCTTGGTTCAATTACTGAAAAGCCCTATAGTAAACCATTGGAACGTAATGTAGTTTACATTCCAATAATTACATTGGGACGCGCGGCGTAAATGACGTCAAATAAACAATGGCTCCTTATAATATGATTGGACGCTGGTGACGTTATGATGTCATACACGCTGTTCCGCTGTTACCAGAAAAAGTGCGTGTTAATGTCTTACTGCTGCAATTTTGGTGCTAAAATAAGATTTTTCATCAAGTTTTTGACTGAAACGAATGTAAATATAAGCAATGAACTTAATTTTTCTGATGTTTATCGAAGTATAAACTACATTGCGTCGCTAGCAAAGTTTATATGAACCCCTTCGGGGTTCATTCACTTTGCACGCGACCCAATGTAGTTTACACTTCGATAAACATCAGAAAAATGAAATTCATTCCTTAAATACTTCAATAAGTCCCAGGACGCACAAGGCCCGAAATCTTTGCATCCCAATCTCAGAGGTGTCGGCAACTCTTCTTAGGCATGCTGATAAAAGAAAAAAAAACTGTGCAGCCAAATCCTTTCAGTATCAGAAAAGCCAGATTAAAATAAGATATCAATGGACTAGCTGTTATAGGCTTGTTTAAAAAGTGTTTGCATCCTGTGGATGCACATCTTTCAAAATGTTACTTCCTCAGCAAAATATTTACATTCTTGGTGTATTTACTGAAAAAACCCTATAGTAAACCATTGCAACGTAATGTAGTTTACATTCCAATAATTACATTGAGACACGCAACGTCAATGACGTAAAAATAAACAATGACTTTCTATAACCTGATTGGACGTCAGCAACGCAACGTCATGACGTTACGCATGCCGTTCTGCTGTTAGCAGAAAAAAATGCGTGTACATGTTTTACAGCTTCAATTTTTGGCGCTTATATAAGAATTTTCATGAAAGATTCGATTGAAACGAATGTAAATATAAGCAATGAACTTAATTTTTCTGATGTTTATCGAAGTGTAAACTACATTGGGTCACTAGCAAAGTTTACATGAACCCCTTCGGTGTTCATTCACTTTGCACGTGACCCAATGTAGTTTACACTTCGATAAACCTCAGAAAAATGAAATTCATTCCTTAAATATATGCATCAAACAGGCAGGATGCAGAGGTAAAAAAATCACTGATGAAGTGGTGCATTCATCAACATTTTTGATAGCTAGCTTGCTGCGCCCAAACTCTAGCATTAGTGGTAAAACGTCTAAACACAACTCATTATGAAAAGGGATCCAACATTCACATTTGGTGATAAAATGGGGGCTGGTGTGCATATATTGAGTCATATAACTGGCAAAAATAGGGGAAAATGACAAACTGACCCACAAAATACGATTTCCTCTTCTGGATCCCCGTCGAGCGATGCAATATAAACAAAAAAGGGCCTTATGAAAACTAGTAGGACAACGCCTGTGCATTGTATTTTACCATTTTATTAAAGCTTATGATATTGAAGGCGGTGCAACTAAAAGGACCTAAATAATAAGCCTTTTATGGGACACTCAGGGACGTTTAATTTCTTTAAAGTTGGCTAGTCATGGTCACTCCCAATGACGAAACTGTACTTGGAAGCTTGCAGCGATACTTCCCGATAAAACTGAACATGTAGTTTTACCACTGATAGAGCAATGGGGCCTGTAAGGGTTGAGCACTTTGTTTCATTCAATACATAATAGAAGTTTCACTTTAGTCTGTATCCACCGTTCAATAAATCCTGGTTTAATAAGATGACTATGTCACACATAGTCCAGGGGCGTAGCTAGGGACAATGACGTGATACGCACAATAAGGTTTCATTATCTTTGATGGAAAATCTAGGGTTGTAGCCCCTAAAATATTTTCATATTGTCATATCTATTGACAACTGGTACTGAAATCTTGTCCAATTCACAAAATTTCAGCTTGCAAATACACAGGTGCGTGTTGAAATTTTGTCAATTTGACAAAATTTCAGTACGCAACGGCGTATTTGCGTAAAGGTAGCTACGCCCTTGCATACGCACAGATGAAATTATGTGTTACCTTCTTTTGAGAAATGAAAATATGAACATTGAATGAGTTGAGACACGATAACAAATGAGTATTAATGCGAACAGCAGAGACTCAGACCAGCCTTCACATCCGCGCAGCCGTTTCGCACACGTCATAGAAATCTACTAGCGCAAAACAAAGGCTTTATAGACTGCCCACAGCCCTGTGTTGTATTGTTTCAGTCTGACGGAAGATAATTTTCTTTCGTGTCTTCTAATTGCAAATTTACTTTTCTGCGAAATAGAGAATGGCAATTCGTGAAAAAGGGCGTGGTACACTCTCTAAAGGAGTTTATTTTCAGCACGACAATGTAATTGCCTGTAATTAAACGTTTCACTGAAACTGGTATGGAATAATACCGCATCCCGACTTTTCGCCTAATTTGGCACCTGTTTCTGATCCACGATATCCATGGACATCAAGGAGTAGGTAAATGCAAAGGGTCTCGAGTTCGTCAGTTCTTGAATGATGGCACTCAAACGCCGATAGGCCGAATCTACACTTGCTAGAAGGCAATTATAAAGAAGAGCTCAATACGGTAGACTGGTAAAATGAGCCGCGACACGACAAAACCAACAAAGTAGCATGTGCGTCTATGGAATACTCATATCAGCCTGAACATCCGCCCAGTCTGATCAGTCTTCGCTGTGCGCTTAAAGGCTAGGTAAGGCTATAAGCTAGCTCCATGTGGACAGTGAATACTCTGATCAGAAGGGCGGATGCCTTGGCTGATCTGAGTCTGCGCTGATCGAACATGCTACTTTGTTGGTTTTTTCGTGTCGCGGCTCCTTTTTGATTAGTTATTGACAGATTTCTACGCCCAAGCTGGTCCGAGTCTCCACTATTCGTACATTGTATATGTATAAGGCACCAAACAAAAAAAATGGCTTTCTGGGTTTTACACTGATAAAGGGCCCTAGCGAAGATTAAAAGCTCCTAGGGCAAAGGCGAACACAGAACAGTCATACAGCAATCGTATTCACGCAGCTCCACTTTATACATGATTCGATCCTATCCAGACAACAGGTTGAGAGGTCTAGTGTTTGATACGCTGCACGGGAAAACTGCGATCGATTGACTGACTGTCGGGTGATGGTGCCTAGTAACTTTCATTGCCGGGGCGTCCTACTAATTTGGAAAAAAAAGTAGGACAAGGACCGGCTGTGCTTGCAGCAGATGCGGTATGTAGTTGTGTGGATTTTCAGTCTCATCTATCCTATCTATTGGAGTCTCGGTAGCGCAGTGGGTAAAGCGCCCGCCTGCTGATCTATCGGTCCCGGGTTCGATTCTCACTGGAGACAGAAATTTTTTCAACCGTAAACGAGTCTCCGTTGCACACAGTCTTTTCTTTCCCTTTCACCCTACCCTCGTCCTGATATGACTGAAATACTGTTGAGTATAAAATTGCAATTTATCCATCCATCCATCTATCCTATCTATTCTTTCTCTCTCTCTCTGCTTGACGGTTCGATATGGATGCGCTTAAACGGTAGCTAAGGGTTCAAGATATCACCATGCCGACAGCGAAGACGCTGATCATACTGAACGGATACCCAGGCTGATTTGAGTCTTCGCTCGACGCCCATGCCACTTTGTTGGTTTTGTTGCGTCAATATGATCAAAACCGAAAGAAAGAGCTATTAACCATAGAATAATTTAGGAGGTAACATTTTTCGTGCAGCATACCAAAATAAAACCCACGAGACCCCTTCCCTGAGTCATGATAAGGGTCATGCCAGTGCCCTCTAAGAACAATCGTTTCCTTGATGCATGCAAGTACCATGATCGGACTGACATGCATCGTATGGATGAACGTTTCTTAAGGTATATGGGTACACTTTACATTTTCAAGGGAAGCAACTTTGTAACTTTTCAACGTTGCATCCCTTCTCTATAGGGGTCAACTCTTTCTGGAAAGAATTTGCTCCTCTAGGAGCAAATTCTTTCTTGAAAGAGAAGACGCCATCTTAGTGGCTTCGTCTTCCAGGGAGGCAAACAAGAAATTACAAAATTGTCCCCCTATATAAATGGCGGGAAAACATGGAAGTGTATCCACATATCTTAAGAGAACTGGCTTGACTTCTATCATGACTGGCTAGAGTAGAGTCGGGTAACTTCGGACAGCTGGTAAATTCGGACATACCATGCAAGCAGTGAAAATCCAGATGGGAGGGCTCGTAATGAGCCGTCTCATCAGGATTTTCACCGTTTGTCCAGTTAATTTCGTTTTAATGCCATGCAACTGACATATAAAGGAAACAATGTCACTGTCCGAATTTACCTGCTGTCCGAATTTACTTGACTTAATGTAAAGGGTTAGCTGCGTCACTGATTGCGCTTCTCACAACCACAACATAATTATATATGGAACCCGACGAATCTGCATGCGCCGCGGCAGCATTACTTTCACCTGCCTGTTCGCATAAGCAGGCTGCTCACACTTTTCGCTCTTTGCATATGTAATATGTACAAATGACATTTTATGAATTGCTGTTCAAATATCACCGGTATGGTTTGAGATTTCAATGGCCCTCGCCCATCGGGGCCCGCGAAATGGATGGGCTGCAAACTGTTTCTCCCAAGAGTTGACCCACATTGTCACGGAAAGCAAATGAGCCGCGACACGAGAAAACCAACAATGTGGTCGTGCGCCCAGTGCAGACTCAGATCAGCCTGGGCCTTCTCCCAGTCCAGTCAGACCCTTTGCTTAGCGCTTAAAGGGTAGCCAAGGGACTAAGCTACCTTCATGCGGACAGCGAAGACTCTGATCAGACTGGGCGGATGCCCAGGCTGATCTGAGTCTGCGCTGGGCGCACAACCACATTGTTGGTTTTCTCGTGTCGCGGCTCATATGAAAGAGTTGCTTGCCCTAAAAGTGTACCCTTTCGCGTTAAGTCGATGCTAGATTCTATTACTGGATTGAGCTGTCCTAAGTATACACAACTTTTGGATTTTTCTCGTCTGCAAAACCGGGTATATCTGTAAATTTAATGCCGTTATCCACAACATCTTTGCTAGGAGACTTCTTCAACGACTTCTTTGACCCTCCAAAACAGCGAACAGTGAATCGTAACTCCTCGGAAACCTCTGAGCAAAACGACCTCTGAAAACAGAAAACAGCATAAAATCACATCCTTTCACAGTAAGCCAGTAAGCCTCTTTTACCCACTCATATCAGCGTGAGCATCCACACAATCTAATCTGAGCCTTCGAAAGCACACGCTATGTATGAGTGCTGAGGCTCTACATGTATAAGCCCACAGAGAGACGTAAAACTTCCGATCCGAATCTGTGCTAAAAACCAACTCCAAACGTAATGGTGCTTACATTGATGAAATATACGTTGTAACAATCACAAATAAAACAACTCACGCTGTTACATGTACACCCGCAAATAAACTCCTACAAGAACTAAGGGCCCGGGGTAACTCGGTGGTAAGCGCTGGCCTGTCACATACTACGTTAGTGTTCCGGGTTCGAATCCCGCTGAAGGTGGATTTTTTTTGTTGCAAACGGGGTTACACTGCACGAGCCTCTCACTATTACCATTCCATCGGAAGTTAACTCGGGTGGTGAAAGGAACGTCATGTTACGGACTTTCATAATTAGTTTGTAAATTACCAATCGGACGTCCTCGCCGATATCTTCGATATAGGCCCTTTTCGACTCGAACTGAAGTTCCTACTACAGTAGTATTTTTGGGCATGCGCACTCGCATTACCAGTCGAACGTCAAAAGTTGCTACAATAGTAGATTGTCATGGAGATGGAAATAAATACTGTGCATTTCATTGCCTTTTCCGTCCATGCAGTCTTTAAAAACGATAATTTATAGATTAAATGATAATATATACCCTTAAATAATTGTATGAGCAAATATCCGGAATATAAAAGAAAACAAATAATTGTTGTTCACCCACAAATCGCGAAAGTCTTCAACGGCCGCCATCTTGCTACTAGAGTAACGGCGGTGCAGACCTCAGTAGATCTTTGGTAAGTTCATGACGTCATTTTAGTAGCTACCATCGCACTTTGACTGGGACTTTAGTAAATATAGTAGCTACTACAGTTCGAGTCGAAGTGGGCCTTTAGGATACGGAATTGGCCGAAGTGGTACGATTGGTAAATAACAAGTATCCTACCTTATCAGCTCTGGCATTTCTCCAAGCTCTCCACATAAACTCAAGAAGAGCAATGAGGAAACCAGCGGCATTTCCTCCTATCAATACCACAAATACCCCACCCACATTGTCGACTTCAAGAGAGCTGGCTTTCTTCTTTTTCGCCACAATACATTTACCACCGCTTTTCTCTATCCACCATTTCTTATAAAGTTTTTGTATCACTTGATTTTCTTGAAAGAATATCACTTCATTTGATAAATGTTCCGTCCAGGGGGATCCTGAAATTGAAGTGATAATTGAGCCGCGACACGATAAAACCAACAATGTAGTTGTGCGCCAAGCGCAGACTCAGATCAGCCTGGGCATCCGCCCAGTCTGATCAGAGTCTTCGCTGTCCGCATGACGGTAGCTTAGACCCTTAGCTACCCTTTGAGCGCTTAAAGACGAGTCTGATGAAACTGGGCGGCTGCCCAGGCTGATCTGAGTCTTCGCTGGGCGCACAACCACATTGTTGGGTTTATGTGGTTGGGTTTGTCGTGTCGCGGCTCAATTATGATAAAATTCAGGGAAAGAAATTTTACCAGTTTCTTTCCTAAAAAAAGAATTTGCTTCTATCACCCATGGAAACAGACAAAAAGGTGGAGACTCCTGGGAAAAGGTGGATACTCCTGAAGTGTTCTCGCACGAGATTTTTTTTTTGAAAGTTTTGATTGCCATAAAATGCCATAAAAGCAATTTACATGGACTGTAAACCGAGAAACAAATGACAAAGTTTTTATTTCGCGACGCTTTGCAAAGGCAAAGCTCCCGACCGAGTATAAAACCATTGCGAAGTATTTGGTTTAAACAATATTTTATTCATACAAAATATACTGGCAAGACATGTACATGTAATATTCATTGAGGATCTGAACGGAAGCATATTGCTTATAGAGTTCATTTCCTACGAAGTTCCTACTAAATTGCAAAGTATTTATGGTCTTCGTCATTACGAAAAAAAAAACCCTAGAGGAATTGGGAATTCAAACTTCATGTATGTACGAGAAATACTGATTCATAAAATTGAGTGTTCGGCGAAATTTCACATATCTGCTGAATACGACAAATGGACGTATCCAAAGGTAAATAGAGTGCCGAAAATTAACGTTTCATACAGAACGCCATGCTCTACAGAAACAATTCTTAAAATCCAACCTTTTGGTGTTGCGATACCATATCCCTTCGAGTCGAGTAGTCCTCCGACTTGCGTCAGTTCACAGTTTCGTTGTACGGTATAGTCTATTGTTGTGGATTCAGCTAAATATGCGTAATCTTCCGTTTTCACCTTCTCAAATCCTTCCGCGTTGGAATCCACAAACACATCTGGATTTGAGTCCATGAAAGCATACATTCGTTGGAATGTTTGAAAGGAAGAATTCTGAAAAACAAGTTTAGCTTAGTTACCGAAAGTATTCAGAAGCAGTTTAAACTAGATCTGCAAGGTTTGTCTGCAGTTTTATAGGCGATCCTTTATGTCTAAACATATTTTAGTCAAATACCGTATACGCGGTAATTTTCGCGGGTTTAAATTTTCGCGGTTTAGGGTCAAAAACATAAACATTAACTTTCGCGATTTTTAATTTTCGCGGTTAGCAATATGCGCTAAAAGTAAAATTGCTTCTTTTTCACTTGAGCCAGTTCGTTCATTAACCTGGGGCCGCAGGTTAGAGCTGGTCCGAGTGAAAAGTACCAGAATTCACCGAAGCAAACAGAAACAAAAATACACTGTGTCAACTGATGATACTTTGTGAGAAACAGGAAATTATTTCGCGATTTTAATATTCGCGGTTTCTAAGTGACCGCGAAATATCGTGAAAAAATGAAACACAGCGAAATTATCGCGTATATGGTAATCATACAAATGGGCTGACCACAAATTACGGCAGCATTGACTATGCATCACCCAAGACACACGTACATAAAAACATGTGAATAGACAATGACATCACATGCATTTGTTACATAGAGGATCTTACATGAATGCCCATGTATTATTGAATTTATTGAACGAGTTGGAAAAAATGATCAGATGCGAGGCTATGCAGAGCATCTTATCGTTTTCCCCAACGAGTTTAATAAATTCAATAATACATTAGCACGAATGCAAGATTCTGTTTATCATATGACACTAAAATCGCACTTTATAGCAAACTTTACACTAAAACGTTTCGATTTCGCCATTAGAGAACGCGACGTTTTTATGGACGTCAACGCGTAACAATGCGACATAATTTGCATATTTATCCACTAGTTGATTATCGTTTTTAATGCATGGCTTTATTACACTCTCAGATGCGACGTCATATGATAAAATAAATATTATACAGACTAAAATAACCATTGGGAGGAACAAGATCGTCAGAATAAGAAAGAATAAATAAATCGTAGTATTATCGTACTTTCGTAAAATCATCACAATCTACAGCATTATGAACACCATATACACCCCTGGTTAACTGTATATATACAAGGGCTGTTACGACACGCAAAACGAAAAAGAGTCATAGTTACTATGACTCTTTTTCGTCTCGTAACAGCTCTGCTTCGTTTCGTAACATTCTTAAAACAGAGTTAACCAGGTGTGATATACTTCGAATGTGTAGAGAGTGATATACTTCGAATGTGTAGAGAGTGATATACTTTGAATGTGTAGAGAGTGATATACTTAGAATGTGTAAAGAGTGATATACTTCGCATGTGTAAAGAGTGATATACTTCGAATGTGTAAAGAGTGATATACTTCGAATGTGTAAAGAGTGATATACTTAGAATGTGTAGAGAGTGATATACTTCGCATGTGTAAAGAGTGATATACTTCGAATGTGTAAAGAGTGATATACTTCGAATGTGTAAAGAGTGATATACTTCGAATGTGTAAGGATCCCATCAGTGCCACGTATGACTCAAGCCACGATAGTCCGTCCCTATGTCTGATCATTAGACAAAATAAATGTTAGATAGTGCATACGTACAATGCCTGAAGAAACCGAATTTCACAAATCGAGGCTTGTAGCGGTCATAACAAAAATGAAAAGATGTCAAAATATAGTTATTTCGGTATTTTTGTCTACTAAGATACTCATACGGTCTTTTGGCGCTTGTGTTTGTTTCCTGAAACTTCTGACAGCCAAAGCTACTATAGATTAACCATGAAGTATACCTTAGGCATGAATTTTTAACACATTCTGTCATTCTGCTACATGTAGCAAAGATAATTCCTTCCACGTCGCTGGATCCTTAACAGGAAGATTGAGCCGCCACACGAGAAAACCAACAAAGTGGCATGTGCGCAACGTGCAGACTCAGATCAGCCTTGGCATCCTTCCAGTCTGATCAGAGTCTTCGCTTTGCGCTTAAAGACAAATATTCTTGTATATTGGGTCTCCTAATCCTATTATGCAACAGTCCAGTGTCATTGCTGTTTCATCAAAGGAAACACCCCGTCTCACATAGTTAATGACAGGGTCATAAAACCAATAAAGACTGAGGGTGTGTTCTATATAGTACAGAATATTTGTCTTTAAAGGGTAGCTAATGGTCTAAGATAGCTCCAAGTAGATAGCGAAGAATCTGATCAGGCTGGGCGGATACCCAGGCTGGTCTGAATTTGTGCTAGGCGCACATGCCACTTTGTTGGTTTTGTCGTGTCGCAGCTCAAATAAATGACATCGAGGATAGGTAATGGCATAGGATGAGGTGACACCACCTCGATACTTGATTATTGTGGAAGAGAGTTGGTATATATCCTGGGCAGCGCACTACCTTTGTCACAAATGGTCGACAGTTTCAACATCCATCTGTCGTATTTCTCGCGCGAAAGCTGAGAAATTGTCATTTGGATGCGTAGCCCGCTAGCTTTATCTCAATCTGGACAATACCCATAGGTCCTTACGCCAAACACGAGAGATTATAACGACATATAGCTTACCTCTTGCGAAAATGACGTAGGGTCGAGTCTGGTAACTTCGGACAGTGGGTAAACTCGGACATACCATTACAAATAATGAAAATACAGATGAATCGTCTCATCAGGATTTTCACTGTTTGCCCAGTTAATTCTATCTTAATTCCAAACAACTGACATATAAGGAAAAAAAGTGTCACTGTCCGAATTTACCCGCTGTCCGAAGTTACCCGACTCGACCTTATTACCATTTAGTGGAGGAAGCACTTCGTAGTATTCACACCTGGTTAACTATGTTTTCAAGGATGTTACAAAACGAAAAAGAGCTGATACGAAAAGAAAAATAGTCACAGTTACCAAACGACCTGGTCATCAGGTCGTTTGGTAACTTTGACTCTTTTTTGTTTCGAAACAGCTCTTTTTCGTTTCGTAAAAGCCCTTGTATATACATAATTAACCAGAAGTGAAATCTAGATAAAAAAACAACATCTCACGCCTTGTTTACGCACAATTCTCCCCCCTCGTTGAAATGAAATATATAATTTCTACTAAACATATCATGATGCCGATCTATACGAAATTGTTTAATATTATAATTGAAAATGGTATTGTCCCAAGCGAATGTTATTCCTATATATAAACATAAGGGTAATGAATTATCGCCCTATTACCTTGGTGAGCTGTATTGGCAAGGTTTTTACTTACTTACTGTTTTAAATAACAGACTTTATAAATATCTTGAGGAAAATAGAATACTAAATGAAACACAAAGCGGGTTAAGAAAAGAATACTTAAATATCGACAATATCATGGTCTTATACAGTCTAATTGAATACTTTAAAAATAAAAAGAATAAGTTATACTGCTGTTTTATAGACTTTACAAAAGCATTTGATAATGTGTGAAAGGCAGGTCTTTGGCAAAAACTCTTGAAACATGGAATAAATGGAAAAATATTAATGTTAGTCAAAATATGTATAAAGAGATTAAATCCTGTATCACAGTTAATGGTTCATCTTCTGGATTCTTCAGTTGTGAGAAGGGGGTTAGGCAGGGGGAAAACCTCTCCCCGCTGCTTTTTGCAATATATCTTAACGACTTAGAAAGCTTCATGAGTCTTAACAATTGTCCTGGTATTGATATTGATATTCAAGAAGAAAATTTTATGATACTTATTAAACCTTTTGTAATATTATATGCAGACGATACGATTCTTTTAAGTGATAACGCGAAGCAGTTCCAAGAAATGTTGAATCTATTTTATGAGTACTGTAAAAACTGGAAGCTAAATATAAATATTGATAAAACAAAAATAATGGTCTTTGGCGATTACAGCCGAACACGTATTGTATCATTCTCCATAGCGGGAGCTGAAATCGAAATAGTAAAATCTTTTAAATATTTGGGAGTTCTTTTTACCAAAAATGGTAGATTTGTTCAGTATGTTAAACATTTATCTGCTATTGCTTGTAAAGCTATGTATTTGTTAAGAAAACGAATTGTTAATTTACATCAACCAGTTGACTGCCAACTTAAGCTCTTTGACCAGACTATAGTGCCAATATTACTATATGGAAGTGAAATTACCGGCTTTGAGAATATTCGTATACTTGAAAAGGTTCATTTAGATTTTTTAAAAGGCATTTTAAAAATGAAAAATAGCACTCCGCATAATATTGTTTATGGTGAATTTGGAAGATATCCTCTTGAAATACAAGTAAAATCGCGGATGATAAAATACTGGTCAAAGATTTTAAGTGGTAAAGATACCAAACTGTCATATAGAATGTATCTAGTGTTGTACTATCTGCATAAAAATAATATATTTTCATGCAAATGGATTTCATGTGTAGAAAAGATATTACAAGATGTTGGACTAACTTATGTTTGGATGAATAATGATGTTACTAACGTAAACTGGTTATGTAATGAAGTACAAAAAAGATTGCAACTACAGTTTATACAAAATTGGCATTCTAATATTCAAGAGAGTCCAAAATGTTTAAACTATAGAGTATTTAAAACAGAATTTAAGCTTGAATTATATGTTACTTAATTGCAACCAAATTTTTACATACCGTTAGCAAGATTTAGAACTACGAATAACAAATTTCCAGTTGAAAAGGGGAGGTGGGAGAATATTGAAAGATCTCAAAGATTTTGCTCAATGTGTAATTATAATGTTCTTGGAGATGAATTCCACTACCTGTTCGAATGTGAGTTTTTCAAAGAAGTAAGAAAATTATATCTACCAAATTATTACTTGAGAAATGTCAATACTGTGAAATTTCAAAAACTTCTATCTACAACTAATATAAAATTGTTAAAGCAGCTAAGTAGGTTTGTTTCTGAAGTGCTAAGTAAGTTTTAGTCCCTGTTTAGTTAAGTTACGTGCGTATCTCATTATATATATGCTGTTTTTTTGACTACCTCATATGTTGTATATTGCAACCTGAGAGAAATAAATTTATGTTATGTTATGTTATGAAAATTTCTTCAAATGAACAGCCAAATTTACATATGAGATTTATGAGAAAACCACGAGTTCCTTTTATTTCAAAGCAAACAATTCTGCATAAATGTATATACGAGTATATAACCAAGCCGAATAGAATTGCTGAGATGAGGATGAAATTGCGTGTTTGTCAGGTAAAAGCATGCGTCCGTTGTTTTCTCACAGTCCGCCGTTTTAGACAATATTCAATAGCTATCGTATTAATCCTAATAAACGCACCTCTCTAATACCCCATCCTCCACCCGCTTTTTGAAAATAATGTTAAACTGACTTGCAAAAAAAAAAAAATGCAAAATACTATGCATCGAATCCTAAGAAATTTTAATTTATATACAGTAGTATGTTCAAATCATCATGCTCCGGGAAATATTTCATGCAACTCTCAGCTAGTTTACAGAAGGCAAAGCACAGCTGTCTTTCTTACATCGTTAAAATCACTCAATAGTATTCATTGGAAGCATTTTGAAAATTGCTTTGGTACTCTTCAGGTTCTACATAACACCCCGCCTCTTTGGTAAAATACAACGGGGCGTTTAGTATAATTTATACGGTGAATAAACAGCTGCACAAAATCTGTTCTACCTGCATAAGCTGCAGTTTTCTTTTCAAGTTTATCAATCAGAAATTCATGTCCTTTGTAAGCTCTGTATCACAGTAGACGACAATTTTGTTCAGTTTAACCTAAAATATCGTCCGTTTGGCATGGCAGATTTAGAACCACTAGTACAAACGTCTAAACACAAATGATTATGAAAAGCTGTTCAATTTTCACGTTTGGAGATAAAATGAGGAATGATTTGCATATGTTCAGTTATGTAACTGGCAAAAATTATGAATACATTGTTTTTGGAAAAAAAACCCGACAAATTGCTCCTTTACTGGTTCTCCATCGAGCGATGCAATATACACAAAAGCGGCACAGTGAATGCCCTGACTGTAGGGGAGACCGGGGATAGTTGATGCACTTTTTAGACTTTTTGATATATCTCGCGACAGGCCTGGCCAATTTTGATCATCTTTGCATATACTAAAAGATCTACCTTTTCTGCATCTAAAATCAAATAGTAATCCTTCAATTTTGGTATATTTGCCCCCCGTTTAAGTAGATTTCTTTGGCAAGTCGAATGCATCAACTTGCCCCAGTTGTGGGGCATGTTGATGCAATGCTTGGGGCAAGTTGATGCAGACATTTTTTCTTGCCCTTACAAGTCCATGCAACGGATACTACAGTAAATTGACCGTTTCTGTGGACAAATGGGGATATTCCTGCTTTCTAGTTAGATGCCGCGATTTATCAAAATTATTTTAGTCATTGAAGTTATCTCAAGCGAAAGATCTCTAGAAGGGATGTTTGTATATGAATAATTGAACAATAAAATGATCAAAACATTTTATACTTTTATTTCTGAAACTTAAGAACATTTCAAACAGGAAAATATCATTTCATTGTCATAATTGCTATATTAAATGAGCCGAGCTCCCAGCAGTTCGTACAATTTACATGTGCGTCCAGCGAAGACTCAGACCAGCCTGTGCATCAGCACAGTCGGGTCAGAGCCTTCGCTTGCCATACAAAAAGGTATGGGACCTTAGATATCTATAGAGCGCACAGCAGAAATTCTGATCGGACTGCGCGGATGCGCAGGGTGTATTGAGTGTTCACTGTGTGCACATGTAAATTGTTGGCATTGCTGTGACATGGCTGGAATGCTATTCTATGTTATTTTTTGAATATAATAAAGAGATACTACAAATCTTAAATGCTTAATAGTCCTACATCAGTTAGAGATCAAGCCCATCCAAATATTGTGAACAGCTCATGCAGTCCAATAGGATTTTATGGTGTATCAACTTGCCCCATGCTCATTGCATCAACTTGCCCCAACCATGCCCCACGTGACATTCAGCAAGGTAGACGACTGTAGGGTCCCTAAGTGTCCGACAGCCCTAAGTGTCCGACAAAATTTATTTTTTTCTAAAAACGACAGAATAGTAAAAGAAACTATTATTAAAAGCATAATTAGTAAATATTTCAAAAAAATAAATAGTGAAAAATACTCAAAATCTAACTTAGAAAAAAATTTGTCGGACACTTAGGGACGACCCAAAGGTCCCTAAATGTCCGACAACCCTAAATGTCCGAAAAGTTCAAAATCGATATAAGTTTTCGTTATCAGAGTAAAAACAATAAATATGATCGTAAAAAAGTGAACAAGATACTTTTTGTATATAATAATAACAGTAATAATGATAATAATAAACACAAAATGCCGGGAAAGGTATCAAGTTCGTTACTGACTACAAATAAAAGACAGTAAAAAAAGTAAAAATTAGACAAAATTTTAGGGTTTCTAAAACCATTATAACCCATAATAAATGCATAAAAAGTAATCATTTCCGTAAATAATTCTTCAAAAATACTCGAAATGTAAGCATGGTGAAAACAAGATTTGTCGGACATTTAGAGTCATGTGTCCCTAAGTGTCCGACAATGTATGAATCTATTTTGAAGTGAAGTAGAAGTTCTAAAACCGTTTTCTATTCTAGTCTAAAGATACATTGGTAAATTATTAATTACTGTTCTATATTAGAAAATATATCAAGAACCTTAGGGAAACAAAATGCCGCCAAATGTATTTGGTAAGTACAAAACTATTAAGGTAGAATACAGATTCTTAGTTTTTCTAAAACTGTCAGGAAAGAGACAAAACTTGTTATAAATGCATATACAGAAATTATTTTGAACAAATGGTTAATCAAAACTACTAGAATATAATAATAAAGTAACAAAAATACTTCAAAAGGAAATTACAATTTGTCGGACATTTAGGGAATCTGTCCCTAAGTGTCCGACAGGTTATGATTTTATATGAGTGAGATGTAACTGTAAAAACTCACTAAATATGATCTTAACAAGTTGAAATAGACGACATAATAATAATAATAAGAAGAAGAAGAAGAAGAAGAAGAATGACTTTATTTATAGACGAAGCCCAGTTGGATGTACATCCAATCTTCCCTGCGATCCTCAAAAATAAAGAAACTTTGATAAACTATTGACTCTGGTTTGATAGTTTGTATAAAAATAAATAAAATATATGATATAGTGAAAAGAAAATTTTTGAAAAGCAAACTGCCAGCAATTGTATTTGGTAACTACAGAGAATACTTTGATGTGTCAGACAAAATCTTAGGCTTCTTAATATTTTTTGAAAGTGAGCAAAACCGTCATAAATGCATAAAACCGTCATAAATACCCATATTGTGCGTAAGCAATGGGACAAGAAAAAACAATTAATTTTCCAGCTGTCCCAATACTTATGCCGTCGAAAAATAATTATTTTTTAAGGTGTCCCAATACTTAGGTTCAAAGAACACTCGAAGTTCGCCGCAACTTTCGTTGTATCGAAGAAAATGGCACCTGTTGACAAAGACTTGAAAAAACGAGGAAGGCTTTAGTCCGTGTTGGGGTTACTGTTTATTGGCATTTATTGTTGAATAAAAGATGTCTCCACCTGATAGTCTTTAAGTTTCAATCGTCACAACAAAACCGGTCGATCCGGTATTTGACCATTACCGACTCAGTGTCAAAGAGTTAACGACTCTTGCATAACGGGATTATGACATTCTATTGAGTTTTAAAGTTTTATGACAGTTGGATTACCGATTAGAAAGAGAAAACGTGCCGTATGCATCACTTCCAAAGTTGTAAAAAAGTAGATGAAGAAGAAGAAAAAAGGATTTCTAAACTTTATTCCGTCGTATTCCAGGTTGAAACAATCAGAACACTGGTCAGAGATCGCAGTTGTTACAGTTACATGATTCACTTTTTCTTATTTTTGGTCGGAGTATCAATACATGTTTTCTCGTGACCGAGTGCAGTAAATGATATGACTTTATGAAGCGGTGATAATTGTTTATTCTGCAACTATCAAACAACAAGAATGACATTGAATTTCGTAGCTGCCATTAGCTAATATGAGCAGTGCGCAGTCTGTTCAGCTACTTCGCTGTTCTAACTGGATCTTCAATATCTTTCCATTTAAAAATTGGGGAAAAAATAATGAATTTATTAACAAAAATTCTTAGTATCAAGATACTTGCATTTTACCAAGCGTGTTTTTAAGATCCTATATAACAGATGATTTGAGTTACAGTTTCGAAAGTGAATTTAAATGCCAGAGATATATATTTTAATGGAATATGTAGACTAAAAAAATGTATAAATACTTTTTTGTGTGGCGAGGGTCTGGGGGATGGGGATAGTACAAAAGGGATTTTTATTATTTAAATGTTTAAAAGGGATTGTTTAATTATGCAATGTTTTAGCCCTAAAGGGTTGTTTATCTAGTAAAATGATATGTCTGTGTTTGAATTTTCGTACAGATGTTCCCTGAACCCCGAACCCCAAACCCCACCCAACCCCGGGTTTAAATACAAGGCCAATATTTCTGTTTATAATCTGTCATTGGTTCAAAACAGAATCTTTAGAGCCTTGTGATTTCGGACTGGGCAGATGCGCATGTTGATCTGGATTTTCAATACGAGCCACCTGAGAAAATCTCTCGACACACATGAACTGCGCATGCTTTGTACATCTGGCCAGGCTTCTGCATTTGCCCAAACATTTTAAACATTTTGTTTAAATTTCGAACACTCATCGCTACCTGGCTGACACTAAAGTCAAAAGTTGGTAGAACATGGCATGATCGGTTTTTAACCTTACCAGGCACCAAAGGCACATGGAGGCAACGCCTCAAGTTGGTAGAAATTGTAGCCCAACCCTATTATACACTTTTTGACAATAAAAAAAAATGTTTACACCTGGCTGACAGGGGTGGGGGGGGGGGGGGGGGGGGGGGTAGGCGTATCTTATGGATCAATAAAGGTTATTTGTGGCCAATAGAATTGATGTACTGTCCAGTTAGGCTATTGTGACAGTGATGTCACTGTTTGTTTACTATTTTGGATTATGCCTATTGTTCAAGACAGGGATGTTAAGTTTCCATATAACCGGGTCACATATAAGCGATATAGTTATTGGACGGACACCCGGCGCCAGGTGTGTGCAACTATGGTTACGTACCGTTGAGCCACTTGGGTAACGTCTATACGAGAATTGAACAGAACAGAACAGAACAGATATAGTTATTATTTACAACCACTTTAGGCAATCAGAAACTGTGGCCTAGTGGTACCAGCGAAGAAGTTTTGGTGTGCCAAACAAGATAGCGAGAGTTTGAACCTTTACCTCGTTTTTTTCTTTCTTTCTTATTTTTTTTCTATTATTATTTATTTTTCATTTCCGTGTATGTGTGTTTAGCACATGGTGGCTAAGGACCCCTCTGCTGTGCCAAAATAAATGTACAAACCAGTTATATCAGATATATTAGAATATGATGCGTAAATTTCAGTGCCGCAGCGTCCTACAAATTTGGATAATAGTAGGGCAAGGGCTTGCTGTACTTGCAGTAGGTGCGGATGTGGTCTATTTGGACATTTCATATCTCTTTTTCTTTCTCATTGTCTCTTGGAGGACTCGATATAGACTGAAATACTTTCTCCAGGAGCCGTTTGACCCCAAACAACTAACCGACCGACCACAAAATATAGCATGTTTGGAAGGAAACATCAAACAAATTAAAATAAGATAAAAGATTAAAATCTAAGACTGGAGAACTGCAGGAATCAAATTATAAAGTTTCATAATGATTATAAACGACAGATAGAAAAAAATGATGATTTCAAACTGACAGGGATTTGAACCTGACACTTTCTGTCTGGGAAGTCCGCCACGGTACCTCTACACTACATCACATTGAGTGATAAAAGACAGACAATTTATCACAGGCTGAACATTTTATGAATTTATCACAGGCTGAACATTTTATGATACACTTAGGTTTCAGCTATCCCAAACTAATGGTTCAGTCTGTTTACATTCTGAGAATCCTAACTGGACAGTACGTTAAATCATGCGTAATCAATTTTGACATGTTGATCACATATTAAACAAAATCGAAACAATGAGCCGCGACACGAGAAAACCAACAAAGTGGTTGTGCGCCCAGCGCAGACTCAGATCAGCCATGGCATCCGCCCAGTCTGATCAGAGTCTTTGCTAAGCGCTTGAAGGGTAGCTAAGGCCCTTAGCTACCCTTTAAGCGCTAAGCAAAGACTCTGATCAGTCTTTGCTAAGCGCTTGAAGGGTAGCTAAGGCCCTTAGCTACCCTTTAAGCGCTAAGCAAAGACTCTGATCAGACTGGGCGGATGCCCAGTCCTTAGCTACCCTTTAGGCGCTCAAAGGGTAGCTAAGGACCTTAGCTACCCTTTAAGCGCTTGGCAAAGACTCTGATCAGACTGGGCGGATGCCCAGGCCTTAGCTACCCTTTC
This sequence comes from Ctena decussata, assembly GCA_963989385.1. Lineage (NCBI taxonomy): Eukaryota > Metazoa > Mollusca > Bivalvia > Lucinida > Lucinidae > Ctena > Ctena decussata. The sequence goes on along the minus strand of OZ022502.1, from coordinate 84,012,155 downwards.
AGCCGCTTAGCAAACAAAAGGGATTGTTGTTATTTATTCAAATGTTAAAAAGTGATTGTTTATTTATGTAATGTTTTAGCCCTTAAGGGTTGTTTATCTAGTAAAGACTCTGAGCAGACTGGGCGGGATGCCCAGGCTAATCTGAGTCTGCGCTGGGTGCACAACCACTTTGATGGTTTTCTCGTGTCAGGGCTCAAAATTAATTCTGTTTGTGTAAGCATTTATTTAATCATGCAATTGTCGATTTCAAATTTAAGGCCGTCCTTATGTTGAAGGGAAGATTGCTTTTGTTCCATCTCAAAATTGGAACAGAATTGATCAAAGCCTTCTTTTTAAATTATGCTAATTCCAATGAAACAGCATTTGTTAATTAAGACTAATCCAGCGGGAACACATCGTTCAGTAAACGACCATGATTATGATTCATCAAAATGGTGGGGAAAGCCGAAAATATTTGTGATTATGAGTGTTTGTGGATATCACAAAAGAAAAGAAGATAATTTTACCACAAAACTACCGTAATTAGAGGCCCTCATTGAGAGACTTTACTGTTAAGCCAGGAAACACCGGGACAGACTAAAACGCTGAATTTCTTGCTGAATTCAGCTACTTGCTGATCAGCCAAATGTGTCTAAAACGCTGAACTGCTGATTTGCTGAATTTACAGAATATGTTATGATTTTGCTATCAGAATCGATCTTTTCACCCATTATGCTGATTATAGATAAATTATATCATTTTACTATGATTTTTTATCATAAGAGATATTTTCAGTCGCTATGCCGATTTTATAGAAAAAAATACCGGTAATATAATTTTCTATTACAAGCGATAGTTTCAGCTGATTTATGCTGATGTTATATAAATATCATGATTTATACTGCCATAAGCGACATTTACAGCAGATATTCTGATTTTACATTGTATTAAATTGTACACGATATATATAGTATAAAGGATATAAAGGTAGAAGAGAATTCATATTTGAGTCTTCCCAGGGTATGCATTTGATATTAACGTATGCACTGTTGTCGAACCGCCCCGGTGGAGCTCGGATTGGGCACAACAATTCCGGATTGGAAGAGCTACAAAATGGCGGAGGGCAAACAGATTGCTGACAGGCATCATTTTGTTTTATGAATTATTAATACTTTTAATTCATTTGCATGTCAGTCATATAATACTTTTTATCGGTGGTTGTGTGTAGATTCTATCTGACGGAAGGATAGCCGATCGCCGCTCCTTGTGTCTATAAAGCTTGACTAGTTTAATGGCTAACTGAGTATCTGCGATGAACGCTTGCATGAAATAGCGTTTATCAGGATAAAACAACCGGTTTTCCCGTGCCGAAGCTATTGTGCAACAAGACAGACCATTTCTGAGTCATTATTGCAAATTTAATCAGTTCGAGGACTACGCGTGAAAGCTCTTGTCCCCCAGTTTATTGTGGTACGATGGTTACTGAAAGCTCGGATTGGAACGCGTCGTCTGCAATTGAGTGTACGGATTGGATGAGTTTAGGAAACGGATTGGCTGAGCTTGGTGAACGGATTGGCTTTATTGATTTCATTCGTAGACTCGTCTATTGACGGGAACTGCGTTGCAAAAAAAAACGATAAAAATTACTCACGGGTGTTCTCTTGCAGCATACTTGGACTGACTGTTATCATCCGAACATTTTTCATCAGTAATTCTTGATCTGTTCCCGATTTTGCTGGTCTGTGTATTCTTTAAGTCTAACTTAGCCTAGCCCCAAGGAGGCCCGTGCAAAATAATCCTTGTGGACTGACACGTCGTTTAACTCCAAAGTTTTGAGCCGCACCGTAACAAAATGTGTCTTCGGAGTTCCGATAAGTGTAGGCTAATGAGTCACTCTTGCTATTTGAAGGCTAGCCATTTTGCACGAGTCTTCTACAAATTGTGTACTATCCAGACAGAGAACAGTTAAGCCCTAAAAAGGTTGCACAGATGCGCAGGCTGATTTGCGTCTTTGTTGTTCGCACAGGCATAAAGCAAGTTTTCTCATGACGCGATTCAAATGTTTGTGTTCCGAAAACAGATGCGCAGGCTATGATGACGTCTGTCTTGTAGCCTAGTAGTTAGTTTTGGATTCGAAATCAAGGGATTTCTGGTTCGATCCCTGACACGTCTCTGCCAAAACCGCTGAGGAGTTTAAGGCCCTTGTTTAGATTATCGGTCCAGAGGCATGTGTTTTAGCATGCCTCTAATCTGCTTCTTGTAAATAGTTTAAATGGCCCACCCCGAAAGTCTGTTATCCCTTTGAGCTAAATTCTAAATTTAGCCACCCGCCACACCTGAGGTAATGATCAGAAAATGATCGTCTCAGAATCAAAAAATAAATAGACACCGGCATATTTTTCATGATTTTTTTTTCACTTTTTCTCTCATTTCACAAACTTTCATCACTTTTTCAAATGTAAAGAACAATTAATATGCATTTCTTTTTGTAACTGTATTTGATACAAGCCTAGTGCAAGCTTAGTCAACCATCAAGTTGCCCAAAATCAGGTCTCATGGGTTTCGGAAAACAAAACAAAAACAAAACCAAAGAAAACAAAAACAAAACAAAGATAAATAAATAAAAAAATAAAAAGAAGAAAGCAATGACTAAATTTAACAACTACAAAATGAAACAACAACAATACAATCAAGCATGAGCTGAATAATCTACAGTAGGATTAAAACTATATTCAATATATAAAAAGAAATAATGGCCTTCCCAATACATGCAAAACTGCTCTACTAACTCTATCAACTGAACTAAATAGCCACATGGTCGTCCCATGTCAGGGTAGCTCAGTTGTTACAGCAGTCTTGTTAGTACAGAGAGAGTTGGAGATCCGAGTCCTGCCACTGCCAGGGTATTTTTCTCGCTTAGGCAGCGTTGTTAATTTTCTCTAGTAAATTTAGATTGTTTCTCCAAAATTGTGCGAACGTGCAAGCATCAATCTTTCCTTTTGTACAATACTTTGTGTACAACAGCTACCTGTTCCGCACTATTAAGCGTATTTAAGGTGAGTCTTGATAATTCTGAAAATAGTGCACAGGTACAGTCGGTGCTTCTAACGGAGGCCTGTACAGTTTTGCATACTACACTGCAACTCTTGAACAGAAAAAAGTTCTAAAAAGTCAGATCTGTTCATGACAAGTGCAATGGACTCGCCAGTATGGGTATGACCGTACCTAATAGTGAAATAAGTCATGAACTTCTAATAGGGCAGCTACTCGAAACTTTTATGCTTTGGTTTAAATAGTCACTGAGCACTACAGACTTGCCCGGTTCTACCTGTTTCATTTATTCTGGATGAGAGAATGGAAACAACCTCAAAATTAAGGAATTTTTATGGCCACAATCTGCTAAGTGACTAAAAAGACTGTCTTTTATGCTTACTAATGAAATACTTAAATTTCTCGTTAAAAACGAAATTGATATTTTAACTTTTTGAACAGTTCAAAAACAGATTTTTGGATTTCATTGTTTATGAAACGGAACCTTCTGTAAATTTTTGTCTTAGATTCTTTCCTAAAAGTCTTAAAAATAGATAGTTTCCAGAAAATATGCTGCAAACTTAATGTGCTGAGGTGGCGTTAACGCTCATATCATTTATTGTGCGAACGCCGTTTATGTACGGGACCTTAGTCGAAAGCAAATAACAGTGGCATTCTTTTTTCAGCTCCTTGCTTTTGTTAGACACTACCACATCATCCTCTAGGAGCAAGCAGCATTTACACTCTATATCATACCACTAAACACGCTGAGCAACAGCAGCCCAGGTAACTCAATAGGTTAAGCGTTGGCCTCTAGAGGTCCCGGGTTCGATACCTGCTAAAGGCGGAAATCTTTGCAACCGTAAACGGGATTCCACTGCTCACAGCCTTTCATTATCCCCCTACCGTCGTCTTTATCTGATTGAAATACTCTTGAAAAGGAGTCATCCATCCATAAACGCTTAGCAACACCACACTGAAGCGAAATGGCAAAGAGAAAGGTTAATCCTCTGACGCCAGCAATATCGACTTGAAACAAGAGGGCCATGAGGCCCTGAATCGCTCACCTGAACAATTGGCAAGGTGGCTTATACTTATCATGTCTGAAATTGTCAAAATATGAGTTTTGGGTCAAAAGTCAAAGAATGACCATGACCACTTGTACTCATAAATCTTCATGTACTCATTAGACAACCATATATACCATTTTTAGGCCAAAATCTCCAAAACTTTCCATGAAATCTTATGTTCTAGCATTTTCCCATATTTGACCATGCCGCAAAAAAGGTCAAGGTAAACCCAAGGTCACCATTTGAACAGTCTTGGTGGTACTCTAGTACTCCATGCTATTTACCAAGTTTCAGGGCCATAGGTGTATTGGTTCTGGGGAAGAAAAATATTAAAGATTTATCCCGTAAGTGGTAATGGCGGCCAAGCTGGTCATGTGACCTGGACCGTTTGAACAAATTTTCATTCAATCAACCCCTGGAGGCTCTATATGAAATGTGTTCACAATTGGCCCTTTGGCTTTTGAGGAAATGGTTGAAAATGTCAAAATATGAGCAATCTGGATCAAAGGTAAAAAAAATGACCTTGACCTCTTGTACTCATAATTATTCATGAACTCATTAAGACAAATGTATATACCAATTTTTTAGGTCAAAATCTTCAAAACTTTCCATGAAATCTTATGTTCTACCATTTTCCCATATTTGACCTTGCTGCAAAAGGTCAAGGTCAACACAAGGTCATAATTTGAACAATCTTGATAGTACTCAAGTACCCAATGCTACTTACAAAGTCTCAAGGCCATCGGTCAATTGGTTCTGGAGAAGAAGATTTTTAAAGGTATTTACCATATATGGGCGTGGCGGCCATGTTGGTCATGTGTCCAGGAGCGTTAGAAAATATTTTCATTCCATCAACCCCTCGAGGCTCTATATAAAATTTGGTATCAATTGACCCAGTGGTTTAGAGCAGATTGTTTGAAATTGTCAAAATTTGAGATTTCTGGGTCAAAGGTCAAAGAATGACCTTGACCTTTTGTACTCAAAAATCTTCATGTACTCATTAAGATGATTCTATGTACCAATTTTTAGGCCAAAATCTTCAAAACTTACCATGAAATCTCATGTTCTAGCATTTTTCCATATTTGACCTTGCCGTAAAAAAGGCCAAGGTCAACCCAAGGTCATAATTTGAACAATCTTGATAGTACTTGAGTACCCAATGCTACATACCGAGTTTCAAGGCCATCGGTCTACTGGTTCTGGAGAAGAAGATTTTTAAAGGTTTTTACCATATATGGGCGTGGTGGCCATGTTGGTCATGTGACCTGGACCGTATGCATAAATTTTCATTCCCTCAACCCCTCGAGGATCTATATGAAATTTGGTTACAATTGGCCTAACGGTTTTTGAGGAGATTGTTTGATATTGTCAAAATATGAGAGTTCTGGGTCAAAGGTCAAAGAATGACCTTGACCTCTTGTACTCATAAATCTTCATGTAGTCATTAAGATGACTGTATGTACCAATTTTTAGGCCAAAATCTTCAACGGTTTCCAAGATATCTTATGTTGCAACATTTTGCCATATAAAAGCATGAGTAAGCAAATTTGACCTTACCGTAAAAAAGGTCAAGGTCAACCCAAGGTCATAATTTGAACAATCTTGGTAGTACTCGTGTACCCAATGCTACATACCAAGTTTCAAGACCATCGGCCAATTGGTTCTGGAGAAGAAGATTTTTTCAGGTTTTTACCATATATGGGCATGGCGGCCATGTTGGTCATGTGACCAGGACCGTTTGAACAACTTTTCGTTCCTAAGGTCCCAGGAGGCTCTATATGAAATTTGGTTACAATCGGCCCAGCGGTTTCAGAGGAGAAGTCGTTTGAAATTGTGGACGGACGGACGGACGGACGACGGACGGACGACGGACGACGGACGCCGGAGCCTTACCATCCTATAAGCTCCCCCGGAGCCTCTGGCTCAGGTGAGCTAAAAATCTGATCACTGTTACTGTAAAGCATAAGACACTCTAGTTACTAAGCATAAATGATAAAGAAAATCCTCTCTTTCTGACGTGTAATGATTTTTTTACTCATGAACACCTATAGTGATAGTTTTCCTTGAGGCAAACCATGGCATACATGTCAGTAATGCTTCTGGTGTTCATTCGGCGAAATAAAATTAGATCACACACGAAAAAATCTAACTGCTGATTCTATAATCCGAATTTTGGTCTCAGAAATGCAATATAAATGGTAGGAAAAATTCCGGGACACTGTAGAAAAAGGCTTACGAGACACTAATTGTCAGAAAAAAATCGTTGACGATTGACAGAACAAAATAATCGCCTACCGGGACTAAGCAACCACCCAGTGCAATACGCTTCGTGCGCGTTCGGATGCGCGTGCGCTTTCTAGTGCGCGTGCTTCTTTGTAAAAAAAAACAACACCTGTTGCGTTAAGCTCAGTTTTAAAGTAACCGAAAGAGTTAGAGTCTTCAAACTAGCTTCATAGATACGTCTGGGGAATATCTTCTGAAAGCATTAATGCATATCTGGCTCTGGGCTAAATTTCACGGTTTATTGAACATAGAAAAAATATTCACCTGTCGCGTTTAGCTCAGTTTTGAAGTAACTAGAGTCTTCAACCTTGTTCCATAGATACGTCTCGGAAAGATCTACTAATAACAGCGATGCATATCGTTCCATGAACTATATTTCACGGTTAATTGAACATAGAAAAAATCATCTGATGTGTTTAGCTCAGTTTCTAAGCAACCGCATGGGCTAGAGTCTTCAACCTTGCTACATAGATACGTCTGGAGAAGATCTACTGATAGTGGTGAAGCATATCGGGCCATGACCTTTACTTTACGGTTTATTGAACGTAGAAAAAATATTCATCTGTTATGGTATGCTCAGTCTCTTAGTAACCGCCTAGGGTAGAGTCTTCAAACTTGCTGCATAGACATTTCTGGGGAAGGTCTACTGAAAGCAGCGATGCAAATTGGGCCATGACCTACTTTTCACGGTTGATTAAAGAAAAAACGTGCATCTGTTGCGTTTAGCTAAGTTTCTAAGTAACCGCAAAGGCTAGAGTCTTAAAACTTGCTCCAAAGATACGTCTGGGGAAGACATTTTGAAAGCAGCAATGTATTTCGGGCCATGACCTATATTTCATGGTTAATTGAACATAGAAAAATATTCACCTGTTGCGTCCACTTCAGGTTCTAACTAACCGCAAGGGCTCGAGTCTTCAGACTTGTTTTATATAATAAATTATACATCTAAGGAAGATCTACTGAAAGCAGTGAAGCATATTTAGCCATGACCTATATTTCACGGTTGATTGAACATAGCAAAAATATTCACCTTTTGTGTGTAGCTCAGTTTTCAAGAACCCAAAAGAGTTATAGTCTTCAAAATTGCTCCATAGATACGTCTGGGGAAGAACTACTAACAGCAGCGACACATATCGGGCCTAGACCTATATTACACGGCTAACTGAACATATATAAAAATACCTGTTGCATTTAGCGCAGTTTCCAAGTAACTAAAGGGGCTAGAGTCTAGAAACTTGCTCCATACATACGGCTGGAGAAAGTCTACTGAAAGCAGCGATGCATATCGTTCCATGACCTATATTTTACGGTTGGTTGAACATAGAAAAAATATTCACCTGTTGCGTTTAGCTCGGTTTCTTAGTAACCGCAAGGAATACAGTCAGACATTCTTCAAACTTACTCCATAGATACATCTAAGGAAGATCTACTGCAATCAGCGATGCATATCCGGCTTTTGAACATATGACTGTTTAGATAATACTCATAGGCAGGAAAGAGGAATAAGTCATTTCCTAGTATGTTAGTATGTTAAAATCTTGCTTCTTGGAGATGGTTGCATGCATTAGCCACAAAGTGTGCAACAACGTTTTTAAAAATTGGTTATCAAATAACATTTTTGTGACAGAGAGAGAGACAGAGAGAGAGAGAGAGGGGAAAGATAATGGTGCGATTCGTGTCACTGTACAATATCTAATGCATACCCTGACACTGAATGTTTATTTTGGTATTTAAAGTTGAATGTCCATGAGATGTTAAGTTCACAAACTATTGTGCAACATTTTGTAAGCTGGAAGTGAGTGATATTTAGGAGTGAACGTGTCTCTAAATCATAGTTTGACCTCTCCCACGACTATGGTAGACCTCATTTAGTGGTATATTACGAGCACCAGATACATGTGTATATATTTATGCAATGACTGAAGGTTCTGTTTCTATATGTAACCTAGTCTGGCTACAGACCTTACGTTCAATATAACCTCTGCAAAGGAACATAGATCTGACAATCAGAGTAACAAACAGATTCGACTGGACCAGGCTATATGTAACCCTAAGTTGATCATGAGGCTGAAATATAGATGATACTGAGAATGCCTGTCCCGCGAAACCATGTGAGTGCAGTCAAACTAAAGTTTTTCGAGCAAAACGAACAGTTATACAGATTAAAAGTAAAGAGAAATGCAGCATGTTGAAATTAGACCTGAACAGAAGCTGAAAATGGTCGGCTCTTTGCGTCGGATCTTCAAGTTTTCCTCGTATGCTCCAAAGAAGGTTTGTCAAGTCAGGTGGGATACCACGAGCTGTCAGTACAGTCACGCCTATTACGCTCTGATGAATGAAATGTCTGAGAAAAATGTTATGCCATGCTCACAAGTGGGTGTTCTGAAAGAAAGATTGACGCATGTAAGAATTGTGCAAATGATTCCTATCTAATACTGTTACTAATAGCTCATATAAAAATTAAAGCTACATCGATGCCAACCCGTTCTATGCATGCCGTTTATTACAAATGTCGAAAATATACATTTTAACTGAATTCCAATCCGTACACTTTTAACTTCTGATCTCGGTCTAATCCGCCCACCTTTGAAATCCAATCCGTACACACTACGTTTCCAATCCAGGGCTTAACCGCTCAAAAAAATTAGCACAAATTGCATCTTCAAAATAACTACAATTTCACAACTGGAACCAAACAACTAAAATTATAAGCATCAAACATATTTATAATACGCTATAATTTCCTTATACATTTTCTTCTAATTTTTATACACTGTAAAAAGCAATTTACTATCGAACCATAAAGGAAAAAAACATAAACGCTCAAATGAGCAATGCCCCTATCCCTGATATTTTTAGATTCGGAACTTTTCCTATTTGCGGTTAAGCACTCCCTTATATGACCCTTTTAATAAGCTCGCTAAATTATTTCTATATACGTTATAACCAAACTAAAATTTGCAGTAAACAGGAGCACCGTGACCCAAAATCTCTTACGTCCGCCATTTTGTAGCTCTTCCAATCCGGAAATCTTGTGCCCAATCCGAGCTCCACCGGGGCGGTTCGACAACAGTGGTATGTACCCTTTAAGAATGCGCATTCATGCAATTTATAAATAAATGCGTCTAGCGATAGGGAGCAAAATGTATGTAAAATTTATATTGTATAAAAGTGTATACCAAACAGGCATAAATATAAAAAAGAAACACAAGCAAATTTGTTGAATTTATACCCCACGCCGAAGCAGCTATGATTTGTGAATGTTTTCTTATAAGTTTCACAAAATTTAAGTCATTGGTGTCTTAGTGGATTCCAAATAAAGTAAAGAGCAATAATAACTCATGAATAAGTGAAGCCATTCTATAACTTGCATTTATATAATGATACATATTTATATTCAGTTTCAAGAAATTTCATTCAATGGTACATTAGTTAAAGCAAATTTGTGTATTTGAACTCACTTTAGGGCATTAACTCAGTCTAATGCCATTTTGATAAAAGTTGATGTGCACCGCCCTATAATGACAGTACACACCTTTTTTAAGTTTCATGAAATTCCATCCATTAGTTACTTAGTTCTAACTCTGTTTGTTAATTTTTAAATGATTCAAGGGCAATAACTCATGTATTGCTGAAGTGATTCCAACAAAACCTTGAAACGTACCACTGTGTTATGGTGATACATATTCAGTAAATAACCCTTCCTTTATAGAGACAGACAAGAAAAATATACTGTTTCGAATATAAACGTATCAATACCAAGAATTTTAATGACTATTCATTTTCCCAATATTTATTGTAGATACGGTAATTGGACTTAAATCAGATAATATATGCCGCTTAATTAGTATAACTCATTCTATACTCAAATACACTTTCAAGCATTATTTCATTATTATGGCATCACTAATTGGTCAATTGAACTCGAGAATAAACTGATAAAATAAGAAGTCATTTCAGTATTTTTAAAGCGCAGTACTTTGCTGAAACTTTCAACAATGTATAAAAGATATATACGTTTGTATCCTCATGGGCCTATGGCCTACTGGATTTTGAAATAAAGATTTTCCATACATAGAAACTGAAAGTTAAATTTAAACTCACATAAACCCGAATACAATATTACTCTCAGTGTATTCTTTATCCCTGAGGACAGATTTGTAGAAAGAGTGACACAAAACCAACCCAACCTACCTGTCTGTGCATGTATTTAAACCAAATATTCAGGGGGGTTCAAAGGGGTAGGGAATGGGCATTAAAATATCCCTTCTTTTATAAAGAGAGACCAAAAAATATACTGTTTCCAAGTATTTCAATAACATTTTATATCCCAATATTTAGTGTCGATATGGCAATAGGACTTTAATCAGGTAGTTAAAGCCGCCTTTGCACTTATTAATAACTCATTCAATACTCAAATACACCTTCAAGCATTATTTCATTATTATGGCATAAATGAGTGAGAAACCATTAAAGCGTATTACGAGTAGTTCACTGGAACTTTCAACAAAGTATATAAAAGATAATTTAAGTTAAATTACTATCATTTAGTTGCAAACGAAGACAAGAAAACATTCCAAAAGGGTTTCTTTAATTGTGAAATACATATCAGCATAGCAGCTGTTCAGCTAGACTGATATTCAGTCTCATATTCAGCAATATGCCTCTCTGATCCTGTTTTACGGGCAGCTACTTCAAGCCAATCTATAGCTGGAGCTTGCGAAAGATTGCAAATATTCAGAAAGTAAAATATTCTTTAAGTAGGAGACTTGTATAAGTCTACTGTTCAGCGTTTTAGACTCGTTTGCTGATCAGCAAGTTGTTAATGTGATCTGATTACCTCTGATGCTCTATGTGCTGTATTGTACATAACGTTTGGGTGTTTATTGGGTCAATATACGCACCAGTGATTTATGATTTACGACCGATGGTCATAAATCACCGGTGCGTATGTTGAGGCAGATAGGACCCAATAAACACCCAAACGCTTCCATTCCACCTTTATCATGAAATATAATTCGAAAGCCGAATTATATTTCATGAAAAAGGTGGTATGGAAGCGTCGGCTCATCTACTTCTTCATCAAAAAAAAAGAAAAAAAAAAAGCTAACTGAAATAAAGCAAACTGTGTGAGTGAGCATGCAATCAATATTTTACATCTGAAAGGAACTGAGAAAGAATTTACCCGTCTTGGGAAAGAGTTAATCGCAATAATTTGCTGTTTCGACGATAGACAATTTTGCATAATAAATGTGGGGTATGTGGTAGTTCTTAAGTGCGTAAACGCACCACCACACGTTCTACCAAGGTTTGCAAAAGTACAATGAGGTACAAAAGGCGATGCATACATTCGTCCTTCTTTTTTCAGGAAAGAGAAAGATTGTTTTGTATACGCAATACAGTTTGCTGTGTAGTAGAAACCAAACAGACGCATAAATGTTTAAACGATGCAAAAATATACACCCGTGGGAAGGGTAAAATAAAACAGAAACAATAAAATTAAAAGTGACAAATAACAAAAAAGTCTGAAAAGGTGTGGTTAAAACAGCAAAATAAAACAGGAAATAAAAATCGCTACAGAAGAAGTTTATATGTTTATATTGATACATGTATACAAGAGTCCGGTTTTTACCTCAAAAACACTGCCGCAACAACACTGTCATTTTAGGAACTTCGGCTGCAGAACGAAATATTTTTTGTGCAGTAGTAGTAATAACTTTAACAGGGTCTAGAAGTGCATGGGTCTGCTTTCTGTACAATGTTTGGACATCTGAGCTTCGTTGCAAGAAGGGAACAAAGGTGGATGGATGAACTAGGGTTCTACGCCCTTATCTATTATTATTATTATTATTTGCAATATCGATAAAATATAAAGCAGCTTACATTCTTCTGTTTGATTGGAGTGTTTTATTATTATTATTATTATTATTATTATTATTATTATTATTATTGTAAGTATTATTAAATCATATTTGCCATTTTTTTGTATCCCGCATAACTATCTTAGAGGTCAGTCCTATTACTAAGCATGGCCTTATGAAATGGGCGTGACTTTCAACATGTGCATGTGTTTCAATTGTATAATCCCGCCCTGTCACGTTTTTATTGGCTATTTTCTTATCTAAGTGATTATGAGTGTCATAAATCCCTTCACTGTAGCCTCTACCTGTATGAAATAAAAAGTCTCTTTAGGACCCCTGCTAATTCCGTATTTCATCTCTCCATATCCCAATAAACGGTCATTAGGGAGTTATGCAATCAAAAGATGTCTCTTAATGTTTGGTGATTTAAACCAGGCTGTTTTGAAAACCATATATACCGTGGCACACTTCATAAACAACCAGGTCAGTTATCTATACTTATCTAGAGCCACACACTGCGAAAAAAAAAATCCGATGATTTTAGGTTGAATACCTAGCAACCAACTGCCGGTCCATTTACCGTTATTTTACGGGCGTCTGCCTGTAAAACACTTGTGGAAATCCTGATATGCAGAGTTGTGTTAACTGACCGCACTCGAAAATACATTTATAGTGTTGAGGAGCTATATAACCAAAACAATAACTGTTTTATTGTACTTTACTATGCTAGATGATTTCTGCCAATGTTTACAGGCGCTCGTAAAACTAATGGGAATGGACTGGCAGCTGGTTGCCAGGCATTCTACAGTAAAATTTACGGATTTTTTTACAGCGCAGATTGCCTGTGCGAAACTGTGACACTCTCTAGAAACTGCACGGCTATTTTAAATTACTTCGGGAGTTCTACACTATTCTTATTACTTTCTTAATCTAGGGTCCCTACCTTCACTTTAGACTTCGTAAGTTTCGAAGACTACGTATTTGAAAAGGGAAGACTCTAACCAGACTGTGCTGACGCCCACGCTGATCCGAGTTCTCACAAATGTGCACATATCATGAGGCACCCCATGTGACGTCAATCAGTAATTTTTACTTTCAGCATTCTAATTATGTAGTATAATGTTTAGATCAGAATATCCATATTGTGTAGGTCCATACAAATAGAAGAAAAAAAGAAGTTGTAAGAGAAGAATAGAGTAAAGAGAGTAAGAGATAAGAAAAATAAAGTCTCACGGCATCAGATAATTTGCGCAGATATCCATATTCCAAAACTTTCTGTAGCCTCCGAAATAGCAGCCACTTAAGATTCCTATACATGTTTTAAATTGTAAAGGTTGTGAACTAGCTTTTTCTCTCAGAGTTATATGGAGTTCTCTATTTCATTCCGTTCGGTTCCAGTTTTGTAAAACTATAAGGAATATTTGAAAAGTTCAGGAAATCAGTAGGTATTTATACAGAGATTCCTGTAGAGCTGCAGGTTACTACCACTGACACATGCCTATGAGTTGAAAGTATTATGCGTCAATAAAATATCCGAAAAGCCCAAAATATCTAAAGTTTCATGAACTGATTATATCAAGTCTGATTAAAAAAAAAAAAAAAACATGTAAAAAGTTCATTCATTGGTATAGAGTATAACAAATTGTGTACTTTTTATTGCTTATTATTCTATAACCAGAAATTCAAAACTCAGCGCATTTGGAGATGTAAAGGTACATTACCGAGCTCTCTATAAATCATAACATAAGCAGTCATATGTTTAGCATCTATATTTTAGATAAAATACCACCGGCCTTCAATTTTAATATTTTGTTTATATCTGTCTTTACGGTGACAATTGTTCCCTGCACAAACTGTACACTGGGATGGTGATATATTGTTTCAAGACTGTCTATTCGATCCAATCATCTCCGATAATGCTACTGACAGTGTGTGTAAAACGCTCGGTCACTATGTTTGTTTATTCAGAATTTCCATATTGTCTGAGTCTTATCTGTCTCAATATAAACACCAGTGATTTATGGCAGCTATAAAATTTTGAACCACTGCCTAATTGTTCTAGCGAGTTTGTAGCGTCTTGACTTTGAAACATTGATTCATGTATTTTGTTTTCAATTTTAACACAGTGCGTCTATAGAAGCAATGGAGAGTTACCGTGTTTTATTCTGCAACAATTTACTGTTTCGGGGTGCGTGAGTCTCATTGCTTACGTCACTGCAAGTAGTGACGTATTTTTTTCTTTCTAAAATCGCCATAAACACGTGAATTTGTCTTAGATAGAGTTAAGAACATTGGCGGGAGCATGAACGCGCTGGCAGGAAGGTTGGCAGAGTTGGAATGAAAAGAATAGTTTTTCGGCGTTTGTGAGTGTTAGAATCTTTTAATAGTTCAGCTCTAGCATTGAACTGTTGAGTAATAATTCACTGTTTGTCGGTCAGTTGTAAGTAGATATATCACTCGCGCTCCGCGCTCGTGATATAATCTTTTTTCTTCAATGCTATTCAAGTAAGTCGAGTCTATTGATATGACACATTGTGTCATATCTTTCTTGTTATAGACTCGACCATGCTTAGCAATTCAAGGTCTACAATTAATGTAAACAATATTTTATTCAACATACTGATACATAATCATGAATTTACAAAGACAATTTACATACACAAATATATATATACCAGATATTTGAAAGGGATACAGAAGTAAGTCAGTGACTTTTTTAAATCTGTTTCCCGTGAAGATGTCATAGAACACATTTAACTATCAGAAACTTTCGAAGTTAAACATAAGTACTTACATGTATATAAATATATGCAAACAGTATGTTACCCACTGTTCACACAACGCTGAACCAGCCCTTATTCAACGTCATGACATTGTATCAAGGTTGAATCAGAGCCGTCTCAGCCCTGTGTGGCTGCTGGGTCAACTATTGAGCTAAGGATTAATGGAAATGATTTTTAAACAGAATACATATTATTAATACAAGTACAGACAATAAGGAGGAGATATTGTTAAATAGAAAAGAGAAAAAGAGAAAGGAGAAGAAGAGAACTTATTCATGGTATCAACTGTTAGACTAAACCGTGCAATACTGTAACATTCTATATATCTTCGCACAGTACAACCAGTCAAAGCAAAAGCTACATTCAGATTTGTTGAATTAAATAAAGAAAAATGCATGTTTATTATCAGCCGAACCTCTTGGTTCGTATGATGTAATCCTGGACTGCTGAGAAGATGTCTATATTTACTTGATAACTCAGGGTGCCATCACCAAAGAGCAAAAGATTCAAGGTAGGATTGCATATGGGTAATAATCTAGTCATCATGACTTGTCGTTGATTAAAGTAGCAGGGGCAGTCAAAAAGAAAATGGCGTGTATCCTCTAATTGTCCACATATACAAACTTCATTATCCGTTATATTTTTAGAAAACAAGTGAGAGTTAAGAGAACTGCTATTTGTTCTTAATCTAGTATGTAATATTTGGCCCTTTCTAGAACCGGAATAATAATACCTGGGAACATTTTTACTTTGCTTCAATTTATTTTTAAAGCATTCAACAGACGGTGAAGTTCGACAAGCTTCATTCAAAGAATTCCATTCACGCACAACTGCTGGCAAGAATGAATTAAAGTAAAGTTGGGATTTGCATTCTAATGTTTGAGGATGATCACTATTTCTCAGATTGTATCTTGACATATCCCCTACTAATGGTGGAACAAATGATGATAAGTATGGTGGTGTAAGGTTGTAAATCATTTTGTAAAATAATGTTAGTCGATGTTGTTTTCGTCTTGCGCTTAGGGTCTCCCATCCAGTTTCTTCATATAAATTTGAAATAGACACTAATTTAGTTGAACCTATTACAATTCTGGCCGCTTCAAGTTGAATTTTTTCCAGTTCTTCTTCTTTATATTTGGTACAGTTAGCCCAAACTACATCAGCATATTCTAGTATAGGTCTGATAAAAGAAATATAAATGGCTGTAGGGAATGTCTATCGAGCAGAAATTTAAGCTTTCTCATAGTGTAAATACGTTGCCAAGCTTTTGTAATAATCATTTTTATATGTAAATGCCAGGTACAGGTATTTTCTAATACAACACCAAGATGTTTATGATTATCAACTTCAGTTATATAATCGTAATTCATAACAATTGGGGGATGTATGGGTTTATTTATTTTACGAGATATCAATAGTGATTCAGTTTTTTGAGTGTTAAAAGTTACTAACCATTTGTCAGCCCATGCAGAAATTTTGGCTAAATCTTGGTTCAGCGTAATTGCTGTTTGCACAGGATTATCTACTATTATGTATAGGCTAGTATCGTCTGCAAACAAGCGGATTGTAGAGTCAATATCGAAAACAATATCATTGATATAAACTAAAAATAGTAGCGGTCCCAAAATTGACCCTTGAGGGACCCCAGCACTTATTGACACCCATTCTGATGTATCTTTAGGTAGAACTACTCGTTGTTTACGATCACTTAAATAATTAGAAAACCAGTCTAAAAGTCTGCCAGTTATGCCAGCCGATTTGAGTTTCAGTAAAAGTCCTTTGTGCCACACGCGATCAAAGGCTTTGCTTACGTCACAAAAAACTGCGCGGACCTCTAACCCGTCATCTAACGCCTTGCAAAAAGTATTATATATATCAACGAGTTGATTCACTGTTGAATCCCCGGCGACAAATCCTGACTGAAGAGAAGATATCAAGTTATTCGCATTTAGAAAATTGAAGACATGTTTGTGGACAATTTTTTCCAGGACTTTACCAACAGTACTCAGCAGTGAAATAGGCCTATAGTTTCTACAGTCACTCGGGTCATCCTTTTTATAGACGGGTGTCACATTTGCTTCCTTCCACAAGATCGGTACCGTAGAGGATCTTAAAGAAGCATTAAATAATTCGGCTAAAGGGAATGAGAGCTCATAAGCACACTTTTTCAAAATATAATTATTAACAGTATCAGGGCCAGATGCCTTGCCAGTTTTCAATGTCTCTAACACTGACTGTACTTCGTATGGATTTGTTTGTATTATAGATAGCTGGTTATTATTTATAGTGTCTGTTACAGGCAGCGCCTTTCCGGTGTCATCTAGGTTTGTCTGTGATTTGAAGTATGAGTTTAGTAAATTTGCTTTGTCTTTGTCGTTTGCATATATTTCATCATTTTGTTTAAGTGAGGGCATTGTTGCTTTATCAGGATTTGTTATGAAAGATTTTAGTAATTTCCACCAATTTTTGCTGTTTGTATCATTGTTTTTTTTAACTTTTCTGCTAGTTTATCAAAATAATTTCTTTTTGAGGATCTCAAAAGGGAAGTAGTTTCGTTTCTTAACTTTTTGTAAGTGGACCAGTGTTGTATATGATTTGTTCGTTTGGCTTTGTCATATGCACGTTTTCTTTTTCTCATTAATTTTCGAAGTTCATTATGCATCCACGGGGGTTCCATTTGTCTAATATTAACTATCTTATTCGGGATACATTCATGTGAGAGTGTCTTGATATGATCCGTAACATTAGCGGCATATCTATCAATATTACTATTCTTAAGAATTTCCCAGTCTGTGTTTAAGAATTTATGTTTTAAAGACTCGTAGTTTCCTTCCTGATACTTCCAAATTTGTCTTTTAAATACAGTATTATGATTCTTAGAAAATTTAAAAACTCCAAAAATAGGGCAATGATATCGTATATCTAGATCTAAAAAGGGGTCCCCAACGCCGCTGAACAAGACATTCGCAGGGTTTGACACAAGCATTATATCAATAAGTGAGGATGAAGTTTCTGTAAAGTGTGTTGGGTCATTTATCATTTGGTGTAGGTCATACTGAAGGCATATGTTATCTACTTTCCTAGCAGTTGAACTCTTACATAGATCAAGATTAAAATCACCTAAAATGATGATATCCGATATTCCAGTGTCTATTGCCAAGCCAACTGAATTTTCGATATTATTCAAAACTGTCTGATCAGAATTCGGTGGCCTGTAGAAGGTTCCTATTAATATGCGTTTAGTTTGTAGGCGAACTTCTATCCATATACATTCTGTGTTGAGGATTTCTAGATCAAATCTCCGTAAACAAGGTATATCAGTTTTGACATAAACTGCCACGCCGCCGTGGCCATCATTTCGATCTTTACGAAATGGTGTTCTAAAACCATTTATAATTATGTCTGAACTATTTATGCTTGGGTTAAACCATGTTTCAGAAAGACCAATTAAGGTAGACGAATACTGAATAGAAATATTGGCGGGGCATTCAAATCATTATACCGTCCAAATAACCCAAAGAGCTATAAAACATTTGGGTAAGAAAGAAACAATTTTCACCGTTTTGTTTTCCTAAAAAACAATATTTTGTATTTCTACATACTTTTTTTTACACATTTTCCATTAAAGTTCATATCTCTAGCACATGAATGCACTTTCATTTCAGCAAATCACATAATCTGTAATATAGGATATTTGAAACAAACTGATAACAAAAAATTGCAGTTTTCTTGTTAATAAGTATATTTTTACATTCTTTGAAAAAATGCAAGAAAATTGAATTTCATGAAAAACATCATGAAAAATATCATCAATCGATGGGGCATGCTTATGCATATTATTTTAGTAAAACTTACATCGTATGTTAAAGAATAAAGCAAAAAAACAAACATTTCACCGTTTCGTTTCCTAGAAAAACAATGTTCAAGTTCAAAATATCCCCAGAACAGACTGCCCAAATTCTGCACCTGCTGCAAGCACAGCCGGTCCTTGCCCTATCATTTATTTTCCTGTTATTCGGTTCTACCACAGAGTAATGTCGACAAAAATGCGCAGATGGAATTGAAACTGTGAAGATCTTGATCATTCTGGTTCCGAAGGAACAGTCTGATCTCAGTTTCCACTGTTTGTACAGACCTATGTGCCCGAAAACTTAGGATCTTTACGGTAGATATTGTAACTGTATATACTCCACAGTCAGTTGATTTGATGATGAACAATAACTCTGTTTGTTTTTTAAACAAGCAAAACAGAGTTCTTCCGGGATCGTCCACCTTAAGTCAAAATTCGAAAGTTCGGATTCAAGTATGTCAATTTTCTGAAGTGCACTTTGCACATTATAATGTATTACTGAAAAATTATTCTTTATGATATCAGAAATATCTGATGCATTATCAGAGTCGTATGAAGAGGATTCAGAATTGGGGCCAGGATTTTCCTCAATATCACCATCGTTTAATAGCAGCATCCGGAGCCAGGTATAATAATCGAATACATCAAGACTGGTAATACCCTTGAACTTTGAGTGTCGATATTGGTGCAGCCCTATTCTCAGTCTATAAACTACAATATCAACCGCCATCGTAGTGCTTTAGAGAACATACTATTAGGTACAAATAACTGAGCCTAAGGCTGCAATCATGAGATGGGTGATATGATACCATGAATAAGAGGAGATGTAAGGAAAGAAGAGGAGAAAAGTCAAAAAGGAACATAATGGAAAAAGATTTAAACTATCTACAGGAAATATGGATTGAATTAGCGTGATCTTTACATGAAGCTGTCAAAAAAGACAAGCAAATTTTGCATTGGCAAAAATGATTAATAAGTACTTTGGAAATCTCAACATTTCACAATTATTGATCAAAAATCTTGTATGATCTGGGCCCTAATGTATTAAGTTGCTCTGTGTGCAATAGAGGTAACATTATACACGGGACCATACCAGATGTGTGTTTCAGAACAGCACTTTAAAGACAGAAAAGAGGGGGGGGGGGGGGGAGTTCAGTGCTGTTTGACTTTAACAGAATAGAAAACATTAAATACATAACGTGCTTCAGTGTCGTTTTTTTACAATTACTTTCTAGGAAAGTGTTGAGGCGTTTATATAATTACTTCTGTGCGGAGCTATTTATGATATAGAAACCCGTTATTACATATATTTGCAAAAATAATTATTGCAAAATGTTTGACTCAGTCAGAGAGTTATATGGTGCACTTGTGTGTGTGTGTGTGGGGGGGGGGGGGGGGGGTAGCTGTAAAACATGAAGAGTCGTTCGATTGATTTTGAAGATAGATTCACGAAATTTAGTGAGTGTGGCTCTGTACAATGCTTGTTTAAAATGTCTATATTTGAAACCTTCATAGTACATTTACTGTAAAGGTTTCAGAAACTGATTGGAGCGAGTTAGAATGAAAAGAATAGTTTTTCGGCGTTTCTGACTGTTAGAATCTTAATAGTTCAGCTCTAGCATTGAATTGTTGAGTAATAATTCACTGTTTGTCGGTCAGTTGTAAGTAGATATATGACGAGCGCGCCGCGCTCGTGATATCATCTACTTTACAACTGACCTCCAAACAGTGACTTATTACTCAACAATTCACTGCTAGGGCTGATTTATTTCTTAATTTGGACCAGTCTGCGCGTCATAGCGGCCCGAGCAGTAACTCGATTTTTATAGACTCGACCATGCTAGCTTAAAGGCAGGAGTGGACTATAAAAGGCAAAATTAGCTACCTATTCTCAGTTTTGGACGGACACACGGCGCCAAGTGTGTGCAACTATGGTTACGTACCGTTGAGCCACTTGGGTAACGTCGATACGAGAATTGAACAGAACAGAACAGAACTATTCTCAGTTTTCCAATAGCCACCAAAGGGTAAACATCTACAGTAGCTCCTATAGATTTATGTCTATACTTAGTTTCAAAGAAAGTATTTAGGCGTTTATACGGCATATAAACACTACTGGGCGGAGCCATTTATGATAATGAGAAGATGCGAATTGATTTGATTATGGGCATTTATTATGCTAAGAGCATGTCATAGATTATATCGGCTAATCTAATAAAGCCCATGCATGTTACTCTTTTCAATTTGATCAGAGCCGGCCTGAATAGATCTACATGTATATGGCTTAAAAAAAAAACATGCTACATGATGGAATTTGCTCCCTCACCTCTCGTGATACACATAATAGTAAGGTTTTAATTTGGAAGAAAAATGCAAATGACTGTCCCAAAAATACTGCCAAAATAATAGATGCTAGAACCGCATGCATGAACTAATCAGTCTTTTTTGTTTTTCTTTTTGGGGGTTTGGCGGCGCTTTGAGTCGGGGGGGGGGGGGGGGGGTGCAGGGCGGGGGAGGAGTATTTGATCAAACAAATAGAGCATCCTTTAGTTCTGCATATAGAACTGTTTGAAAAAACATTAGATCATTTAAGTTGGCTACTTTCGATTTCACAAATTTAAATAGAATGGTAAAAATACAATGTACAAGCGCGGGGCTCTATTCATTGCCCCGCTTCTGTCTATATTGCATTGCTCAACGGGGAACCAGAAAACATAAAGTGTATTTTGTGAAGCGATTTGCCGTTTTATTTATTTATTTATTAAAAAAAAAAAAAAAAAACAAGTTACCCATACTTTTTGCTATATACTGTATATAAATGTTCGCATCATCCCATATTTTATCACCAAACGTCAAGGTTGTAGCGGTTTTCGTAATGATTTGTGTTGAGCCGTTTAAATACCTGAAGAATTTAATTTGATGCTATGATGGCTGAGTGTGGCAGGCCACGACCAGTCTGCACATAGTCTAAGGCACTTGACACAAGGGGCAGTTGGGCTATTATAACCCAGCAGGCAAATGACGTCGTAATGACGTCAGTGCGACGCCATTTCGAATGTAATGTGCCCGCTGGGAAGTAGCTGGACCAGCAGTACCTAAACGTGTCTTTTGCAAGCGTTTATCTGTGTTCAGTGAGCGCAACAGAGGGACTGGTCAAGTGGATTGAGTTCGCCTTTCTTGCAGGGAGTTGTGGGTTCGGTACCCACTAGCGACGCCTGTTCCATTGATTTCTTCAGTTCTAGGACTTGTCATAGCGACATGATTCTTAGCGGAGTTTGGCCTCTGTTCTTTTGGATTATTTTGGCTTTTCATAAGTTCTTGCTGCACCTGGTGTCCTTGTCTGCCTCATCTTACGAGACACAGGGGTTGAGCTGACTCGGTGGGGTGGTGAGGTCGGGGGGGGGGGGGGGGGCGGGGCGGCGCGTGCGCTCGAAAGTTAATACGTAGGCTCATTTTACCTGGTGTTTGCAGCTACTGTGTCTTGCGCAATGCGTCAGTAAGTGTGGCTCGGAGAGGGCTGCTCGTTGCTTGCCGAGACCTGCCCAGTCACCTTCTTTCTTTCTTACTTCTTGGGTTCAGCGACACTGAAATGCGCGTCTGTCGCGCTTCATTCGGTATAGTTACGTTTATATTCAATAAACCTGGAAACCTGCACCAGTGTGTTTTACACTGTAATAAGATAAATTAGGAGGGAGGTTGGTGATGGTGAGATCAGTATAGCTCCCGCCTTATTAACAATTCGAAACATATTCCTGCCATTTCTTTCATTCTGTTCTGCAGCAGGCACATGACGTCGTATCAAAACGACGTAATACCGTCGCATCGAGGTCGGTACGACGACCTTTTGACGTCATGTGCCCGCTGTGTTTGTTTGATATAATATGAAAATAGGCACTGCCTTTAGGCGAGCACATCGCTTTTTACAGTGTATGGGTAGAATTTGGCTGTAGACCTGTACCTTCTGAAGCGTAACGTAACGTCAGAGGATCGGGACTATATTTGGCTGTTACCATGTTTAAGTTTCGGACAAAAATGCATAGTCGATGTGTAGACACTGATCTGAATACTCACTGTATGATTCTGGATTTAAGCTCACAAGTTGTCGTTTGAAATTTGTAATAGCAACCAACCAACGAGTTGTTTACGAGAGTTGGTTGCTTTACGATTAAGGCGTATTTCTGTTCTATTCTATTCTGTCCCGTACCACTAAGGCTTCGAAATTTTTGTGTCACTGAATTTCCGGTCGGCGCTTTTCTTTCTATGGAGAAACGAGACGCTGGCATTTTTATTGGACGAAAATAAATTCCTGAACTTCCGCCGACACTTCCCTGGCAACACGCGTCTGAATTCCAAAAAAAAATCCTATGATGGCCGTCAGAATATTCGGCTAGAAGGCCGTACAGCTCGAAAAAACAACAACAACCCTTACCTACCTTTCAACTGCGGCTTCTCGGCATCTGTTTATTGGTGACACGCATTATATTTCTAGGTCGGCAGCAGGCAGGCGCACACGTGATGTAGCTAGAAAGCTTTACAACTGTCTAGAAACTGTCTAGAAACGACAAAGGCTGACGGAGAGATGCAAAACAGCTTTTGACTTCCACTAGGCCTATCGGTTTTCCCTCCGACAGTTATATAAATAATCTAGTAATTGGTTGGCTGAAGCACCATGGTGACGTTGCATCTTTTATGTGTGACGTCAAAACCAATACTGGTTGCGTTCGGGTTTTTGCCAATGTCACTATTGACATGCCAATGACGCTCTGAGTTTCAATATTGGCACCATTGGCTCTACCATTGAAACCAGCATTGCCGACCATTGGCTGCCAATACTGCAGACAACTAAGGGCGTGGGAAAAATTATCGTGGTGGTAAATTTGCGTCATTCAATACGGCAATTTATTGAACCCATCATAAACACTCGAGTTGACAAAGGTGCTATAGGCGCCATCGGCTCTACCAATGGTACCTTTGGCGCCATTGGCTCAACCAAAGCACTGCCAGTGGTGACATTGGCAATTTTGCCAGTGGTGCCAACGGTTGCCAATGGCACCATTGGCTACCGATACTGTGCATGGTTTAACGGTTGCCAGTGGTACCATTCTCTCTCTCTCTCTGTCTGTCTCTTCAAAACACCTGTCCCCTGTTATGTTTCTTGCCTAGGCCTACTTTTTTATTCTCATTTCATTATCATTTATTTGACATCTCGTGATACGAATGTGTTGTTCAGATGTCGACCGAAAATGGTAAAATCAGTCAATAAATCAATCAATAAATCAATCAATCAATTAATCAATCTCATAACAAAAGGAGATATCCCTGCAGCTGTGCTAAAATTTTCTTGTTCCAGTTTTTTACTGGAGTCATAATGTAGGTTGGTTGCAATTTAGGTGGCGCCTATTTCATATTAAAATTATTGCAACTCAACAACTGCGAACTCCGTCTGACAAACGGATGAGAAACTGACCGAGAACAGCTTTCCCCACCTAATCTTTCCCCCTCGGAAAACTGGCTGTATATTTTTTTTTTCAGTTTCTTCTCTGCGGCGCTTTTTATTTCCTTCAAACTTCACTCGACGCTCAGCCTCCTTGCATTTTGTGAATCACCATGTAGTGATCTACGCACAAAAGCGGTAAACGTTGGCGCCATCTTGATTTTTTGGAATGGAACGTTTGATGTCATTACGTTACGTAGCGACAGAAATACGTCACTTCCGTTTGATGTCGCCACGAAAGAAATTCCATTGAAAGTAATGTATTTTTAAGGAAAAAATATGCTTTACCAATCCTCTACCATAGAGTTCCCGCTCTATAATATGCGCCTGCAAGTGAATGCTCGCTATTAAAGAATACTTTATTATTATCATTATTTTTATTATTGTAACACCGTTGATAGTGCATTTCTCTTTTATATTTATGCCTTTCATTTTGCATCTGGCATTTGAAATAAAGGAGAAAAAAGAGTGAAATACAGGAAAGGAAAAAAAAAAAAAAAAACATCTCATAAAGAAATTCTTCGTAATAACGCCTACACTTTCATAGTAAAGTTTGTATTTCACCTTTAGGAGATAATATGAGAAACAGCAGCAGGGGTATACCAATGTGAAATATGCTTCTGTAATACACACGAGAATATGCTGCTTAAAGACCTGGATTTTTGTCATTAGTAAGTTATGTAATCCTTATCTTCTCCAATAAACAGTCTCCTGTGGCTAAGCTGTCTTCTTCAGACCAGTGTCCCAGCAGTCTCTTACGGAGGCCCGAAATGGGGGAAATCAATAACAGAGATACCTTATTTTAATTACTGGCATTAATATTCATCGAAGTTTGATGTAGAAAATCATTTTAGATACATATATTCTGGTAATGTTTACAATATCTTAAGTTCACATCTATCCCTTTTCACAATCAAAATTCATTATGAGAGAAGCCAAAATAAAATAATATACTCTGCATGAGGAAACAAAATACTGATAATGATAAATCCATAATTGTCAAATTGCAGTCTAAAACCAACAAAACTACAGTGTCAGGTCTTGTAAAAACAAATGAACTTTAACCAATTCACTGTTTTCAAAGGTGTGAAAAACATGTTTAATGTCACCAAACTGCTCGAGACATTGGTTTCACAATCTTGTCAAATTGAAGTCTTTTGGGTCTCTGATGTGATCCTTGAAACAAAATTTCATCTTCAAATCTTGCATTTTTCTTCTTCCTGAGATTATTACATGTATAATGGCTAATGTATTAAATTACAGAGCATTTGACTCCCTTCACATACACAAAAAAAAAATAAATAAATAAAAAAAAAAGAAATTATAAAAATAAGTAAATAAAAATTAAGAACATAAAATTAAAAATAACATATTGAAATATATAAAAAAGTTAAATTATTTACAGATGATACAAGACAATATTTGTAAAATATATTCAATTATTTTTTTTTCTTTCTTCCTTAAGTTCTTTTTTTATTCAGTTTTTTTTTACCTTTCCTCTTTTTTTCTTTCTTTTTATTTTTTTTTTATTTTTTTTTTTTTTTTGAATTAATATTTGAGTTTTCTTTGACTGCTTATCAGCAAATTATATTTTACGAATTACAGAATATATTGTTCTGATCTCATACATTTTGACTGATGCAAGAATTTATCCCACTGGAGCCCCACAGGCAGGCAGTGGTTTCAGCACTGCATTGTTTTATGACCCTAATAAATGAGGTGATTAGGAGGTGCCTTTGATTTTCTTATCACTTGTTTATTGGAGGGGATTAGATTGGGGGGGTCAAAATGATAGAACAAAATCCAGCCCTTTAATATACAGTAGCAATAAACAAATGATTTCTCACAGATAAACAAATACTGCGCGCCTGCACAGGTGACACACACTTTATGGGTATGATAAGCATCGTTCATTCATATATTAGATATATATCTTTTTATGAAAGGATTTTGGTGATGATGACGTCTGCAACCTGTGCATGCTCGGATCAGCAAGCGCATATGAATGTAGGAACAGAACCTGTGCGTAGTTTACGATAACGAGTGTTCGCTTTGGCAGAATTCAAAACTGATAAAATTAATAATGATAACAATCATAAAATCATTTGTAATAATAATAATAATAATGTTTTATAATAATAATGATAGAGATAATAACAATAATGATGATAATAACAGCAAAACATTCCCTGGCATATCAAATAAAAATATACATGTAACTTGCTTTCTGTTTTATTTTATCATTATTATCGGTTCGCTTTTGATGTTAAACAAAACATTCTCTGACGTATAAAATAAATAAAAAATACAGGGAAGAAGATAAAAAAAAAAGAAAAGAAGAAGAAGAAATTCTTTGTTATAACGCCTGACGTCCAAAGTAAAAATCCGTTTTAATGAGAATAGATAAAAAAAAAAAGAAAACAGCCGCAGTTGTATACAATGTGAAATATGCTTCTGTAATACACATACGAATATGCAACAGCAATAAACAAATGATACCTTACAGGTAAACAGATGCCCGCTTTCAAAGGACGGTGTCGTATAATTTATGGGTAAGATAGGTATTTGTTTTTTGTTTTTTTTTAAACAGATTTTGGCGATGGTGACGTATGTCACCCTGTATGCTCGGATCGGCATACGCACAAGCAAAGTTGGATCAGATGTGTAGTTTATGAAAACGATTGTTTGATCTGGCATAAATTAAAACGGCGAACAGCACAAGTTTGCTCATAACAATAAAACTAATAATAATAATAATAATAATAATAATAATAATGAAAAATTAAAAAAAGATAGAAAAAATGTTTAGAAAAAGAAATCTGGCGTTTTTTTTTTTTTTTTTTTTTTGGTTCTTTTATTTGATATTGTCAGAGAATGCTTAACAGTTATTTCTATTGTTGTCAATAGTAGTTTATCATTTTTATTATTTTTCTTTTTATTATAAAACCATTGCTGAGGCTTTTTTTTCTTCTTCTTCTTCTTTAAATTGAGCCAAGATAGTCTCAGCATTAAATACAATCAGAATTAAGAAAAATATCTCAAAAACAAAAACACTACGAAAGAACGTCCAAAGTTAAGGTTTGAATTTAACTTTTCCTTTTCTTGACAACATATAACAAACAGTAGCAGTGGAGTAACAAAGCTTCTGTAATACACATACGAATATGCTACTGAATATACAGCAGCAATAAACAAATGACTTCTCACAGATAACCAGGATGGATTGGCCGGATGCACACACTTCATATGTAAGCTAGGCATCGTTTTGGTATTAGATATTTCCCTCTTTTGGTAAGAGTTTTAAATGATAATTAAATAAACATACCTTTAAAAGTCGATATTAATTTAAGTTTAACTTAAATATAATAGCAGATCCTTACCTACTGAGCATAAGTAAAGCTAAACCAACAAATCGTTTGCCATATACAGTTATCCATATAGGTATTAGTTGTGCGACTCCACAGCATGAATTGAAGCTTTTTTTTTTTCAAATTAAAACGCAAATTACCTATTTCCTCACGGCCTGTAAGAATATCGATTTTCACCATGTGTGTCATGTGATCATGTAGAGGTGTTTTTCTTATTTGTGCACGTGATTGTGACGTATGAATAAATCATTTTTTTTTCCAATAATGCGATTTCAACCGCGGACCGCGATTGTATAAAAAATTATCTTATTTTTTGTTTAAAATCACTTTTTGTCAAATATTATTATATAAACTCTAATTCAAATGTATAGTTAGACTATGTCGGAGGTATTGCATGAAATATTTCATCAAATCATTTTTGTTATTATTATAAAGGGAGTAAATCTTTAAAGATCATGATTACGAATAACAGGATATAAGTAGTTTGCAAAAAGGCTGAGTACAAAAAAAAAAATAAAAAAAATGATTGAATGCCCGAATTTAATACTATCGTTTTGTTCATGAAATATTTTATCGTTAGGGCTCTATCGCTGCATACTTCTCACTACAGTACGTTTCTTCGTTGTGTATGACCGTGATTAGTCAGCCTAAAACAAATTAAACATGCTTGCGCTTCACATAAAACGAGTTTGAAGAGTGATAGAAAGTATTTCAGTCTATATTGAGCTGTCTCCCCGACAGAGTGAGAAAGATCGATTGATTGATTGATTGATTGATTTGGGTTTAACGGCCCTTTGAGACAGTATTTCAGTCCTTATCGGGCCGTCCCCCAAAGAGGGAGAAAGAAGAAAAATGATAGACGAGAGAAAAAATGTCCAGCAACCCTCACCCGCACCTACTGCAAGCGCAGTAGGCCCTTGCCCTACAACATTCCAAATCAGTAGGACGCCCCGGCACTGGAGGTTACACACACCACCGTCGCACCACCCGACCATCCCTAAGAGATATGACAG
Organism: Ctena decussata; assembly: GCA_963989385.1. Taxonomy (NCBI): domain Eukaryota; kingdom Metazoa; phylum Mollusca; class Bivalvia; order Lucinida; family Lucinidae; genus Ctena; species Ctena decussata. Next base: position 83,983,424 of record OZ022502.1, on the reverse strand, counting down.
ACGAATGAAAAAAATATCCAAACAACCCGCACCAACTGCAAGCAGAGTGAGGCCCGAGATATGCGAACCCGGGACTGAAAGTTACCGCACAGCCAGTGTTGTACAGACTTTTCACAGACATCACTTATGAGTATTTACTCATACGGGAACCATCGAAGACACGACCTCTTTGGCGGGTGGGATGGGGGTGGGGATGTAGCCTCGAGTCTACTCGTTTCTACCCGTTAAGGTAGCGCTGAAGATACCCGTGCGTATCACCCGTACAACTAGCAACTGCGGAGAAGACGGAGGGGATGGGGTGTTGGCCTGGGGCGCATTTCGCTATCCGTACGGCATCTGCGTCTCACCTCTAATATAAGTTCGTAACCGGTCGACACTTAGGGACAGGTATCCCTGAATGTCCAAAAATCTCCTTTTCTTTTTGGCGTTATATTTTGAGTATTTATTATTATTATTATTATTATTATTATTATGTCCAAAAAGGTTTACTACATTGACTTTGTTAGAATCCCTAAGCATTGTCTGTCCCTAAAACATATTCTCAATACAATACAATACAATACTTTATTACACTTAGGTTACAAACATGTAACTACATAAGGATAACAATTAATACATATGCATACTGTATTGATCGGCTTTGTGACGCATACATAACATGCACACACAGACAGACACACACACGGCAAAAACGAATCTATGAGGGCAACTACCAAGTACTGAATACACAACTTATTATCACTTGATTGCTAGTGATCTGTTTACAACTTTTCATTCACAAAAACTGGAAACGGCATTATTCGCGTCCACGTAATGCGACGCTCCAGTGACTCAATCTAGCCAGTCGTGAAATCAGCTCGTGGCAAACGTGCTCAGACAAGGTTTTTTGTGACACATTTCCAGTGCTTGTGAATGAAATTGAACTGTACTTACTAAGTAAGTATTCTTAGTTAAGATCCTTAGATTCGTAAGTTTGTTTGTTTTTGTTGTTTTTTCTTAAACTGTAAAACTGTCAGGAAAGTGACCAAACCCATTATAAATGCTTACAGAGTAGTTATTAGGAACAAATGGTTATTAAAATACCACTCGAATATGATAATAAAGTAGCAAAAATACTTCAAAAAGAAATCAGAACTTGTCGGACATTTAGGGAACTCTATCCCTAAGTGTCCGACAGGTTTTGGTTCTTTTAAAGAGTGAGCTGTAATTGTAGAATCATTAAATATGACCATAACAAGTTGAAACAGCCGATATATTAAATAAATGTTGATAGATTATTGACAACTGGTCTGACAGTTTGTATTAAAATATACAATATAGTAAAAAGAAAATTTGGGAAAAACAAACTGCAAGCAATTGTGTGGTAATAGTTTTGTACGTACCAAATACATTTTGCGGCATTTTGTTTCCCTAAGGTTCTTGATATATATTCTAATACAGAAAAGTAGTTAATAATTTACCAATGTATCTTTAGAATATAATAATGAATGGTTTTATCACTTCTACTTCACTTGAAAATAGATTAATACATTGTCGGACACTTAGGGACACATGTCCCTAAATGTCCTACAGATTTTGTTTTCATCTTGCTTACATGATTAGTATTTTTAAAGAATTATTTGTACCAAATGATTACTTTATATGCATTTATAATATTTTATAACGGTTTTGCTCACTTTCGCTAAGTTTTAGAAGCCCTAAGATTTTGCCTGACACTTAAAAAATGTTCTACTGCTTTTTTATATGTATTCAGTAACGAACTTGATACATTTTCTGGCATTCTGTATTTATTATTATCATTATTAGTGTTATTATTTTATATAAAAGTATGTAGTTCACTTTTTTACGATCATATTTATTGTTTTTACTCTAATAACGAACACTTATATTGATTTTCAACTTGTCGGACATTTAGGGTTGTCGGACATTTAGGGACCTTTGGGTCGTCCCTAAGTGTCCGACAAATTTTTTTCTAAGTTAGATTTTGAGTATTTTTCATTAATTATTTTTTTGAAATATTTACTAATTATGCTTTAATATATGGTTTCTTTCACTATTCTGACATTTATAGAAAAAAATAAATTTTGTCGGACACTTAGGGCTGTCGGACACTTAGGGACCCTACAATTACTAAACAAAGTTTTCCTTCGGAAGAGTGTATGATTTTGAAGATTAAAGATTTGTCTGCCTGTGTGCATAAATGAATTATGGACAACCAGAAACAAATGCGCGCTAAACGAAAAATTGCGAAATACCTGTAAATTTACTTAGATATGTCAACAATGAACTTTTCTTCACCAAATTCTCATTTGTTGTCTAAATTCCGCAAAACTTCAGGAAAAGATGGCGGCAGTCAATTACTACTTTAATTCGTCATGTCTGACGTCCCTAATGACGTCATTGTCTTTTTATTCCCACTGCATCAACTTGCCCCGTGCATCAACTATCCCCGGTCTCCCCTACATTGTATTTTTACCATTTCACTCCAGTTATGATATCGAAAGTAGGTTATCTTACAAGAATTCTTATGGCAATTAAGGATGGGTTCAGAAATACTGTGATTTATCTTACGCGAGAAGTGGCGAAAATCTGATGCTGATCATAAGACATTCTAAAGAACTTTTGAAAAGTTTTAAAACATAAGAATTTTTGCAGTAGATAGCATCAGTATCTTCGATTTCTCAACGCTTTAAACATGTTTACCACGATACCACATGGCAAATTGAAATCTAAGCGAAAAGAAATTATAAACAACTGTTTCTTTCATAAAAACGGAAATCGTCGGTATAAATACATTTTTTTTATCTCGACACATACTTCGTTAAGGACCACTCTGATGTTCTTACAAAATATTCTGAAGCTAATGTCATTAAAAAGCCAGAATTTCTTATTTGCGTGGAGTTTAGTGGACAGAGTTTTCAGCAAGCAGTTGGCATTCCAATGTGCACTGACTGCAACCGCTTACTTGCCGACTTATTTCTTTACTGGTATTAGCCGGAGTTTAAACAAAGGCTCTTAAAACCTTGCTCAGAAATTCAACTTCTCCTACAAGTACTTAGATGATGTTCTATCTCTGAATAATTCATAGATTTCGGAGTTTATTGACCCCATCTAACCATGTGAAATTGAAATTAAAGTTAAGACTGGCTTCATACTTCGATTGTTATCTCTATAACGGAAGCTTGTTACTAGGCTCAGTGACAAGAGGACCGACTTCAATTTTCCCATAGTCAACTTTACATTTTTAAGTGGAACCTGCATACATAGTTATGTCTCTCAAGTAGTCCGCTATGCTAGAGTCTGTTTTCAAATATCAAGATTTTGTTGATAGAGGGAAGCTGCTCACTAGTAAATTGTAGTAACATGTTTATCGCAGAGCGAAGCTTGTGTCAACAGTTAAAAAGTTCTTTGGAAGACATCATGACCTCATTGATCTCAGCAATGTGGCCGTTTCTAAACTTATTTCCGATTGGATGGCCTCAGCCGAAGTATAGTAATGCTTTCAAATACCGGACTTTCATTTTCAATGACGTATTCCACAGGTATATAGATATGGCGCGTGTATTATAGTAGGCAGATGATGCTTCCTATTCGCGAGTACCTTATTGCACCTCTGTTTTGGGGTTCATGTCTGTGAATCTGAAATATCTCGGAATTGTCACTGTTTATATGGCTTACGGGTTCGGACTTATGATTTGGGTACTTTGACCACTTTAAGCTGAAAAGAAACGTTTTGACTCCCGCCCAAGGGAGGGTGTTACCGTACTCGGAGCCAAAAGATCTAAAAACACTTCGTAATAAAAAAATATTGGTGGAGAACTGCCTATGTTTTTTTTATTCCTTTTTTTTTCTTAGCATGACGTGATCATGTCGTGACGCAGATTTTTAAACAATGTTGTCTTACCCCAGCAATTCATCAAACAAAAGTTCCAAGTGTTATAGTCAAACTGCATCGAGGTTCAGATGGCAGACGAATGGTTTGAGGCTCTTATTCTACATGTAAACGAGTACATTTCATGGTATTTACTTTTTGTCTCCTTTTCACGTGGTGAGTAATTTCAATCAGATTGGATTTTTGGTAAAATGGAGGGATTGGCAATGTTTTAAACTGGTTTAAAGTAGTCTCTATTATTTTCAATGTGCGTTAATGTTTTAGCTACCCATTACGTTGTACGGTTTCAGAGGTTTTTAATTCATAGTTACAGCATTAATTGTTGAAAAAAAAATTCTTTCGGTATTTATGACGAATTGAATTTCCTATGGGTATTCCATTGTAAACTCAGCAAATCTGGACCTGAAAGGCCAGATTTTAGCACTTTGCAGCAATGATACGCAGATCAGAAGTGATTTTTGCACTGCATTTTTGTTAAGACGGGTCCATTAGTGTCTCATCTAAGTTCTAAAATAACACTTTTCTAGGTTTCAGTCAATATAAAGCCATTTTTCGTGCGTTTAAATTCTGCAGTTTTCAAGGTAAAATAATCTGTGACAACAGAAAAGTACCCTCCTAATATTTGAAACACTGCATGTTTTAACAGAAATTTGCAACATAGACTGACACGCGACATAGCCAAATGGTCAACGTCTCTGAATATGCATTGAACAGCAAGGTATGATCACCCCTGTTCTCTCATGCATGAAAATTGTTTATGCTTGCTGAGTGTATGAGCCGCGATACGAAAAAAAACAACAAAGTGGCATGTGCACCCAGCGAAGACTCAGATCAGCCTGGGCATCCGCCCAGTCTGATCGGTGTCTTCGCTGTCCGCATGGAGCTAGCTTAGACCCTTAGCTACCTTTTAAGCGCATAGTCAAGGCTCTGATCAGGCTGAACGGATGCCCAGGCTGATCTGAGTCTTTGCTGGGTGCACATGCCACATTGTTGGTTTTGTCGTGTCGCGGCTCATATGTAAAATTTGCATCAGAATGAAAGAAAACAAACAGACAAAAACATCGAAGATTAGAAGACTGCAGATAAGCGGACACAACAAACAATAACATCGACAAACGACAAAGAAAACTTTGCTTTGGAAGGGTCAATAATAAATTACTCTCTCTCTCTCTCTTATTCCCTCTCTCTGTCTGTGTGTGTGTGTGTGTGTGTGTGTGTGTGTTACTTGTGTAATTCTTATGTATTTATTTGGTATATTAAATGATATTAAATTGCATTGTGTTGTATTATATTATATTGTATCGTATTGTATTGCATTGCATAGTGAGTGCTCTACTTCATCTTTATTGATTTTTTGTGGACCTTGCAAAAATATTTCAACAACAGACTGAAGGTATGTCAGATGCGCTAGAAAAGCTTTAGTGAGATACCAACTGTATGAACAAATGACAGACACGAGATTTACTCTAGAGAAAAGAACAGACACGAGATTGGAATTGAATTTCTAGTGTATAAAGACATGGTGAATGTTGTCTTGGGTTTCAGACCAGTCTCTAGCAGACTCATCTCAATCCACTCGAGAGAGCTCCTTTCGAGACCACCCCGATACAGGTTTATACACTAACGTTTGTATGATGACAGTGAGGTCGACAGCTCTACTAGCATGCCTAACGTCCCAAAAAGACATTGACAAACAGTGCAGACCCAAATCAGACGCCCGCAAAACGCGGCGTCTGATCGGGTCTACACTATTTGCATAAGACAAATGGGTATTTATCCTTAGAATAAAATGAAAATGATAAACTAAACTAAACCAGACATCCCTTAATAGGCAAATGGACTCATCGACTTTATAAGGAAAGAAGAGCCCACCAGGCATAAATGGGTTAAGGCATGAGTCACCCAGGGGCCGTATTCACAAAACGACTTAAGTGGTTGCTATGCTGTTGCTAAGGCTAAATTTCTTTGAAGGAGATTCCCTACAACTATGAAATTTGCTCTGGAGGGACAGTCTTACAAAGACTGTTCCTCCAGAGCAAATTTCATTGTTGTAGAAAATCTCACCATTTGCGGCGACATATAAAGGACAAAAAAATAAAAGCTGTCGTATGGTTTCTGGACACGGACGTGTGCAGCTTGGACCAGGTTGGACCATATGAGGTGCCGTTTTACTATGAATTCCCTTTTTATAATATCACAAAATTGAATTTGTAATATCAATATATAGATTTTCTGATATCACGTTTTAAATATGTGATATCACATTATTGTGCGACATAACTTATTATCATGTGATATCATAAATCGATAAATGATTTCACAAAATTTCCATTCTATTTTGTGATATCACTAAATCGCCCTTTTTTGTTACATCACTTATTCGATTTTGTGATATCACGTATTTCATTTTTTTGTAATATCGCTATTTCAATTTTGTTATATCACTTATTTTAATTAGTGATATCACAAAACAGGAAATTTATAGTAAAACGGCAATTCATTGGAGCAGCCTTGTCATGATTAGGGTGTCTCTAAACTGTTCTCTTCCTGTAAAAAGCATGCAAAATGCTAGGGAGGGATAGAATACTAACTCGAGCATGTATGAAAATGTTTTAATGACTTTCTGATGACATGCTATGTATACAAATGAGCTATATGTACATTTTAAGGTAAATGGGTATATTTTCATGGGCAGCAACTCTGCCATAATCATTTTGCCTCCCTTCTCAATGGGGGTCAACTTCTATCAACAACAATTGGTCCTCTTGAAGCCGATTCTTCTCTTCAAGAGTTGAAATCTTTGAAAGGGGTTGTTCATCAAGGGAAGAAGAAAAGAAGTCACGGAAGTTGTTCCCCTTTGTAAAAATGGCAGAAAAATAGAGAGGTGTACCCATTCTCCAGTTTTTCAGAGTGATAAAATGACAGTGCTATCGCAGAGGCAAGTTGGCCTGGTTCAGATCAAGGCTGCAGGTATGTCATTTTTTTAATTTTCTTGATTTCTGCTCAAAATCAAATCAACATTTTATAAGCGCAGACTCAGCCGAAAGCTTTTGTGTCCGCTCATGCAAGTTTAGTTCTCATCCGTATATTTTCTGCAGCTTTATTTAGAACTCCAGATAAGATGGGGTAACAGAGACAATTCAAAGATAGTTCTTTTTTCAACGAAAACATACATTGAGACCCATTAGAACCGTCCCGGCTGGTTCTAATGAGGGGTAACAATGTATGTTTTAATGTGGAAATAAGGAAAATTATCCCTTAATTGTCCCTGTAAACCCTTCTTATCTGAAACTCTGTCTATTTACCCATCTGCTGAAATTGCTATCTATTTTATCCTTCAATAAATGTGCACTTTATTCTGATTCTATTTACATTCGTTGCATCAAAACTGATAAAATTCTAAGCGCTAAAACAAGCTACATCCAGAATGAATGCTTATCGCAAATGCCGAAACTGTTTCAAATTATACATAGAATTCTTAAATATATAATATCCATTGGAGGTAACTTTGGTCAGAATTATATGTCTCCTTCATACATGGGGCTACTCAAAGAGGAATTCTAACACTGCTCGTGATACATCCACTTCATGACTGACTTCCAACCAGTGATATATTGGACAACAAATCACTGTCAGCAAGAATCTATTTCTTAAATGATGCTCGGAACCATCTTAGAAATTATGCTCTGCTAGTGTTTTAAAAGGAAAATGCTAACAAAATTAATATCACGTATAAGATTAAGCATTTTCGTACAATTTTTACCAAATTCCACAAGGAAATAAGAAATTTATTGAACTTTTCAGCATGTGAAATGGGAGCCACCATTTTGGGTCTATAATGAGAAACTGAAAATTGTGATAAATTCAAATCTAAAAAAGTTACTTCAAGAGCAGAGAATATATACAGAAGTAGGAATATGGGCCAGACTACATACAGATTTAGAAAACCATTCAGTTTTTGGGAAAACAAATTGCACTATTACTTACAAAAATAGACACAGAAATATAGAATTAGCTATTTTTCATACATGAATTTTGCAGTATATGCATCTTTTATTCAGAAATTATGACATCACAAACTCACCGTACTGGCGCGCCCATGAATTTTTTTTCTTCTTTTCAGGAGGTTTCTTTTATGATACCTTCGAAAGTGCCTGACCTTGGCACAAGAATGCAGCTTTGCAGTATAAGGAAATAAAATTTTATGCACTACACTTAATTATAGTTCATAATAACACATCGAAAGGTCATTGTTTTGTGAAAATTGCATCTTCTGGCATGAACATTTTATTATTATTTTTTCGCACAGTACAGGGCTGTTTCTGTCAATGTTTGCTGACAGACTTTATAAAACTTCTAATCATCCATCCCAGAAAACCTGACCAACACCAGCTGCAAAAATATTAAAGTGATAAATGCTACTCGTTAAAACAGTTAGCATTCGCGATCAAGCATTTATAATGTGTTTGATGTGCAAAACTGAAAAACAAACAGAGCCATATCATGTGATTTCAAAGAATGTGGCCTTTGTGACAAACAAAGACCTTGATCAGCTTGCACTTAAGTGCAGTGTGGCACTTGAATGCAGTATGACCAAAGCCTTCACTTATCACATCAACCATCTATGGACTTGGCCCAAACCGTACAGCTAACAGTGAGGCCTCTGTAGACCAGATGTAAACCATATAAGCAGCGGCGTATCTATGAGCAATTTCATGATACGCACAATCATGTGTCATACTCTACCCCTTGAGGGTAAAGGTAGTATTTCAGCAATTTTGGCAGTTGGTATAGAAATCTTATCTAAATTGTAAAATTACAGAATGCAAATATGCAGGTGCGTTTTGAAATTATGTCAATTTTGACAAAATTTCAAAACGCACCTGCGTATTTGCCATATACGTAGCTACGCCCTTGATATAAGGATGACTTGAATATCACATGAGAAGACTGCACAGATTATTGGAAGGCACATGATGCGGCTCAATTGTACAATTGTTCTGGCAAAATAAGCAAAAAAAAAAGCATGAAACAGCCATAAAAATATTATGCCTAACAACAGTAAGTTAAATATGTGCAAACAACAGATGCATCTACATTCTCAAAGACTATGGCGCTAAAATTATCAGCAGTTGTCGACTTTCTATAGCAAATAGCGCATAAAAAGCTACACATTTTATTTGAAATCGCAGCATATATTTAAAAAGACATTTTCTCGATTAAACACAATTACAGTATCACTTGATTCCATGAATTGAAAAATTCTACATACATGGACATGTACAGTAACTGGAATAAGACACTCTTCATTCAAACTAGGGAATTATTTCAAACATTATCTACACAATAGTTTAAATTTAGAATACCTAAGCTGTATCTGTACTTTTTTGAATTAACAAATTGAATTATTCAGGATTTGAATAAGACTGTTCTTTCGATTTAAAATGTTATTTCAAGAAATTTTTTTGAATATCTAACATGTTAAAATTAGATTATCACACTTGAACTTCCTCTGACAAAATAATGTTGGAGTATTTAACACACAACGCACTGGAACCTGAACAATACAAAAGATAGAGGATATTGGCTTCGCCACTCGTGAAAATACCACAGTCTGTGTTCATTCAACGAAATAAAATTCGATGTTACACTGTTAAACACAAATTTTCTGTTTTCCTTTATACTGGATTTCGTTATTGGCGCTGAATGGTTTTCATGTTCCTACTGGATGACCCCATTTTTGCTCGCGTGACGTATCCCGCTCAAGATAACGGATGACGTCATTAGAAGAAAAATAGTTCTCTGTTCACAAACCATATAAACTTTATAATCGGCTGAAACAGATTATTTGTTTCTATTCTAGTTTATTTTCTGAACATTCAAAAACTGGCTTAATCATAGAAACTGTGTAATTTTATTTTTCTACAAAAGAAAAAAGTGGTCCAAGAGAGTGAAAACTGAAAGTGATAATTCACTGTTCGAAATAGTGGGATTATTGGTTTCGATTCCCCGAGAAATTTCTGTAATTCATTAAAAAGTATAACAATAAGATTTTAGAGGCACACCAATATTATCTATTAATTCCTGGCAGCCAAAAGTTAAGAAAATTACGCTAAGGTTTGTCATACAGGCTGATCAATATTGCATTCGCATGTCTTTGCACTTTCTTGTAAGTATTAATATTCATTTTCAATGTCCATATCTACATATCGCTCTCTATTGCGCGTTGCGCACTATTCAGCATTTATACACATACTGATGCTTAAGCCCACACGTCTTTGTGATAAATCTTCATATTCAATGCTTCTAATTATCTACATATTAACCCATACTGCTCCTTGCACAAGATTAAGCATTTTTACACACAGCGGTGCTAAAGCCCGCACTGGAAAAATGACGACTCAAATCAGCATCCATGCAGGCTGTTCAGAAAACCTTCTTATCGCAGGATCCGTACTGTGTGCATCAACTACATTTGATGTCTCTGACTAGACTGAAAGGATGCCCTGGTTGCTATGAGACTGAGTATTTATTTGTTCTTCATTTGTGATAAAAAATGTAAAAATCTAAGCATCGGGACAGATAGGCCTAAGCAAACAGTGCAAAACCAGATCAGACTGAGCAGTCTGATCAGAGTTCGCACTGTTTTCCATTCCATCTGCATATTTTGGACATGTAATACCACTGAAACAAGAGTTGTCAGAAGACAACAAAGCGCACCTTATGGGTGTGTGACTCTCACAGTCACAAAGACCTACAAATATATCAGGTCATCTGCAGTGTCAGACTGAGCCATTATCCCAGGTATATGATGAATACATACTAAATACAACTCAAAATATGAAGCAAAAGCACTGAATGATTAAATTTATGTCTGAGTGACCTCAAATTCCGAAAGAAGATGTTAGTGTATAAATAGTTTTGGAGACACAAGGCAAAATCAATGAACCATGAAATATAGGTCACAGTGATCTATAAATAATATGAGGTTATTCTCCATGTCAGACTGATCCACTATGCCAGATATGATGTTAATCCATCAAACAGTGCTTGAAATATAAGACAAAATCACTGGACCATGAACAAAGGTCAAGGGCACAGGAGTCTGCATGGTAGCTTTGCAGCTGCTGCAATTATAGGGATATGCTATTTGACCAAGTATCAAGTCTCTTCTGTCAAAGGTTACATCAAAACTAAAACAATTTGCCATAAAAACAGTGCCAAACAGCAAAGTCAGTCAACCGTAACATATAGGTCAAGGACATACAATTGTGTCATGCAGCTGCTGCAGTCATATGGATGTATATATGTACCAAGTATGATGATTGTAGCTGCTGTAGTTTGTAAGATACAGTGTTGAACATCGAGGTAAACGCAATTGTTAACATTGGTTAACCTGATCACGGACGCCGACGAGGACGCTGACGCTAACGCAGACGCTAACGCTGACGCTAACGCTAACGCATACTCGGACTACGACGCCGGGGGTATAGCATAAGCTCTCCTTTGCTTCGCAAAGGTGCGCTAAAATCGAACTATTCCAGTTTAGTTACAAATACAGTACATATATTGGGTGTCCCAATGTTTCGATTGTTTACGATACTTGGACATGTTGGATATTACGTCTGATTTATGCAAAATTCTCGCCGCAACAAAATGAATAAAGCATAATAAAAATCAGCCATTCATAAATGGTTCTTATAAAACAGAAACCAAGACATGCTGGAGTGTATGAATGGGTAGTGTAATACTCTTACACACTAACAGTAAAGTTCAGACTCATTTAACCCAGAGTATCAATAGAACACGCAAGCCACGTTTGACTGCCACCCGAATGAAGCTACAGTTTACACTTGTTGTAACACCTAATGGGAAGGAGGAATACAACTTACACTTTCAGATCTGACTATTCAACCATTCTTACTGCGCGCTCCGATGCATCAAAGTATATTTATTTACATTTATATATAGTTGTAAAAATCAAGTTCTTCTGGTGACTATAAAACAGAAACTGCATACAACAGCATAAAACAGTAAAATAGGGTCCGATCACACCATCGGGTTTAGGAAAAAAATGATGATAACCATGACGGTTTCATAACTCTCAGTTCCCAGAAATATCGTAGTGTCTGCACAAATAGAACCGAATCGGTTCAGGATGCAATATATGCATAACTGCAGATGTCCCAGAGCGAACGCACAGCCAAACAATTCTCAGAGAAAAGACAGAATACACGTCAAGCCAATATTTACCGGTATCCCAGTTTAACCACCCAAGGCTGCAATTCTGCATGCTATTATTTGCCTCAAGATACAATAGTGTGGTACAGCAAAATTACTGAATGAAATGCCTAACTAGCGACATTACACGTTCATGTCGGTTTTGCCCACTTTTCACGGGCTCCGTATTGGACAATACAATTTTGCTGTTAATTATAATAATGTTTGCGCTTCATTTACATGAGGTCACGGCTCTCTGTGACTGACAGAAATCGTACAGTTTGAGGTTGTTGTTTTTTTTTGGCTGGGCGCTCAAAGCGGTTTGTGACCGGCGTAATGATATTACACTGGAGTCCCGACTGACTGGCGATGAAGTGTAAAACTTTCTTTGCCTCTGAGTATATTTATGGACCTGTGGGCCCAATTATGCTAATAAATAAAGAATACTGCAGTGTATGTAGAAACAATGACACGTTCATTACTTTATTAAAATAATGGAAAACATTATGAAGTGAACTATATAAAGAAGCTAATACAGAATAATGAAGACAGAGATTAGACTGCATATTCACCGAATGTGACCAAAATTACAGTCTGAAGGTGTCTCTGTAGACACCAAGGTTGAATTACCGTCATATAAACGCAATACAATGTAATGGAGTTGCACCAACGTTGATCAGTGGTTACGTGAAATGGATGTCCGCTGGGGCATTAAAACATATATTACGCAAAGATAATAAGAATATGGTTACATTCTGTTTAACCGCATTACACATTGTTTGACTACCACAATGTTATACTGCCAAGCAGTCAGTAAGGCACATATAATTGCTAATTACAGTCAACTCTCGATATCTCAAAGGCAAAGTTTATCCCAAACTGCTGGTATCTCACAGTAAATTTTCTGCTCCATTGACATTTACTTTGACTTATATGTAGTTTGAAACAAAAGGGGTTGAAATGTAAGTAAAATAGGTGATATTATTTGATATCAGAAGATACTTTGAGATATCAGTGTTCGAGGTATCGAGAACTGACTGTACACCAATACATCATCAGCCTATATAACACACAAGAATTCCGCGGAATGCTATGTCACACCTGCAATGCGCTTCCACAGTAGTAAAGACTTTAGTTAAAAGAACTTGTATGAGAAATGGACAACAATGCTAGGGTCAACACAATTTTGGATGTAGAATTTTATTAAGTCAGAAGAGCATGAAATATAGGCCAAGGGTAGGAATAACTGCATATCCCTCGTGAACATTCTAAGAATAAACTTTATGCCAGTTGTTGTGACTACAGGTATCATACTTTCAGACAAAAGGACTAAAACTCTAGGGCCAACATAACTTTGGGTGTAAAATTTTGTGAAGTCAGCAGAGCATTAAATATATGTCAAGGGTAAATTAATTGCAACAGCCCTCATAAACATTCTGAGAAGAAACTTGATGCCAGGTTTGATGATTCTAGGTATATAGTTCATGAGAAATGGACTTAAACACTAGGGTCAACATAATTTTACGAAGTCAGCAGAGCATGAAATATAGGTCAAGGTAAAAATAAGAGCAACAGCCTTTGAAAACATTCTTAGAAGAAGCTTGATGCCAGGTTTGATGATTCTAATTATCACAGTTAGCAAGAAATAGACTTAAATGCTACGGTCGACGTAATTGTTTAGGGACTGTTTTATGAAGTCAGCAGAGCATGAAATATAGTTCAAGGGTAAAAATAAGAGCAATAGTCCTTGAGAACATTCTAAGAAGAAGCTTTATGCCAGGTTTAATGATTGTCGGTATCATAGTTGCGAGAAATGGACTTAAATGCTAGGGTCGACGCTAGGGTCGACGTAACTGTTGACAGACTGTTTTAAAAAGTCAGCAGTGCATAAAATATAGGTCAGGGGTAAAAATAAGGGCAAAAACCCTCGAGAACATTCTAAGAAGAAGCTTTATGCCAGGTTTGATGATTGTCGGCATCATAGTTTGCGAGAAATGAACTTAAACACTAGGGTCGACGTAATTGTTGACGGACGGACGTACGGACGGACGGACGGACGTACGGAATGACTGACGGACGGACGGAAAAGTGAACTCCTATATCGCACCTTGCTAAAGCAGGTGCGACAATAAGAAAGTTGAATTTCAATGTTTTAGACTTTCCTTAGAATAGCAAATTAGTAATTTTGGTTGCATTACTTTGCGACCTGGCTGGTCCGTACTTCACACATTTCATTTGACAATATCTCCTGCATTTGCTAGTTCTTCGGCTCTTCATCACGCAACTTCTTTACCATTCACAATATATAATTATTTTCAATAAAGGCCTTTCAAAACACATCTAGACTCTGCAAGTTCGGAAGAAGCTTCATTCTATTTGAGCCTTGGTGGGCAAAGAGATACCAGACAATGTCCACCAATCACTTTACACAATCAGAGAAAGTCTGTGTTGAACAGCTGACATTTTGATAGTTTTTACAATCATCTAGTCCAAGCGACTCATCATCAGGGTTTCTGGGCAATACCCGCAAGATATTGACGCACTTTTCGAACCCTTACACGCTTTCACAATATCTTGACCCAATTTCGCAACACCTTCACACAATCCTTCTAACCGTTTGCCATATTTCATCTGTTGTTGTTTAAACAACTTTTATAATTTTTGCATTTACATACTTCTGTATTCCCAATATGACGTCACTGTGACATCTGACAGCGAACCTAAGAAATGTCATTTTGCAAAGGAACATATTCATATGAAGTTTAACATCCTTGCAAATTTGAAAGAACTTTATCATTTCTTCATCTATTCCTATAACATATCTACAACAGAATGTCCCTCAGTGAATATCTGTGTTTCTTTATACATTCCAAATACTGCAAAATCTGGAATAATCTGGCTTATTTCATTAAATAATTTAAATACACATATCACAAATTTTCAAGCATACAGCTCTTTAGGATTTCTGTTGTTTGGTATACCAGTTAATGGGGCAAACTGAATGCCATTATCCATCACATCTTTGCTTGGTGTTCGTTTCACTGCTTTCTTTGAGCCTCCGAAACAGCGAACAGCAAAGCGAATTTCCTCCGATACTTCCGAACAAAATGTTTGCTGAAACAAACGAAAATACAGGTAGGGTAGAGTCGGGTAACTTCGGACAGCAGGTAAATTCGAACAGTGACATTGTTAAATTTATATGTCAGTTGTTGATTTGAAAACAAAAATAACTGAGCAAACAGTGAAAATCCTGATGAGACGGCTCATTATGAGCCGTATCATCTGGATTTTCACTGTTATTATGAGCCGTCTCATCAGGATTTTCACTGTTCGCAATGGTATGTCCGAATTTACCCGCTGTCCGAAGTTATCAGACTTTACCCACAAAAGCAGAATAAGTCTTCAAACATAGGTGCTTCTGTGTTGTGGTTCCTCAATATTACATGTTTCTATGTCCACTTTGCTATAGTCATCTAGCAATATACTGACATGCGCATGTAAAGCTGCCCAGTAAACTTCAGCTTTGTTTAGTAGTTTAAAATAAACAAAATAGGAAAAAGTAAATGTTAATGCTATTTTCAGTTCGGGTAGCTGATTGACCACCTGTTTGGGGAAGAGATATTCATTCAGTTACCCTGCGTGTCTTTTGTGAAGCTTTGTCAGTTTAAGTTTTTATTTCTTTCCCTTTTGATTTTGAGGGCGGGATGTGAGCTCCGATTCTATACATTTCTGATCTATCTTTACTTTCGTCTTCAAACCTTGTGTTTCCAATTTTCGATCATAGGTTTTATCGATTGTTTGTTTTTTGGTACGGCCCCGCTTGAGACAGTATTTCAGTGTATCGGGCCGTCTCCCAGAGAGAGAGGGAGAAAGAAGAGAAATGGTATACGAGAGACAAAATGTCCAAACAACCCCTACCCGCACCTTCTGCAATCACAGAAGGCTCTTGGCCTACAATAGGACGCCCCGGCACTGGAAGTTATACAAAACATCATCGCACCACCCGACCACCCCCTCGATCATAGGTTTTACATTTCAAACCGATGTATTGACTTTTCAATACCAAGCTTTCAAACTCTTTCATAAGCCTGGTGTTTAACTTTTGAGCTCAAGCTGGAAAATAATCTGAGCCGCGACACGAGAAAACCAACAAAGTGGCATGAGCACCCAGCGAAGACTCAGATCAGCCTGGGCTTCCACCCAGTCTGATCAGTCTTCGCTGTTGGCTTAAAGGAGAGCAAATGACCTAAGCTACCTCCATACCGACAGCAAAGACTCTGATCATACTGGACGGCGGCACAGGCTGATCTGAGGCTGGGCACAGATGCCACTTTGCTGATTTTGTCGTGTTGTGGTTCATTTTACCTTATCCACTCTAGCATTTTTCGCAGCCTTCCACATGAATTCTACAAGAGCTATCAGGAACCCAACGACCATTCCGCCTATCAACACAACAAATACCCCACCCACGTTTGTAACTCCAAGGGCATTGGACTTTTTCGGCTCTGCAGCGCTGCAAACACCGCCACTTTTCTCTTTCCACCATTTCGTATAAAGTTTTGATATAACCTGATTTTCTTGGAAGAATATAACTTCATTGGACAAAAATTCTCTCCATGGCGAATCTACAAGAGACAATATTAGTTCAACCTCATTGTGGCTTTACCCGCGTCACAAGTTGCAAGACACATGAGGTTATATTAAGACGTTTAGACATGTTGCATGCAACAGACCTCTGTCATGCAAGATATATTCTGGGGTGATTACATGGCAACACAATGTTGCATGACACGCATAGTAAATCCATCTTATAGTCATTTAAGAATTGAAATTGATTTTTCATCGTTCAACTTGTGATGAATCAAGTGGGGCAGAGCTAAAATTCCATGAAACGCGAAGCACTTCTTGTAGAATTTTAGCGACCACCACTAACTTTTTCACACGATGAACGCTATAAAAATAGTATTTTTTCTTATATTCAAACTTTGTTTTTAAACCCTTTCTGTGCCGTTTTCATGAAAATTTAATGCAGAATATGCAAATTAAGAGTCGAAGAAAAGTTAACAAGTCGCCCAAGGGCAACGATCGCTCACCTGCCAGTATATGCTCAGGTCAAGTGGTCAAAATGCAAGCTTTCGGTTCAGGCAGGCTAATAAACAGGCTGTGATTCTATAGGATTGGATAGTGAGTGTGTAAACTGTTCCATCATGGCCACTTCTATAAAATCACTAAATGACCTTGACCTCTAGTATTTATAGAAGTTGAAGTTGACTGCAATTCCATATCACAGAGCTCAATAGCAACAGAAAAATGCACTTTCTCATCCTTTCCCATTGAAAAGACTAAGGGACCAAATTTGACCTTGCCATAAAATAGGTCAAGGTCAACCTAAGGTCATCATTTATATAAACTTTGTAGTTCTATAGTCTATGATGCCACATACCAAGTTTCAAGGCAATCGGCCCAGTGGTTCTTGAGAAGAAGAATTTTTAAGGTTTTTACCATAAATGGGCATGGTGGCCATCTTGGTCATGTGATCTGGGTCAAATATATAAACTTTTGTTTCTTTATACTGTTACTGCGGCTATGTATTCGTTCCGCTGAGGTGCGGGGGCAATGTCGATATGAGAATTGAAATACTACTACTACTGTTAAGGCTCTATATGAAATTTGGCTTCAATCAGCCCAGTGATTTCTGAGGAGAAGTCCTTTGTAAATGTTGACGACAGATGACGACGACAATGACCTTGACCTCTAGTATTCGTAGGGGCTGACAATGACTGAATTTCCATATCACAGAGGACAATAGCAACAGAAAAAATGCACTTTTTCTGCTTTTCCAATTCAAAAGCTCAAGGGACCAAATTTGACCTTGCCATAAAACAGGTCAAGGTCAACGTAAGGTCATCATTTATGTAAGCTTTGTAGTACTGGAGTCAAAGATGCTACATACCGAGTTTCAAGGCAATCGGGCCAGTGGTTCTGGGGTAGAAGATTTTTTAAGGTTTTTACCATATATGAGCATGGCGGCCATCTTGGTCATGTGACCTAGGCCAAATATATAAACTATCGTTCCCACATCCTGTTAAGTCTTTATATGAAATTTGGATTCAATCAGCCCAATGGTTTCTGAGGAGATGATGTTTGAAAATGATGACACCCAATGGCCAAATGACCTTTGATCAAGGTCACTAAATGACCTTGACCTCTCATATCCATAGGTGTGTAAATTGACTACATTTCCATATCACAGCGCACAAAAGCAACAGAAAAATGCACTTTTTCAGATTTTCCCATTCAAAAGCCTATGGGACCAAATTTGACCTTGCCATAAAATAGGTCAAGGTCAACCCAAGGTCATCATTTGTATAAATTTTGTAGGACTAGAGCCCAAGATGCTACATACCAAGTTTCAAGGCAATCGGCCCAGTGGTTCTGGAGAAGAAAATTTTTAAAGGTTTTTACCATATATGGGCATGGCGGCCACCTTGGTCATGTGACCTGTGCAAAATATATAAAATTTCTTTCCCGCTTTGCCTGAAGGCTGCATATGAAATTTAATTAAAATTGGCCCAGTAGTTTCAGAGGAGAAGTCCTCTAAAAATGTTGACACACAACGGACAAATGACCTTTGGCCAAGGTCACTTAATGACCTTGACCTCTAGTATTCATAGGGGTTGACGATGACTGCATTTCAGTATCACAGAGCATAATAGCAATATAAAAATGCACTTTTTCAGCTTTTCCCATTTAAAAGCCTAAGGGACCAAATTTGACCTTGCCATAAAATAGGTCAAGGTCAACACAAGGTTATGATTTATATAAATTTTGTAGTACTGGAGTCAAAGATGCTACACACCAAGTTTCAAGGCAATCGGCCTAGTGGTTCTGGAGAGAAGAAGATTTTTGAAGGTTTTTACCACATATGGGCATGGCGGCCATCTTGGTCATGTGACCCAGACCCGGGTATAAAATTTCGTTCCCCTATCCCACTGAGGCTCCATATGAAATTTGGCATCAATCGGCCCAGTGGTTTCAGAGGAGAAGATGTTTGAAAATCTTGACGACGGATGGTCCGACGGAATGACCTTGACCTTTAGTGACAAAATATCTTCATCTGGTCATTTAGGCCCGATTTCACGTCGCATTAAAACATGTTTTAAGCACTAATCAATGACTAGTGTTGCATTACGGTAAAGGTAAAATATTCGATAACTAAAAGTTAGTAGGTGTTTTAAGGCGACGTGAAATCGGGCCTAAGTCAACCATGTATACCAAGTATTGTACCTTAGACTTAAATAGTTTCTGAGAAATCCACTGTTTAAGCGTTTTCCCATATAAAAGCCTAACGTACCAAAGTTGACCATCCCGTAAATTAGGTCAAGGTCAACGCAAGGTCATGATTTGTATAAATTATAATGGGCCTGCATGCCCGATGCTACACACCAAGTTTCAAGGTCATAGGCCTTTTGGTTCTGGAGAAGAAGATTTTTGAAGGGTTTTTACCATATATGGGCAGGGCGGCCATCTTGGTCATGTGACCCAGACCCCGGGTATAAACTTTCGTTCCCCCATCCCACTGAGACTCCGTATGAAATTTGGCTTCAATCGGCCCAGTGGTTTCAGAGGAGAAGATGTTTGAAAATCTTGACGACGGATGGTCCGACGGAATGACCTTGACCTTTAGTGACATAATATCTTCATCTGGTCATTTAGTCGACCATGTATACCAAGTATTGTACCTTAGACTTAAATAGTTTCTGAGAAATCCACTGTTTAAGCGTTTTCCCATATAAAAGCCTAACGTACCAAAGTTGACCATGCCGTAAGTTAGGTCAAGGTCAACGCAAGGTCATGATTTGTATAAAATATGATGGGCTCGCATGCCCCATGCTACATACCAAGTTTCAAGGTCATAGGCCTTTTGGTTCTGGAGAAGAAGATTTTTGAAGGGTTTTTACCATATATGGGCATGGCGGCCATCTTGGTCATGTGACCTGGGCCAAATATATAAACTTTCGTTCCCCCATCCTGTTAAGGCTCCATATGAAATTTGGCTTCAATCCACCCAGTGGTTTCTGAGAAGAAGATGTTTAAAAGTGTGGACGCCGACGACGCCGACGACGACGGACGACGGACCCAGGCTATACTATAAGCTCACCTTGACAGGTGAGCTAAAAACGAGCACTCGCTTGCAGGCGCTATGCGCCTGCATTTCAAAGCTCCTTCTTGGAGCTTTGAAAGAGCGGACGCTCTATGGTAGAGGATTGGTAAGGCATAGTTTTACCTTCAAACTACATTACTTTCAATGGAATGTCTTTCGTTACGACACCAAAACGGAAGTTATTATCCAAATTAGACTGGCTTGAATAGAAATCAGCAAAACAATTTCATAGAGATCGTGCAGTCTTTCTGTCGCTACGTTCCATTTTAGAAAACAAGATGGCGTCGACGTTAACTGCTTCTTTAAGTAGATCACTTGGCTTCATGGTCAGTCCACAAAATGCAAGGAGGATGAGCGTTGTGTGAATTTCAAAGGAAATAGAAAGAGCTGAAAAAATATAGCCCGTTTCCAAGGGAAAATAGCTGTTCTCTGACAATTTCTCATCGGTTTGTCAGACAGAGTTGGCAGCTATTGATTTGAAATAATCTTATTATAAATTTCACACGGCAAAAAAGTGTTGTGAAATTGAATCCAGAACCGTATAAAGAGTAATCAGATCATGGTCTACACTTCGACCACGTGTTTTTCCGAAACTTTAGAGTTCACATGGTAGCAGCCATAGAGAGGATTTATCATACTACCCACACATTGTAAAAAGCGATGTGCTCGCCTATAGGGAGTGTCTATTTTCATATTAACGACGTGTACGGTCATTACGCAAGGTGTCGCCGTAACGTGGCGTCAGTCGAACTTTACGTTTACCAATAAGTACGGTCGTTTTCCTTCGAAGTTGTTGGACTTGATGACAACGTCATATGAACAGTTGTCGCTCATCGGTGTATGGAGCTAGTTGCTCTAAAAGGTTTTTCTAATAGAAGTCAGTGACAAGCGTAAATATATTACGGTGAAGATGCAGACCATATAAGTCCTTCAACATACAAATACAAAATGTCAGGGAAAAAAGAAAGAAAAAAAATGAAACGCTTCAAAATTTGACTTCTTTCAAATTTGCAGAACAACCAACAGAAAAGCCCAAGCAGGAACAAAATTTACTGGCCTTTTGAAAATGTTTATAAATGGTAATTTGGCGGCGCAAAATATAAGACGTAACCGCCATAGCTGACAATGCATTTAGGACAGAAGGTACTTCAATGATTTATGAAGAATTTGGTTGGTTGGTTGATTTGATGCTTAACGTCCTCGGTAAACAACTAAGGTCATGTCGGGACGGTCAGTTAACCTAACCACACTATTCCTGGGCAGGCTTAGACCTCCTAAGCGGTTAACCAGTACTAAGTGCACATACTTTCGCCAGTAACTGACAACTGCCCTTCTTGAATCAGCGGAAGGAGAAACGAAAGTATGTGGCCAGACCGGGATTCGAACCCAGGACCTCTGACTTACGAGTCAGGTGCCCTACCGATTGCGCTAACCGGCCCGGCTTTTTTGAATGTCCAATCAATCATTTTATCCAACTCTTTAACAAATTATGACATTGAACAGAGTAAAAAAATGTGGCTTGTGTCCATTTTTAATAAAGACATACAGATATACAGATACAACACACGAAAGACTACTTTTCCAGATTGAATTCTTTCTCTTACCTGCCTTGGTCACAGTAATGCAGCTTGTATACTGTATGTGTGCTGCAGGTTTATGTGCCTATCCGGAATCTAATGAATGTATCCATTCAACAACAATATAGATGTGCCTTATGCAGAGTCAGTGTTTCATATTTTCAACCTGACAACTTTAGAAAGAGTTGGAATTAGTAGTTGACGGACAATTCTCGCAATTCATTGAATTACCTTCGAAGCTAAATGAATTTACAATAATGATAGTCATGTTTAAGATCTTTGCACTACAAATGAAAAGTATTGAGATGTGATTAGGTTTAATTGTAGGTTGCAAAAAAAAAGTACTCACATCTCAAAACATCCAGGTGTTGTCAACTTTCTGTCGCAACCTTGAAGTAACCAAGTCAAAACTAGGATAATTCCTTTGAAGGTTATTAGAAATACGAGCACAGAACTTAAACGCAACGCAAGACTTTGATGTTCAGGTATGAGTCTGTGTCCTTGATCTTAGGTGAGCAACAGCTTACAAACGATGTCAATTAATTTGTTGCAACCTAGATGTAAACCCAAATTTCCATTGAAGGATATCAGAAATAGTAAGAAATATTAGAAAAAAATATTGACTGAACGAAAAACTTTAATGCAAGATGCTCAAGTTCTGTGACTTTCTTTATTGGAAAAAACATTTGAATTAATGATTCTTTTTCCAGATTTTCCTTACCTTTCGGTGTTGCTATACCATAACCTTTAGAATCAAGCAGCCCTCCAACTTGGTCCAACGTACAGTTATTTCTTTGCACAGCGTAGTCAATAGTAGTCGATTCTGCTATGTATGCGTAATCCATCGACCTCACCCTTTCGAATCCTTCAGCGCTTGAATTAACAAATGCCACATCCGCGTTGGCTTGCATAAAAGACCACATTCGCTTGTATGTTTGTATGTCTGATTTCTGGAATGAAATTACAGTAAACTTCTATGTTTTTGGACAGATATACAGGGGCAAAAAGTATAACACATAGAACAAACTGCTTCTTGCCAGTCTGATCTTGTGCTTCGATACTTGCCAGTTCGACAAGATTCAGCCAAACATCATGCTGTCGTACTAACAGACTTATCAAATGAAATTATTTTGGATTTAAGAAAACCCTCAGCATGATTTCTGTAACAAATATATGACTAATAGAATTTTCGCTCAAGGGATATGTTTTAGAACACTTTCAAATTACCAAACAGTGCTGATTTTGAGGTTCAGATATATTTGTTCATTTATGTCCTGGATACGGTACATGTAACTTCTGTCTGTAACCGTCTTTACATGATGTCCTAGCCCGTTGGGTTTTACCTAACTCGTGTATTTGAAAACAAGTGTGTCATATGAAAAATTAAACATCTCTCGAGCAGTTTTGCACATCTATAATTTCTACACACATAAAGACTCATTATAACCGAAACTGTTTTTCCTTTTCCTTGTTTCCGAAGAATCTGAATCTTCAGAGCCAAATTATCCAAACTAGAAATAATTTACCGTGTAATAAAATGACAGACAATGATCAGAAACTTATACAATCAGATCTCATATCCCACCTTCAAATCCGAAAAGGAAATAACGAATCACGAAAGGCACGCCATGTAAACCGAATACCGAATGAACATCTCTTTCCCGGACAGCTGGTCATTAAGCTACCCTAACTGAAGATACCACATACACAACAGGTGAAAGAAAGCACCGACAATCCACCAAGAAAAAATAATAGCGGGAACAACAACTAAAATACCAATTTGGACCAGTCGGTATTAAATTACTGGGGAGCTGAAATCTGTTTCACAGGATCCAAGCCCTCGCCCTCAGTTTCTGCAACGGTTCGGAACATTTAGTTAGCTGTTAGGACCGCTGGAAGGTTTCCTAACCAAGCAATGAATCATCACGGGAACAAAACAAATTCTTAGATCAGAATTTTGATGGCAGAATACGTGTTGATTTTTCCAGTACATTTATGATTTGACCACGTACAAAATGACCCAGACACTCATCTGCCCTGACCAAATAACTGTGCCTTTCCGCATTCAATCAGCTTGATACTGAAGCTTTGAAAACGTCTTCTTAACGCACTTACTTAATACTTAGGGGCGATCATGCGGAAACACAAAGTCAATATCAGTCTGGTTCGTGCATATGAGCACCTTTACGACAAGACTACGATTGGTGCAATCTAGATGAATGGCAGCACAGGAGAATGGCTCAGCGCAACAGTCTGAGTAAACCAAGGATGCATTCTTTTACAAACTTTCTGCAACATTTTCTCGAAAAGATTATGTCTGGTGCCGTGGACGAAAGAATTGATGGAAAGGTCAGCACAGACGACAGAACTTTATCCAATCTGCGGTTTGCTGAGGACAATGGTGCTCTTGCAGATGAACTAGAAGCCGTAGTTGGAAGTCTCAACCAAACAAGCCACTGCAGGTCAACAGCTAAAGCGGTAACAACACGTCTCTTGGATCAAAAGTGAAACTGATGCACTCCACTATGATATGATATTCATGTTTCGGTATGTCTGTGTATCGTCGACCTTGGCAGCATAATTAGAGCAAATAGCGTATATCTTTGAAATGCAGTAACACCGAAGGTAACTGAAAACCTCAAAGACCACGTAGCTAATGGGGATGTTCGCAGAACAGATCCGAGTAGCAATTGGAGAATATGACCAACCCCTAACCATGGTCAGCAAACGGAAAATTAGGTGATTTTGCTGCATTTCCAGGCTTTTTGGCAAGGAAATGCTATTTTACAGAGCACAGTAAAGGTGTAACGAGGCTGTAGACAGTAGAACAGGTGGAAAGACAATGTTTTAGAACGGACAGGGAGGGAAATTCTGAAAGCAGAACCAGGTAGAAAGGGGTTGCTGCAACGTCATATGTGGTGAACGAACGCCCTTGCAAGGTTGTTGAATAGAAATAAATAAAACTCATGCCTATAAAATCTCAATAGCTGGCATCTATCATTAAAAGAAAACAAATATATCTGACTAAGTTTGAGTGTGAAAATAGATACCACATCTCAAATCCTGTAGCACCCATCTGAGTTTATAGAATAATACGGATGCTAAATGGCCTCATGGTTCCTATGGATCAGACGAAAATGGAAATAAGAGAAACGCTTAAAATATACTCACAATGCAATAATTCTAGAGTGGATAAGTAGACTCTGAAGAGTCAAACATTTTCGAAAGAAGCAAATTCGAGTTTTTGAGTGGAAATAATAAACGTACAACACTGCTCAAGTGAAGTGTAACTCTTTATATGAAACACCAGTTGTAATATAAACTGCGTGTGTTCCAGTGAAAATGCACACGCCAGCCTACTGGCATCATGTTACGACGGTTCCAGACGGTGAGAGCCGTATCATTTCAGAAATAAGCAAATACATGTATCACATTCTCAAAGTAAAAAGTATGCAAAGACCAGGAACTGAAACAATCAAAATCCAAATCCAGCCCTCAAAGCCTACAATGTTTGCTAATGTGTTTTAAACAGAGTCTTTGGAGCCTAGACTAGATGTAGTTTCCCCAAATTAGCACTTGTAAACAGGATAATGCGCTGGATAGTTTGGTGCTTTTTATTAATCAAACAGTTTCGCACATTTTATATCAGTATCATTCTTCAGCGTTTAAGAAAGGGTGAGAAACGAATATGATCCCTTCCGCTGTCGTAATAATATCATAAAAACGGATGACACTTACTAAACATTCTGATATTTATAAGCATGATTTTTATTTTGCTGAAATGTTAATTTTCTGTTTCTGACAGTAACACGATATATTCAATATAAGTGGTAGCGGTCTATTTTTCAAACATGTTTAACATTTAACGGTTATAACGTATCTTCTTACATATAACTTACAACTTAACTATACCGTCAGAGAAATAAACATTTGCAAATGAAATATTTGAGCCGCGACACGACAAAACCAACAAAGTGGTTGGGCGCCCAGCGCAGACTGAGATCAGCCTGGGCATCCGCATGGAAGTAGCTTAGACCCTTGACTACCCTTCGAGCACTAAGAAAGAGTCTGATCAAACTGGGCGGCTGTCCAGGCTGATCTGAGTCTGCGCTGGGCGCACAACCACATTTTTTGGTTTTCTCGTGTCACGGCTCATTTTTCTGAGACTTCTTTCCCTTGTAATAAATTTTTTTTCTCTAGCTGGTTCACTAGAATTGACCTGCACGCCAGATCAATGCTGGGATATTTACACCATACCGTAGCAATTGTAAGTGACTTCATCGTGAAGAAATTGTGATGTCAGTGATCTCATCCTGACGTCATGACGTCATGACGGTGTCATTATTTAAAAAGATAGAGAGAAAATCTCGACTTCACGATTACCTCACTATGTCGTCACCAATAGCTACATGAGTAATATTGCTGACGACATAGTGATGTATTCGTAACCGGAAACCGGAGAGGATCGGTGTGCTTTAAAATTTAAGAAATCTCAGCTTTCGATCTCCACAGATATCTTTAGTCACCTTTCTCGTGTCTCTGATCAGATATGAGAAACTGAATATGCATACAATAGACATAGTATAGGTAGAGTGCTTCAATCAATATGTGTGTGCAAATAGTATAAAACTACAACAGCTTTTAAAACAAACGTAGACTGTGTCCAAAATGTTTACTATACTGTTCAAATGCATTCTCATTAATGTACTCGGGTGATAAATACTACTCTTACTTTGAACTTAAATCGGAAGAAGTTTATAGTTTTGTATATGATAAACGTAAACTCTAATGTAAATGTCCCAATGCGGGGAAAAGTGGACACATTTGACAACATGACTAAACATTTTTTAAGTAGATACATTTTACACGATTCTGCCGTCTGACGCAAATAATTTTGTCCCAAATGCAAAATTAAAATAAGTTGAAAAAAAAGACCTTTGATGCTGCTGAACAATTCACTGGACATTTTATTCATTGCCTTACCTGAAAAAATTCGTAAGTTGAACCCGAGGCCAATGTCCCATACATTATGTCTGATTGTTTTGAGAGGTCTTCAACACTGTTAATGACTGAGAACAACTTATCGATACTTAGAAATGCTGCCAAGTTTGCTGTGTAGGAAGCCACAAAGATAATTGTAAAATAGTACCACACACTTGCAAGCCAGCGGGTAGAACATGACCTTGGTGTAATATCACTACCTATTGTAGAGTACTATAAAGTTAGCTAAGTTTTCAACAATAATGATAACACAAACTGGATAACGTTTTGGCACAAGCCAACCCACTTTTCATCTAATTTGAGCAAAAAAAAACATTTTAAAGACATCTTAAACTAGTGGCTGACCACGGCTTATTATCGGCAATCTCATCTGAATTTAGATTGTCATTCTTTCGTAAATATTTAGTAAAGTGTCCTTTATATTGGAAAAAAGAGTTTTCTTCATTCTCAGAGGTAACTTAATGCTTACAGATTATACTGTGGCAGTTCTTTTGGTTGGTTAAAACTGGATTAGAGCGTCAAGTCTCGCAGCTAAGTTAATTAATTATTATCAGTTAAATGTTGGTTACTTTTTAATGATGAAATCAAAACTGATTATGAATTAGAAAAAAGGAAGCAATGTAAACGAGCCTGATTCATTCTTCTTGAGGAAAGTATCCAAGCTAACATAAGACCGCAGGACTAACAGCCGTACCCCATTTCTGCCTTGCGAATGTCCTCAAGTATCCGACAAGTAAAACCTATTTTATTGCAAATTAAATTGTGAACTGTGGTAGTGTTAGTGACGGACGGAACGGAAATGTCCAAATAGACCGTTTTCCAAAAATATGGACTTGACCAATCACAGTATTTTTTGGCTTCACTTGCACCCTCTTTAAATCCTCATCATATGTTCTTCCAGTCATACCATCAAGATTTGCTTCCCTGAACGGAAAATAAAATTGTTTCTTATCAACACTGATGATTTGCTCCACTTTCTTGGACGCTGTTAACACTATGCGCCCAATGACACTAGAAAACAATGTCACTTTAGATGTGTCTAATCTAACCAATCTGTCACTGGGCCACGGCATTTGCGACACAGTTAAAGCGATATAGGGACACTGGGAAATACTGGAGTAACAAGTTTGTGAGAAAAAAGATATCGACATTCATTTATATACATTGTACATTTAAGTGTCGAAAGCTTTTCCTCAAAATCAGACTTTTCCTCTGACTTTTACCATTTGCATGTACTGAGTAAGAAGTCGATCGTAACCTTGCGATTTGCTATGTTTGCATTTGCAATTTTCCTCTGTTTGCTTAAAACATCAGGATATGAGTCATTGTAAAGCGGTCTCATAGCATCTAATGAGATATATCCCAAAGTCTACAGGAATTATACTTATTTCAAAATCACTGTTAAAACCTTTTCATATGGAAGTTTATGTGTAAATCAATTTCAATCACTTAAAAATTATCTTCCCGAGAAAACTGCAATAATTTGACAAAAATATGCAAAGCTGTAATGGTCCGTTGTATTGACATAATAGACCTTTTTCACATTGTTACTGCGCATGCGTATACCGCTCACGTGACGCGTTATTTCCCGATAATAGGTGAGACTTTAGACCATTTTAAGCCATTGATATTTCCTATGTAATGAGTAACAAATAATTGTTTTAATCGTCTATATTCACATTTCTGCTTGTCCTAATGATGCCTTATTTACTATTTTAATTTTCCATAATGATTTAAAGCAAAGATTATAAATACTTGTATTTAAATTAAAAATTGCAAAGAAAGATATGCAAAAACAATCGGAAAAAGGTGTACGTCTAATACAAAAGTCAAGTCGCTAAAATGGATTAATTCGAAATTAAGAAATCAAGTACAGAACATTTATATATTAATATTAATTTATTGAAATATGCTTTCCGTTTTCTTTGAATGAAGTCTGAACTAAAAGAAAGTCATTCATATGTGAAGTTGAATTTTTTTCTACCGAAACCAAATAAATAAATGGAACTAAATAATCAAGAGATGAAATAATCTCCCAAAATAAGTGTGTCAATCGTCTTGTGTCCGATTTTTGCTAATTATCTAAAGGTTTGACATATACTATGACTTATCTTTTGACAATAAACGCAATCAACGGAGCATGCCATACGTTGACACCTCCAACAGTATTTCACACGTTAGTGGGTGATATTGATATCGCATAATAAGCAAATATTAAAATCTTAAAAATCTTACTTGCCAACGGAATAAAAACAACAAACAAATTGTTTTCTGCGATTATGCGATTAATTAAACGGTAGAAAATTTATAATAAAGATAAAACATACACCCTATTCAATTCCTGTGGCCATGTGTGACGCTAATGTTCAGCTTCAATTTTTTACTTTTATTTATTCTTCCGTAATATTTAAACCAAACATGTTGATCTTCGTGCAATTCTAAAATAATAGAACAAAACAGTATTTTTACTCTTTTTTTTTGTTGATTTTATGATTTATTTAAACACATTTCAAACACATCCATACATCTCTGCATGTCAGGTTAATTTATAATGAAGATGCGGCCAGATCCGGTAACATTTTACCGACCAGTTTGGACGGGAAACGGCTGTTTATTTTTGTATCATTTTGTTTAGGTTAAAAGTCAAAATATATATGTCTTCAAAAAGATAAAACAAATGAAAAAATATATAAAACAAATCGAGGGTTTATTTAATGCAAGCATGAGCGGGACCGATGTAATCTCGAAAATAACTGCCGTATGGCTAGCATTTTTTCTGTCTCTGTTTTAATTAATACACTTAGATTACCCTTGAAATAAATAGTTTGGTAAAAATATTGACCTGAAAAATTATTTTGATACTCTCCTTAGCGAAAGGGTGATGTTTTAATGATTTAAAAAGTAATTTACCAAAGTATTGAAATTATTAAAACTTATTTATACCAAAGTTTAGTATCGCGCAGCCGATATATGCCTCTGCTATTTGTACTTTATTCTTAGCAAAAGCTACTTTTGATCCATAAACAAATATTTACAATTGAACAACCTTTCAAAAACTCAAGGAATCACAATACAAATTCCGTTTAAATGGCATTTCGCACGAAAAATATTCAAAATCCTGACACCAACACATCTTCTCCCATAAGGCCAGAATAAGACTGCCCCATATATCTTTTCAGGTTCATTTTCGTACCTCCATTGAAGAGTAGTCGGCAAGGGAGATAACAATGTGAAAAAGGTCTATTATGTATTTTCATATCGAAAGAAGGGCAAAGTGGTTAAAATCGACAAAACAATTTTGGGAAATGCTTTTGACACCTGAAAAGCTTAAAACAAGTTTCCAAGAAACATATCATTATTTACGTATTAAATGACTAATTATTTTTACAGGCTCTAAATGTCTTACCTGAAAAAAATCATAAGTGGAACCAGACGCCAACGTTCCATACATAATTGCAGTCTGTTGTGCAAGGTCGTCCACGTTCTCTATAGGAGTATCCATTCGTTCGACAGTGAGGAATGCTGCCAGATTAGCAGTGTATGACGATACCAAAATCAGGGTGAATAAATACCAAATACTTGCTACAATCCTTGTTGAAGTTGTCCTTGGAGCAATGTCACTGCCTAGATAATTGTCAGGAAACAAACACAGTGCGCTGGCAGTTCCTGTCACGTGACCCAATCGTGACATGCGCAAGCCCGACTGCTGTATTTTGTAGATTTTTGATTCCTCAAAGACGTTACTAGCGAATTATGGTCGCGATAAAAATGTTGCATTTGCTTTAAGTGTATGCTTCATACGATTTTGATGCCTATATAAATGCTAAAGTAGTATACAAAATGAGTAATCTTTTGCAGCGCAAGCCTTTTGCACAAATATTAAGTCACCCCACGCTAGTTAAACAAAACGACAGATACTTACGCATACTTACGAACATTTATAAACAATATTCTAGCTTGATAAGATTAAGACTAGTAACTAAAAGGGTTGTGTGTCTACATAAGATAATCTAAAACTGAAATAAAACATCTACAAATACATATGTGCATACATGTGATATATATATATATGTATGAAATATTTGTGCACATATAATTTTGTGATTATGACAAATCTGAATCCATGCAACATATTGTATGGTTACAATAAATCCTATTATTTTCATATCACCATAGCAACGACAGCGTGAACATGTATTAAGGCCTCACAAGGAAACAACGTGGCACATTGATAAACATGTATCTGACAACGACATAATGGTGAATCATGCTTACATAAAGGTAAACGAGTTTAATATGGACAGAGTCGTGATAAAAGCCGTTCTGCAGGCAGCTTTAAGACGGGGTTTATCCCACACTAGAATGATTCTTAATACATAAATCAGTAACGGGTAATTCTGCTACAAGACGGCTAAATAAATCTTTGGGTTTTTCGGAAGGGAAACTCTAGTTTCGTCTTATATGACGGGTCTAGATTTTTGGGTTTGTTTGGAAGGGAACCCCGTCTCAAAAGCGACCAAAATACGGTGTATACAAGCTGCCTACTCCTGGGCCATCCAACTCAGATTAAGTCTAGCCCAGGCAAAGACTACATGGAACAGTCAATAAAAATGCTGAAATAGTCATAGCAGCGTCGATCGCTGCTAAACTGGGTCATTGCAACGACACGAACATTTTGTGTCAGCAATTGGAAAGCTCTGGCCGTCATGTAAACTGGATGGTCTAGGTATGCAAATTTCTGCAGCTGTAAAAATGCGTTCATTACAACTCCGACCATATTCTTTACGAGACATTATATCTGCTTGTTTTGTTTCAGCCAAAAGCTTACCTTGAAGAAGTCTTTGGTTGAGCCGGAATTCAGTGTACCATATTTTATCGCAGTCTGTTTTGCGAGATCATCAGCACTCTCAATAGGTGACTCCATTCTCGTGACAGTTAAAAAGGCGGCCAAATTAGCAGTGTAAGAGGAAATCATGATTAATGTGAAGAACCACCACATACAGCTCACCATCCGAGTAGAAATAGCTTGAGGGGCAATTTCGCAACCTAGTGGGCAAGAGGTAAGTGTGAGAATGCCTTAATTAGGTCATGTATCCACAGTTGGAATAACTGAGTTATTGGCTGCTTCTATAGGAACTATATTCATCTATAATACGTCATTTCATAAATCATTTAAAGTGTCTGCGTTTTCATAAATAGATACTGCTGAAACGCTGTTTAATGTTTAAAGTTGGTATTTTGTCCGTTCAGTCAGATGATTTGTTTCACTCATGCTGCTAGTCTTTAGCAAAAATTAAAATGTCAAACACAGATTTTAAAAACAAAGGGTGATTGTGGCTGCATTACGGACAGAAAGCGTTCTAACTTAAAATCGATCAGACAACTGCTGTGCTGTTTGCAGAAAAGTCTCCACATAGTTTGTGGACGAAACGGCAAAACGAACAAAAGCAACATGCGTACATTAAACAACGCCTCTTAATGGTTCTTTGGCTAGACCTCTGATGATCTGTTTGATAAAATCAACCGCTTAAGAATTATGAGAAATGAGTAATTTACATTCCTATTTTGCTTTGGCAGTCTCGGAATATTTTGTGCTCAAAAAGGCGAGCTGTTGCAAGAACATCTGCTTCTACAGTGATCAACTGTGACATATATCTCACTGCCGTATTCGCGAAGCTTAAAGCGCCAAAAAGCAGTCGACAAAATTTACGTCTGAATTTTTTTCCAGGCAATACCATATTGACTATTCAAAGAGGTGAGGGCAAACAGTGCAGATCCAAATAAAGCAGCGGCTCATTATCAGCTGTCTCATCAGGATATACCGTTTGCAAAATGTTATACTAGTGCAACTATTGTCGTTTTTGGCAGTGTAAGGGTTGCGCTTTCACAGGAATCAATGAAACAAGAGATAGTTAATTTTACAGTTTGTTTCAAAGACTCTTCTTGTGAGAAACATAATATGCCTATCGGCTGAGATATTTTCAATGACTTCTCAAAAACATATCATTAAAAAAATGAATAAATGGATAAATAGGATAAAATGAAAATTTTAACATCGGCAATGTTGTTTTGAAAAGTTCCTATAGCTTGCTAAACACTGTGGATTCATGATGCTCTTCAGAAATTATGTCTAAACAAGGCCCATTTTTTCTACACAAAAAGAAAACTAATAGCTAGCTATCTGAGTATGCAAAACTTTTAATGCATTAAGTTTAAATCTAGCAAGAAGTTCTACCTATTTCTGAATACTGTTTATGCCCGCGCCAGCAGAAGAAGCAGGGGAAAAGGGATTGCGTTACGCTGCTTAAGCATCCATGACATTCATAGCAGTACTGGTAAACCATAACTTAAACTAGAAAGTCATACTTTTTCCTATCTCTTCCCACATATTTAGTTCAGTTGTTTCTCATCCGTTTATAAATCTCGCCGAAATGATCAGAGAACTCCTACACTCAGTTTTATTGAGTAAGCAGGGGCCGTATTCATAAAACGACTTAAGTGGTTGCTATGCTGTTGCTAAGGCTAAATTTCTTTGAAGGAGATTCCCTACAACTATGAAATTTGCTCTGGAGGAACAGTCTTACAAAGACTGTTCCTCCAGACCAAATTTCATAGTTGTAGGGAATCTCCTTTATAGATATTTAGCCTTAGCAACCGCATAGCAACGACTTAAGTGGCTTTATGAATACGGGCCCAGGAAACTGCTCAGTATATTCAGATTTTAAGATTATTTGCAACTGCGTGTACGATTCCACCAACCTTGTTGGTTACTGGCTCCGTTAGATAGAATAGTTTTATTAGTATACAGTATACTTTTCTAGGAAACACATACACAATTCATTCAACAAGATAGATTTTAAGTCTTACATTCCGACCTAAAACCAGATTTATTGAGAACAGAATGGTTTTAGATGAAGAGCATGAAATGGAACTGCATTGATGCAATTGTTTCTGTGAACCTTTGTCAGTTATGCCTTTTCTTGTATAACATATACAAACTATAGTATCAGAACATTCACTTTCATCACTGATTTACATTCCTTGCTTAAGCAGCATAACATGGCAAGAAAAGGTAGTGTGCTTAGTGCAAAAGACTGTTCGAAAGGGAGAAAATCCGTTTTTCACGGCAAATTTAAGACAAAAAGAAAAGCTGCTTTAATTATATCTTAATGGTAGTATGTTTCATTTACTCAAACAATATTACTATACCTTACTGCAAACGTAACATCATGTATCGATTTTGCTTACCGTTGGAATTTTTACAAGATTGTTAATGTTGATTTTAAATGACATTTAATTAAATCATAAACACGAAAACTAGTGACAGCAAACGATACAAAAGCAGCTAGATAACGAAGCACAAACTGTAGCTAGTAATTTATTCATACCCATTAGAAAATGTACCAGTACACTATTTATCGACTTGATTTCTTTTGGCGTGTGCCTCATCCTTAAGGATTTATTTAGGCGCGTCATTTTAGTTACCTCAGTAAGGGCATTCAAAAGAGTCTACAAAATATGTTATAGCAAATGAATGTGAAACATCAAGTCTTGAACATTAAAGTTAGCAGTGTATTTGAAAAAAAGTTCTGACTGAAGAGACCTTTTTACGGCCGCCACACGGTACAACACCAGCTGCAGTGAAGACAAAATAAGTTCTGAATGAAGATTCTTTGGAAGCATGGAAAACATCAAAAATATGAAAATAGCGAAAATAATTATGAATTATTTTCTTTCCAATTTAAAGTAAATTAAAATTGACTTCAGAAGATGGTAAACTAAATTCCTTTTTCTTCCAAATGTATCTTTTACTTCAAATTACAACAATATTGCCATATACAAGATGGAAAAAGTTGCCTTTGAACCTGGAAAATTGCTGACACACGTTCCAATGGGTATAAATATCTTTTGTTAAATTCTGGGGTAAAAGGAGCCAATTGACGAGTTAACCGCAGCAAACGCTTTGCTTGAAGCCATTCTGGTTAATGGTTAAAATGTGGATCAGTTATTAATAAATTACCGTACTGAAGCATTTG
Source organism: Ctena decussata (assembly GCA_963989385.1). Taxonomy (NCBI): domain Eukaryota; kingdom Metazoa; phylum Mollusca; class Bivalvia; order Lucinida; family Lucinidae; genus Ctena; species Ctena decussata. The sequence continues at coordinate 83,948,534 of OZ022502.1, read as the reverse complement.
AACTTAACTTTAGTATAACGATAGCGTTTAGCATTTCTGACTGTAAGTCTAAACGCTTTTAGAAATAAACAAATAAGGGTCTGAAAAAGGTAACCAAAATTTTAGTCGTTTAAAGGTGGTCATATCCATCTGTTGCAGAACGAGGTAAAACTTCTACAAAATACAGCTTGCCAAAATGTTATCACAGCATCTGAGCCGCGTCGTGACCAACTTGCTTTAAGCCACATCTCAAATGCGCATGCCCGGCCCTGTAAACACACAGCGTTGTAATAGCTTATCTGATCACTGTCGCAACGCCACGACATCAGAACAAAGCTACAAGACCTTGTTTCAAGACTGAGTGTTTGCTGAATGTTCAATCTGCGCTCAATCACTGCAAGGTCAGAGCAAGCTCACCTTTCCAAGACATACCGACTTGTAGAATTGATAAGGATAAACTACCTATCAGGCACACTGCATCACCATGACGTCGCATCAACGTCGGAGCGACGTAATGACGTCGCACTGATATTGAAACGGCGTCATACTGAATTTCTGTATCCAGAATTTGCGTATGTCTTGCCCTTACTGATTAGGTCTGGGCATATGCAGTTAGCAAAAGGCTTAAAGCTGATTTTGTCTTGACGAAGCTCATTCAACAGGAAATACGAAACAAAATTACGGTGGTTAAGGTGTATGGTTACACCCCCGTGGTTGGCCGCCGTTTAACCAAGGACCCAACTTAGTTGATACAACAGTATTTAGTGATCTCTCTCCATTCCCGCAAGATATAAATAAACTATAGCTCGTATTTGTCGTATGGACTTACAGGTATATTTGGATAAAGATGACGGCCAAAGGTTGAAGACATATTTGCCAAGTTAATCCCCATAAAAAATTCCCAGCTTCCCCGTGGAAAATGAGACAGAGCGGTGCACAATGGGCCATTTTTTTCCAATAATGGATTTCTTTCCATAGGTGTTATGTAAAGAAACGATTATGCTCCCGGTTAAACGCAGTCAGTTTTTAAGCGCAGTTCCCCGTTAGGAAGTGAAAAACGTATTTACTTGTTTAATCTCCCTTGGAGCTATAGCCATACACCTTAAAAGGTAAACTTAACATGTAACTATGGTAACAAGGATAAACAAAACGTGATAAAAACATATAATAGATTTTTTATTGTGTGCAATATTGTGTCCTTGTTAGAAAGGTTAACCTTACAGTGCCCAATACGTTTCTTTTGAATAACAGAAAGTTGCAATAATTGACATGAAAGAGTAAAATTAAATATTTGAAAATTACCATGGCATATACACAACGATAAGTAATATCTTATGTGCAAACACTCTGTTGTATTATAGAAATAACTAAATGGTACATTTAATTTTAAGACATTTCCAAAAATCAAGCGGTGCTAAAACTGTGAAAAAAATATTCAAATATATCACGAATCTTTACGATACAACAATTTCTTTCATCCATGACTCAATTGCAGTCAGCTCTATAATCAGACCTCTAGATAAGATTAAGTCTATGGGTACACCAACATCTCTACGCCACAGCTAATAAAGGGACACATCTTTTGCGACTCAGTTAACCTGGGTCTGCTTATTTCATTGCTCGTATGTGTTCCTTGCTTTGCAGAGGATTTTTCTTCAGAATTTGTTTGCTTCTCTGGATGACATAGCTATTCCAAAGAAATGCATTTTCTAACAGAGAAATAAAGTCCTTCTGGAAGGAGCTGAGTCCCTTTAATAGGGGAAGCAACAATGAAATTACTGAGTTGCTTCCCCTGAAAGTGTACCCTTTCACCGAAAATATCCTTATCTAGAGCTCTGTATGTTCTCTAAGAACAGGGAATTAGATTACTAGAGAATGAATTATACGTTTGAGAAAATATCACTTTTCCATTCTATGAATTTCAGGTAGCATCTCACTTATGATTAGAGAGGAGCATATCATACGCTATATACCATGCTCCTCTCAAATTATAAATGGGATGACGCCAAAGATATGTTAGCATAGCAACTATATTATTACCAATTGTTGTGCATAGTTCTATGTCAGAATGACGTCTCAATGACGTCTCTTTGACATCAATATGAATTCTTAGTTGCTTTGCTAACAAATATATGATGCCATTGGTTCCGGAGTTTGGCAAACAGTGTATGTCATGCTCCACCAATTTGTCAATGATATTCCAAAATAAATTCTCTCTAAGAATCTTATGGTTTTTTCAAACAAATAATTATTCTTAAGTTATTTAATTCCATGTTTAAGTAATTTTTCGTCTCAGATGACATTAGATAGAATTAAAGAAAAACTGTACCTTGCTGCATAAGAGATCCGATTGTAAACCATAAACTGTTTAATATGGTAAACTGATTCTCCACCACATCAGAGTCTTCGTTGCATGGATGGGGATTTGTCCATTCATATGGACTAAACCTGTAAAAGATTTAAATTTCGAAAATGAGTCTGAAATTTTAAGTCTTTGAAGAGATGAACACACAATTCGTTTTTTAGCTATTTTTTACATTTCACAGACGTAGAAACAGTTTTCAAAACATAATGGTATATGTACTGTAAAGACCCATATACAGGCATCGAATATTTCTAATTAACATCAAAAATATAGGAGAAGAACTAAATAAGCATATGGTTTCGTTCTAATCTTATTATGTTTATATATAGAAAAATATTGTTACTGTCATGAATGTTTCTTGAAATGAAATATGTTTAAACCAAAAATATGCGGGAGGATTTTTGTTCCATAAATGACAAGGAAGGAAAAAATAAATTTTAGAAAGTGGTAGGTCTGAAGTAAGATTCAGTGTATATAGGTCACCATACCTTTAGTGACCATAGACCATCGATTTCAAACTATGTACTCGTTATAGGTATTTAGTTAATTATACAATGTATGCCACATTTTTTTTATTGTTTAAACCAAGCCAGATTAGATAGTTTTAAGCCGGTGCAACCTCTTCAGGCAACTCTAGCTTAAGATCTGTCATTATGTTTTAAAATTTGAAATTAAATTAGAAAACTTTCATTGACACACTATGGATAATTAAGGAGCTGTCTATATGTCATTCTTGTTCCAGGTGAAATAACGTCTCTGAATTACAATCATTCCAGCCGAACACCTACCCCCTCCCTTAGCCATTGTCTAGAGTTTCAAAACTGCAATTTTCTTACCTTGCTATGACAAACAGCATGAAACTAACACATAAATAAGCCGCCAACATATATATCCATACATCAATAGACAACGGTGAGAGGAAAGAAAATAGTTCTGGAGGAGTTTTCACTGGTTTCTTGTAAATTATAGTGATGCCAAGATTAAGGAAAGGTTTGGTGAAGTCTACCACTTCTTCTCGCTTGTATGTAATGGTCATTCCGGCGGCAGCTAAATCAGCACGCTAAAATTGTAAGAAATAATCTCTTAACATGCAAGAAACTAGCAAAAAAAATGTCATGATTTACTATTCAACTGGAGAAGAAACTCACAACTATAAGATATTAAAAGTCGAATGTGCTATGAAAACTTTAAAATTTTCTTAAATAAAATATTCGTGAAGTATTGACTTAGTTGAACTGATATAGGCCATAAGCATTTAAAACTTAAACTTTTACGAATCTTTCCTATTAAGTTATTAAGCTATTAAGTTAAGTCAACAAAATATTAAGTGTAGCGAAAACCTTTGTATAAAATATGATTTCAGACATGAAACGTGAATATGATTTCTGTTGTATTATTGAAATTAGAATTGGCATAACTACTGTGCCAAGATGAAGAAGCCTTTGCCCAGATATGAAAAGTAGACAAAAACGTATTTGCTAATTCCATGACTGAAAATCAACGAGGATTAACGAGACTCTATCCAAACGAGACAGCAGTCTATTTTAAGTTGAGTTAAAATTGGTAAAAGACCAAAAATCCGTTTTTTTTTTTTTTTTTTTTTTTTTCGTTTCTAATTTTATGGCTTATTCTAATTTGAAACAGCTTCGGTCGCAAATCTGTCGTTTCTTTGTAAAGGGTGCAATAGATGCTAATGTATGTCTTTTTTCTAGAAATAAGCAGCGTGGAGCTGTTGATGAGTAAACATGAAGAGCAGCAATTGCATTCAAGCTTATAAAAGTAGAAAATTTGATATAAACAGACCTTTAACCGATCTTTCAAAGCGTGAACGCCAGTTGAAACTGGTTTACTTACATAAATGAAAATAAAAAATAAGTTGGATTCTAATTAAGACTTCCTAATTGTACAAAGAAGCCGACACGACTTTAGTTTCTCTACTCTGCAGCGGGTTGCGCTACAAGACAGATTTTCGGCCTTGTTAAGCCTTGACGGGGTTTCGTCATGGAAAAGGTAGATACAGTAGAACTTCAATGGCTCGAACCCTGATGGCTTGCTTACCCTACCTGGCTAGAACGCTTTCCTTGGTCCCTAGAGGCCACTTTATATACAAACTAATCCTGGATGGCTATAACTACCCTTGGCTGGAAATAATTTCCATAATCCCAATCCTGTTCGAGCCGACGAAGTTCTACTGTATTAACATGGTGAGGCGATATTACAATGAGCAGTCCGAAAATCTCTGTAGCTCAGAAATTACATTACCTTTTCACTATCCCTGTGCATCAACTCGCCAACCATTCCGTTCCATTTTCCTGGTTCGACCTCCGCCCCATACTTTCTGTCCGGGACCTCATATACCACATAGTCAAACTTGAGTTTCGCGGCAATATGGTCTAGCAGGTCTATCATGAAACCTTCGTGCATTCTACCTTTATCATCTGGTTCCGATCGGAGCATCAAGTAAGGTTCTTCCTATGAAGCCAAATAACAGACTTACTTATGATTTTCTTCCCTTTGTACAGACGACATAGAAACATACACGTATAGCCATGCACCTCAGGGGAACACTATTTTCTTGAAGGTTAATTACTGACGGTTATGCTTACTGAGAGGAGTTGGGGTAATTTTGAAGACAAAATTATTTCAAATAATTAGGGTAACCCTAACCCCTAGTGAAAATAAAGTAAACCTTTTCATCTAAATTTACATTCCCTATGTAAATGAGAAAAATACTGCTAAATCAGAGTGGACTTCCCTAAAGGTGTATCCACACTACTCTTAAAGTGTTTAAAACACCTCCGTGTTTTCCGCCATTTTTACGAATGTGAACAGCTTTCTTGCCTTTCTGTTTGCTTTCCTAACGGACAAAGCGCTTCCAAAAGTAGCTACTACTCTTAGGGAAAGAATTTACTCTTACATGAGCATATGAGCTGCGACACGACAAAACAAACAATGTGGTTGTGAGCCCAGCGCAGACGCAGATCAGCCTGGGCATCCGCCCAGTTTGATCAGACTCTTCGTTAGGTGCTCAAAGGGTAGTTGAGGGTCTTAGCTACCTCCATGCGGACTGCGAAGGCTCTGATCAGACTGGGCGGATGCCCAGGCTGATCTGAGTCTGCGCTGGGCGCACAACCACATTGTTGGTTTTCTCGTGTCGCGGCTCATATTCTTTCCTTTAAGAGATGATGCCCATCGAAAAGAAGAGCAAAATGATAATGTCAGAGTTGCTTTCCCTGAAAATGTGCCAATTTGCCTAAATTAGCTAAATGTTTAGATGGCATGGTGTAACAACAGCTGTCGCCTGACAGCATAGCTCGCCTGAATAGGTGCTTGCCCATCACACAGTTGCTATGGTGGTGTGGACTGCTAGGCATAAAACTTCAGACAAGCATGTCCATAATGACAACACATTTATAAACAAAAGCTATCTCAGAAATCGGTCTTAAAATAAAATAAAAAAAAATCCACATGAAATTTCAAAGTCCATGAGCTTGAGGACAAAGAACTAAGGGGTAGAGGGGTAAGGGGTGGGGGTGTGTGTGTGGGGGAGGGGGGGGCTAGGATGTATCAAAACCTTGAACCATTATCCAATATCAGTCCAAGTATTAGTATCAACTGAGTCCATTGTGGCACTGTGAAATTATGTCTTCATAAATATATAACTTTAACCAGAATCTTGAAGACAAAATTCAAAGTTGATAACCTTGACTTCAAGGTCAGTAGGGTAAGTATATAGTGTTTTGTAAAAACTCAAAAGTGTCTAACATCAGTTCAAGTGTAAACTAAATCTCTGTCAAGCATTATGGATCTGTATGCAATTAGAACACTTTAACAAAGACCGAATTTCCCAAGTCCCTGACCTTGACATCAAGGTCACTGAGCGGGCTTGGGGACGCACTAAATAAAACTTTGGACTAACATATAACTACAGTGCAAATATTTAAAGAAATCCTCTATGGGTTCAGGAGATATGTGTCTTTAAAAACTTTAACCAAAACATCCAATCAATAAAAAGACAATTTTCTAAGTCCATGACCTTGACATCAAGGTCACTGAGGGGGGTGGGGGTAGTACTTCGGAAAACTTTGAACCAATATCTAACTATAGTGCAAGTATCAAACGAATCCATCCATGAGTTAAGGAGATATTGGGCTTTATAAAACTTTAACCAAAACATCCAGTCCATAAAACTCCCAATTTTCTAAGTCCATGACCTTGACATCAAGGTCATGAAGTGGGGTAGGGGTGGTACCCTGTTAAACTTTGGACCAATATCTAACAACAGTGCAATTATCAAAAGAATCCATCCTTGGGCTAGGGACATATAGGTCTTTAAAAAACTTCAACCAAAACATCCAATCCGGACGCCGACGCTGACGCTGACGCGGACGCTGACGCGGACGCGGACGCCGACGCCAAGGTGACAACAATAGCTCTTCCTGAACTTTCGTTCAGGCGAGCTAAAAAGAACATACGAATTAGTTGGGCTTGTCTTGCTTCTTTACCTTTCCCTTCATATTATTCTAATAAATGTAGTCCGGACACCAGTATGGTATGTACAGACTGTCAACTACTGTAATCATCAACTGTCTTGAAAAAAATGTCCAGAAGAAATGCCATATACCACTACCGGAAAGTGATATAATGCTGATAATGTTCATGGTCTACTAAACAAAACCTGGTGAGAGTATCATCTTTATCACTTCTAAGTGTTTTCTTGAGAATGTATTATTATTAAGTTACCACCCAGGCAGCGTCTGTCAGAGACAGAAAACAAATTAGTCAGAAAAAAATATTATGTGTTACCAAGGTATTTCTTTGACTCTGAGAAAACTGATACCCACACTTAATGTTTAGTTTTCAGTTATAAGAATAAAAGTTTTGAAATTACTGAAAAACCCTAGCGCAGCAGCTTCAATTTTAGGAGAATGTTCACTGAACCATTATACCATTATTAATACCTTTTACGGGTGTGTGTGTTGGGGGGGGGGGGGTCTTCATGCGACCACCCTTGTCGTATCACATTATCAGATTTTTCACTGAAGTCATTTCTGTTCCCAGGTTTCCCTGTATTTGATACAAAATTATCAAATTTGTGCTACAATTTTCAAGAATGAAGCCTCTCAAAACCTAGCCTTGTCAGTAAAAGTACTATACTTACATAAACAGTGACAACACGAAGAGTTTTGTTTGCCAGTTTATCGAGATCTTCACGCTGCTTTTGCTTATAGCTTGTGGTGATTGTTACTCCTTCTTTGACATTCCAGTGACCAGACTGAAATTTCACAGAAAAAAAATATTAAATTAATCTTATGCATACGTACCATTAACTCGGCGGCACTGAGGTCCTATAATGCGTTGTAATTCAGTTACAATTTATTTACAGGTAACCAAGTAACTTATCTTAAATTCTGTAGCATGTTTTAATCGCTTAAGGTTCCTCTTAACACTTCGGCCATTTTTGTCCAGATTTCTGCATAAAATCACATCTAATCACAGCCCAAATAAAGCAAAATTTTGAAATGAAAACAGTGGGAGTCCCTAGATATAGAGAAATTATATCTCTAAATGTTCAAAATGCTATTGTAAAATTTACCTTTGAAGAGTTCTCATTTTTTTCATTTTTGCTCACATGTTCAAAATTTGTCTAAGTCCATTTTATACAAGAAAGTGTTGAAATATACCCTGCTTAGGCCTACATTAAAAAGTTTTATGTTTCTAGTAACTCAGTCATGCCTATTTTTTCCAGCCCTCCACCGGCATGTTTGAAAAGATTTCATGGGCATTCCCTTGGTCACCCCTATTGTCTCCCTAGCTGTTGTCTCAATATATGTTTTTAATTAAAATAAAGTCTATAAAACAAGTCTGATACACTGACCAGTTTGAAATAGCATGTAACTGAAAACACACATGTATCATTTTCTTGGCCTTACATTAGCTTTTCACCTGTATAAGGTGTGTTACCATATTTACACTCTTAGAAAATCCTATACAGGACAGCATGGTTTTGTTGTATGGCAATATGCGTGTTAAGACTCTGTGTGTGTGTGTGTGTGTGTGTGTGTGTGTGTGTGTTTAAATCATGTTCTAGAACAACCCTGCAAAGTATCTTTGGTATGCAGATTCAACATTCCAAGTTTTAATAGAGGAGTAATGGCTGCAAAATTTTGCCTGATGCAGCCCATTCCACTGTATTCTTATTTTATAACGTGATATTGAAAAGAGTGATACTACTGTATTTCTTCATTTGCTAGATGGAAGATTTCCCCTTTAAAAATGATCCCAAAAATCTAGGTCTGTCTAATCAGACGGATCTAGTCTAGATATTTGGGATTTTGTTTTGGAAGGGAGAACCCCACCTCATAGCTATAGCTTAATGTCATAAATATTTTGGGTCATTCAGTTTCTAGAGGGGGAGAATAGGGCAGAAGAGCTGTTGAAATTATGCATCATACTAACTACACATATTCTATTTGAGCCACAGCTTTTGTAACATTTATGCATTTGAAACTTTGGATTTAAATTACAGCAGGAGATCTTTGTGAATCAAATTAATTGACTTAATTACTACCATAAATGCAAGGCTTTATGGGATGGTTGTGGTCGGACATTATGTTGCTGGGTAACTTGCAGTGCTTCCTGCTAATTTGGATTATAGTAGGGCAAAGACCTTCTGTGCTTGCAGTAGGTGAGTGTTTGGGGACGTTTGGACATTTTTTCTCTACCCCTATCATTTCTCTTAGACGGCTCCATATAGAATGAAATACTGTCTCAAAGAGCCATTAAACCCAAAACAATCAACCAACCAATGCAAGGCTTTAAATTTCTATAGGCAAGTATATGCATCACACCACTCACTGGTTGACTGCACTGAAACACACCGGATATCCAGATATACCACAAAACAGGTGAAAATATTCATCCTCTAAACAGTATCAATTTCACTGTACAAATACTGTATTAACTCTAATAAGCAACTAGGGATTATGGAGAAAGGGGGAGGGAGGGGACATAGATGCCATAATAAACATTCAGCTGATTTTGTCCCAAGGGATTAACTGCCTTTGATACAGGGCTATATACATGTACGAAATCATTAAAAATCTACATAAAATCAGAACTAGAAAGGATTTTTATGACATTTGCAACAAATGGTCTAAGCAAGAACAGCTCCCAGTGACAGTTAAAATTCTATCACAAGGAGATAATCTGTCCGTATCCTGAAACTAAATATATATGGCATCATGGAAACAATCTATAAAAGGTTTGCAGTGGTGGGGTATTACGCATTATTTTACCATGCTTTTATTTTTCTCATACAATCCATTTTCCTCCTCCATCTCCTTCTGTCTGGCAAAATTTGGTAGGGGACATAGGCAGCAAAATTGCAACTAAAATAACTGCCGATAAATAGACTAGTACGCTGCTGCTAATTTCATTTTTTTTTTTGCTTCCTGAGGATTATCCTATGGAATTTATTTTATTTTCATTAAAAGTGGTGTTGAATGCCTTGTCTATTCTATTTTATTCTATCCAGTAACCTTACTAGGTCGTTGGGGCACCACAGATGACTTCGAAACAATCCCTTTGTATCTTGTCCTGTTTTCAGCTGCCTTGTTGAACTGGCAAAATCCATCCCTGTCCTCTCTTTAATATTGTCTTTCCACCTCTTCTGTCTACCTCCTCTTCTGTCCTGTAGAATGGTCTTTGCTAAACCAGAAGATCTGGAGACATGGCCAAACCACCTTAGTTTCCATTTCTTGACCAGCGTCAGGAGTTCATCATATTCTCCAATGGCTGTTTGGATCTTTCTGCGAACCTCCCCATTGGTTATGTGGTCCTTGTATGTAATGTTCAGTAACCGGCTTCGGTAGCATCTTATCTCAAATGCCAGCGTTCTTTCTTCTAACTCTGCTGTCAAGGTCCATGATTCAGAGGCATACAGAAATATGGAAATGGCAAGGGAGCGCATAAGTTTCACCTTTGATCCTAGAGATATGTCGTTATCTCTCCAAATTGGTTTCAGCTTGGTAAGAGCTGAAGTGGCTTGTGCAATCCTTGAGAGAACCTCCAGAATGCCTTGTGATGTTATAAGAAGCTTCGCCTGCACTGATGAGAGATACAATAATTCTACATGAAACAAAAAATTATCTGTATTCTCTGGCAAAGAGTAATCAGATCCAAGTAGGAGTAAATGAGAAGCCTGGGCTGTTTATCACATTATAATATGATTTTTGAAAGATAAGTAAATCACAGATCATAACAGATGACTGATTTGATCGAAGATTTAATTATTATAATGAATTCAGGGGTCAGCCTAGAGCTTTCAGACAGGGAGAAGTTTTACGACATTTTCTGGACTTTTGAGAGAAGTTTTGGTCCAAATTTTGGATTTCCCTATATGTTCTAAACATTTTCACTTCACTCTCAGCTGAAAATAGGGAGAAGTCAGTCAGCTTAGGGAGACTATTTCTCCCAAATCGCCCTCTAGGCTGAGCCCTGGAATTGTTGATACTGATAATGCTTGTGGGGGACTGTAAGACAAAATAAGCAATTAATATTACAGCATAGAAAGAATGATACATAACTTGTAGCTTCATATTAGGCTCACTGCCCCTGCAGGGTAGTTAGAGAATTTTCAGTTATTTGCCCAGGCTTAGCTGACTTCAACAATGATGGCAAATGCAGAAAATTAATGCCTAGCACTTCTGTAACAATACACAGGCAAATAACGGTAGCATGCACTTCAAACAGCACGTTCTCATACTTTTTTGCATGGGCACCAACTTCTTACATCTGGATGAACAGTGTGTTCAGTAGGACAAACTCAGTGATGCTTGAATTCTATTAATCCCATAACCTTGGGAGGTCGTCGGGCCACCACAGATGACTTTAAAACAATCCCTTTCCACTTAGTCTTCTAAGCTGCCCTAGTTGAGCTAGCAAAGTCCAGCCCTGTCCACTCCTTAATATTGTCTTTCCACCTCTTCTTCTGTCTACCTCTTCTTCTTTTTCCTTTCACCGTGCCCTGCAGAACTGACTTTGCTACGTCAGAAGACCTTGAGACGTGGCCAAACAACCTCAGTTTTCGTTTCTTGACCAAGGTCAGGAGTTCGTCATATTCTCCAATGGCTGCTTGGATATTTCTGCGAACTTCCTCATTATTGACATGGTCCTTGTACAAGATGTTTGGTACCTTTCGATAGCATCTCATCTCAAAGTCCTGTGTTCATTTCTCTAACTCTGCTGCTAAGGTCCATGGCTCACATGCATACGGAAATAAAGACGATTCAACAAGGCAGACAGGAAACGAAACAGTGGTATACAGAGGCAAAAATGGGAAGAAAATATAAAAGAGAAAAGTGGACAGGGATGGCTTTGCCAGCTCACCTTGGGCAGCTGCAAACAGGACCTATGCGATGCCCCAACAACCTGGCAAGGTTATGAGATAGACAACACTAAACTGTTCCCCAAATGACAATGCTTTGCCAAGTGCCGAAACCAACATGTATGTTAGAATGTACCTTTCTAAGCCCCGTCTGTGTCAGTTCAACAATATCGAGCGTAAAATCTGTTCTTCTTCCATTTTCAAATCTAATTTGTCCTGATAAACCTTCAAAATCTATCTGAAAACGCAAATAAAGAGTTATGAAAGACAGAATATAATAAGATACTATAAAAAAAATAATTAAAGACATATGAGCCGCGACACAACAAAACCAACGATGTGGCATGTACGCCAGCGAAGACTCACATCAGCCGGGGCATCCGCCCAGTCTGATCAGAGTGTTCGGTGTGTGCGCAAAAGGACCTAAGCTAGCTCCATGCCGACAGTGAAGACTCTGATCAGATTGGGCAGATGCCAGGCTGATCTGAGTCTTTGTTACCGCACATGCCGCTTTGTTGGTTTTGTCATGGCGTGGCTCAATTATGCTCTTTTCATACTACAGATGGAGTTAAGTTCTGTCTTTTTTCCTCGTACTTCACTTTTATGGGGGTATATTTTCAGAATATTTTCCGGTCCTTTGGGATCATTGGTTTCATTTAATTTCCTTTCTCCTGAAGCCGGTGCAAAGAAAAGCGGGCACTGCACATTTTAAAGCGGATCCAATAGAACCGAGTCTGCTGTTTTAATTTATATTTCTAGTCTAGCAGTAAAGGTAATTTGGGTGGCCTTCGATAAGAAGGGGTAGCAAGGATAATTTAGAGACAATGTTCCATATTTCTCCATTTCAGCGACGGCTCTAATTCGGGATTAAAACACATGTTTTTGTCGAGAAATAAGAAAATTTATCTCTGAATGACCACCTCAACTAATCTGGATCTAGTATCGGTAGTAAGAAGAAAACTAGATCAAGTACAAGGAATTGACAACTGACAGGCGCTTTTTGGAGACAGTGAAAATGCAGACAGAAAAACAAATGCAAAAATTATGAACTAAAATCAACACAGTCATTTACGAGGCCTTACCGATTTCATGAAATTTAGAAGACTATTTCCATAAAGCCATGTTTGTTTCTTGTTACAATTCAGTTGCTCTGTGACCACGTCTTGCGCCTGCGCAAGTTCCTTCAGTCCCAGGGCAAATAACTGCACCGCGTCGTACATGAGAGCTGTCTCAGTCTGAAAAACAAAACAAGAATAAGTTGAACATCTCAGCCTGTGTCAGCTACCGCATTTAAGGATATGAGCCGTGACACGAGAAAACCAACAATGTGGTTGTGCGCCCAGCGCAGACTCGGATCAGCCTGGGCATCCGCCCAGTCTGATCAGAGTCTTCGCTGCCCGCATGTAGGTAGCTTAGACCCTTAGCTACCGTTTAAGCTCTTAGCAAAGAGTTTGATCAAACTGGGCGGATGCCCAGGCTCATCTGAGTCTGCGTTGGGCGCACTACCACTTTGTTGGTTTTCTCGTGTCGCCGCTCATATGTGCATACTTTCAGGGATATCACCTTTGCCATTTTCATTTTCTTTGCATATCAACTTTGATAGGAATTGTAGAAAACGTGTCCACTGGAGACGATCCCCGCCTGGTAGTTTCCTTTCATATGTTTCATAAATGAATCACATACTGTTACGACCCGGCAGTGGTAACAAAAAAGATGGAAGTAAACCAGCAACAAGCCTGTTTTTAAACTTAACAAAATTTATTTACATGTACATCAAAATAAAACAGACATTTGTTAATCAAGAAAATATGTAATTTAAGATACCTTATTTTAGTCTGAATGTCCCTCAGAATTTAAAATACAAGTCCTTTAATAATTTCTGATCCCAGAAAATAAAGTCTGTATGAGCACATGAATATTTCCAATAGTCACAAAAATAATCCAATATGTTTAAATTCCAGTATAACTTATTTAACTATAGACTGGTGAAACTTACAAAGATGAACTAAATGAAAATCTGTCCTCTTTATATACTATCTAGGAACATTCCGGAATTAACCAAAAATAGATCTTACCAAAAAGTACTCAATTCTGACATAATTTCATACCAGAAGATTCTTAATGTTTACAACAGAAAGGTCTAATATTTTCTCAGTACTAAAAATAGTTATTCCAGAATGTTCTAAAGTATTATGTAAACAACTTGTTTATTTCAAACCTAGTAAACATCTAAAAACTGCAAAGTCATGGTAAAAGAAAATATTTACACCAAATTAAACACCATATTCATAACACTTCCCCTCTTCAAGGAAAAGAAAGTTTTATGAAATAAAGCTTTCTTTTGCCATATGACCAATTATGAAACAAAATTAAGTTTAATGCATATACACTGTATATATATCAGTACTAATCCAGACATCATGTAGTAATAGCCAAATTTAGGCTCTTGAAAGTGCATCCGGGATAATATTATCTTTTCCTCTGATATGTCTGATGTCAAGATTGTACTCCTGCAACATGAGACTCCACCTGAGTAACCGCTGATTTTTGTTCTTCATTTTATGAATGAAGGTCAGTGGATTGTGATCACTGAAGATAACAATTGGTGTGGCTGAAGAAGATAAGTACACTTCAAATTGCTGAAGAGCAAGGATGAGAGATAAACACTCTTTTTCAATAGTAGAGTAATTTCTCTGATGTTTGTTGAACTTCTTAGAAAAGTAACAAACAGGGTGATCCACACCATCATTATCTTCTTGAATCAAAACACTGCCTGCACCAACGTCACTAGCATCTACCGCCATTTTAAATGCTTTGTTGAAGTCTGGTGCTAAGAGAACTGGAGCACCCTTAAGTATGGCCTTTAACTTATCAAAGGACTTTTGACAGTCTTCATTCCAAATATATTGCTTTCCTTTACCTAGTAAATTTGTCAAGGGCTCTGCAATTACAGAGAAGTTATTACAGAACTTCCTATAATATCCTGCCATACCAAGAAAGCGCATCAGTTGTCTTTTGCATGTAGGTACAGGAAAATCTGAGATAGCCTCCACTTTAGCTTCTACAGGTTTAACCTGACCTTGACCCACAACATGTCCTAGAAATGTCAAATTTGCATGACAGAATTCACTTTTTGCCAAATTGATTGTCAATTTTGCATCACTAAGTCTTTGAAAGAATTCTCTGATAGTCTGTAGATGTAGTTTCCATTCATCGTTGAAGATGATTGCATCGTCAATATATGCTTTACAACCACCCAGATCAGATGTCAAGCTATTTATAAGTCTCTGAAACGTTGCTGGAGAGTTTTTCATACCAAATGGCATAACCTTATACTGATAGAGTCCATCTGGTGTAACAAATGCCGAAATCTCCTTAGCTCTGTCTGTCAAAGGAATTTGCCAAAATCCTTTCAGAAGATCAAATTTAGTAACATATTTGGCTTGTCCAATTT
Organism: Ctena decussata; assembly: GCA_963989385.1. Taxonomy (NCBI): domain Eukaryota; kingdom Metazoa; phylum Mollusca; class Bivalvia; order Lucinida; family Lucinidae; genus Ctena; species Ctena decussata. The sequence goes on along the minus strand of OZ022502.1, from coordinate 83,933,348 downwards.
GATCAATACAGTCATCAATACGTGGGATTGGAAATGTATCCGTTTTAGTCACAGAATTAACTTTCCGATAGTCTGTACACATGCGAAAAGTTCCATCAGGTTTTGGCACCAGAATACAAGGAGAACTCCAGTCACTTTGACTTGGTTCTATAAAATCATTTTCCAGCAAATATTGAATTTCTTCCCTGAGATACTGTTGCTTCACAGGGTTCATTCGATAAGGATGTTGCTTCACAGGCTTTGCGCCATCAATGTCAACATCATGAAAGATTCTGTCAGTCCTGGTTGGATTGTCCGGAAATAAGTGCTCATATTCAAGAATTAACTGTTTCAGCTCAAGTCTCTTGACTGGATCCAGGTGTGACAGTTTCTGGTCGAGATCCTTTAATATGTCAGAATTCTGGAGTTTTGATGATGAGGGATCAGATTTTATAAAGTTCATATCCTCAGAGTCCATTTCAGATTGCTCTTGAGGGACAGAATTTACTACGCTTATTGGTGAAACAACTGAATTATCCCTATCAATGTACTTTTTCAACATATTAATATGACATAACTGTTTTTCCTTGCGCCTCCCAGGTGTGTTGATAATATAATTTACATCACTGAGCTTTTTGTCAACAGTGTAAGGGCCGTAATATCTGGCCTGCAAAGGTCTGCCAGGAATTGGCAAAAGAGCAAGTACCTTCTCTCCAGGTTTAAAATTTCTTTCCCTGGCATTTTCATCATAATGAAATTTCATTTTGTTTTGAGCTGATTTGAGATTGGACCGAGCAGCTTCACAGGCTTTTGACAATCTGTTATTGAAGTCAGAAACATACTGAAGCAAATTCAAAGAACTGTTATCATCAGAAAGAAATTTCTCTTTCAAAAGTTTCAGTGGTCCACGAACTGTGTGACCAAATACAAGCTCAAATGGGCTGAAACCAAGAGATTCTTGTACAGATTCCCTAGCAGCAAATAACAGCAAATGAATGCCTTCATCCCAATCCTTTTCAGTGTCAAAGCAGTAAGATCTGATCATATTTTTCAACGTTTGATGAAATCGTTCTAAGGCACCTTGACTTTCAGGATGATATGCTGATGACCGATATTGCTTAATGCCTAATTCATGCATCACTTGCTGAAATATTCCTGACATAAAATTAGAGCCTTGGTCTGACTGAACAGATTTAGGGAGGCCTACAAATGTGAAAAACTTCACAAGAGCCTTAACTATGGTCTTTGTCTTAATATTCCTAAGTGGGATTGCTTCTGGGAAACGTGTGGAAGCACACATTATGGTCAAAAGATATTCACAACCTGACTTTGTTCTGGGTAAAGGACCTACACAATCAATAATTATTCTGCTAAAAGGTTCCTCAAATGCAGGAATTGGCTGCAAATGGGCTTTAGGGATGGTTTGATTAGGTTTTCCTACCATTTGACATGTATGGCAAGATTTGCAATGTTTAGAAACATCAGATTTCAACCCTGGCCAGTAGAAATGATTAAGAATCTTGTGATAGGTCTTGTTTACACCTAAATGACCTGACAAGGGAGTTTCATGGGCCAAGTTTAAAATTTCAGGGCGATAAACCCTTGGAACCACAATTTGGTGGTTAACAGTCCACTCGTCTTCTGCTGAGACATCAGGAGGACGCCATTTTCTCATCAAAATGTCATTTTTGACATAATAGCAAACAGGAACCTGGGACATGTCATTCTCATCTAAAACCCTTTCAAATAAAGGTGAGATCTCAGGATCACTGTGTTGTTCTTTGCAAAGCTGTGACCTTGACAGAAGGTCATGACCTTTGTCATTTGAAAATGAAGAGGAGTGGTCTGAGTTGGACACAGATGAGTTGTGAGTAAAGTCTGTCTGCATGTCAGACAGGCTGGGTGAAAGAGATTTTGAAATCTCATCATTAAAAGACTGACCTATAAAAGTATCAGTTAAATCAATGTCCTGATTCCCATCATTCAACATGGCTTTCTTTGCCATAGCCCTAGTGACAGCACATGAAGGGTAAAGGTCAGGAATTTCCTGCTCAATGGGGTCAGGCGGTTGATCAACACAAGGAGTGTTGGTCAAAAGTGGATTAACCACAACCTTATCTCCTGCTAGGTCATTGCCTAACAATAAGTGAACACCTTTAAAAGGTAATGAAGGTCTAATACCAACAGCCACTGGACCAGAAATTAAGTCTGAGGACAAATAAATGTTATGAAGCGGTACATTAATAAATCCACATTCTACTCCCTGAATAAGGACACTTGTCCCAGAAGAAGTCTTCTCGGAAAATGGCAGGGTATCTGCCAAAATAAGGGATTGAGAAGCTCCGGTATCTCGTAAGATAGTAATAGGGGTAGACTGGGCAAAGTCACAATTTAGTGACACAAAACCTTCTGATAAGAATGGTTCATAAATCTCCATAACAGAATCAGTCTCAGAAATTTTGGCCTGAATAGGAATTTGATCCTGAACACAAGACTGTGGTGTTGACCGTAAAGAGGTAAGACCTGTGGGTTTTGGGCCCTCTTGTTTTTCTCTCTTCCTCTTTAAAAGTAAGCATTCAGAAATTATATGTCCTGTTTGCTTACAATAATTACAAATAGGCTGAGATAAGGGATTTTGACCTTTGTTTTCACCAGGGGGTTTGGGTTTTGGAGTATATGCAGGACTGGAATTGCCAGATGGATTACTGGGACTGAATTTTGGACCTGACTGAGGGAAAAAGGTCTTTTTAGGAAAAGGTTTGTGCACAAAAGAAGTCTTATGAGTTAAAGCATAATCATCAGCCAAACGAGCTGCTGCCTCTAATGTTTCAACTTCCTTTTCATCTAAAAATGATTTAATGTCAGAATTAATGCACCTTTTAAATTCTTCAACAAGCATGAGCTGTCTAAGTTTACCATGATCAGAGCCTACTTTCTTTGATGAGCTCCATCTATCAAATAACTGCTCTTTTGTCCTAGCAAATTCAACATAAGTTTTGTCATTTTCTTTTCTACAGTTCCTAAATTTCTGCCGGTAAGCCTCAGGGACCAACTCATAAGCCTTAAGAATAAGTTCTTTTACTTTGTCATAATCTGAGCTCTGTTCAAGAGAAAGTTGAGTATAAATTTCGCGAGCCTTGCCGATCACAACGCTCTGAAGAAGCAAAATCCAATGCTCTTTTGGCCATTTCAAATTTTCAGCTACTTTTTCAAAGTGAAGAAAATATTTATCAACTTCTTTTTCTTGAAATGGAGGAACGAGTCTGATGTGTTTGGTAACATCAAAAACTTTTTTAGAGTCCAAAGGCAAAGACTTTGATGTGGTCTTTTCTTGCATTTCCATTTCTTTCATTCGAATCTGAAATTGTCTTTCTCTTTCTTTTTCTTCTTTTTCAAATTTTAATTTCTCTTTTTCTATTTCAACTCGTTCTTCCTTTTCTAACTTCTTTTTTTCATGTTCTAGTCTTTCTTTTTCTTGTTCTAATTTTTGCCTCTGCAACCTTTCTTCTCTTTCTAATGTTTCAAGCCTAATTCTTTCCTCACGCTCAGCTTTTTCAATCCTTACTCTTTCTTCATGCTCCAATCTTAATTTTTCTATTTCAATTTGTCTTTGAATTTCTAATTCTCTCATCTGCAAATCAGTTTGAGTGACGAGAATGTGAGAGGTTGCAGAGGAATCAAAAATTTCCTCATCAACAAAGAACTGAATCAAAATATTCTTAATTTCATGTTTCAACATGGACCTTTTGACTGTAGATAATTCATAATGTGCTGCAATATCCAATAAATCTGTCTTTTTGGCTAAGTTCAGCAGCTCCTGAGAAGGCGCAGCAATGAATTTATCAAGATCAAAAGACATGATAGCTTTTTGCTGGCTTTACTTATTTGAATAGCAAACAGTGAAAACTTTTTCCTTTTTTTTTTTTTTATTCAAAATTGTTTGATGCACTAGAAATTTCAATCCCGGACGAGCCCCCAATTTGTTACGACCCGGCAGTGGTAACAAAAAAGATGGAAGTAAACCAGCAACAAGCCTGTTTTTAAACTTAACAAAATTTATTTACATGTACATCAAAATAAAACAGACATTTGTTAATCAAGAAAATATGTAATTTAAGATACCTTATTTTAGTCTGAATGTCCCTCAGAATTTAAAATACAAGTCCTTTAATAATTTCTGATCCCAGAAAATAAAGTCTGTATGAGCACATGAATATTTCCAATAGTCACAAAAATAATCCAATATGTTTAAATTCCAGTATAACTTATTTAACTATAGACTGGTGAAACTTACAAAGATGAACTAAATGAAAATCTGTCCTCTTTATATACTATCTAGGAACATTCCGGAATTAACCAAAAATAGATCTTACCAAAAAGTACTCAATTCTGACATAATTTCATACCAGAAGATTCTTAATGTTTACAACAGAAAGGTCTAATATTTTCTCAGTACTAAAAATAGTTATTCCAGAATGTTCTAAAGTATTATGTAAACAACTTGTTTATTTCAAACCTAGTAAACATCTAAAAACTGCAAAGTCATGGTAAAAGAAAATATTTACACCAAATTAAACACCATATTCATAACACATACCTTTAACAAGTAATGAACGAACAAAGAATTTTGGCAAAGGCAGATAACTTGAATACTAAATAGCAAACGTTACCTTCCTTACTTACAAAACAGCGTCACAATTAGATAAATCCGTCTGACTGAATACTGATCAGTTCAGGAGTTATGACACGGACATGTAAGTTATGCAGGGGCAGTTAACTAAAAAACTAAAAGAAACCTTCTCTAGACTAGTTTCTGTACCATTCAGAAGTTATTGCCCCGAAATGGATTTTCGGCAAGGGAAGATAACTGAAATCAGAGGACCAATGGCCTTACACCTCACCTGAGATTATACTACCAACAGACACAATTCGTCATTTCCCTAATTTGTTACAAATTACAAACCGGTGGCTTTAGAAAAGTGCATTTTTTTATTTTAAGAGCTCGATGACCTTGAGCAAAGTTCATTGAATGACCGCGACGTTTCTGGCCTCATGTCTTTATGTATTCATTTAGTTGACCATATTCTACAATTATCATATCTAAGCTTAACCAGTTTACATGAAATCCACTAGTTATGCATTTTCTCACATAAAAGCATAAGAAACTAAAGCTGACCTTGTCATAAATTAGGTCAAGGGCAATGCACAGGAATCATTTGTAAAAAAAAAAAAAAAGAAAAAAAAACTGTTTGTAGGACTCGAGTCCCCAATGTTTCACACTAAGTTTCAAGGTCATCGGCCTTCTGGTTCTGGAGATGAATATTTTTAAGGATTTTTGCCATATATGGGCATGGCAGCAATCTTTGTCATGTGACTAAGACCATTTGAACAAACTTTTGCCCGCCTGACCAAGGGAGGCTCTATATGAAACATGGCTTCAATCAGCTCAGTGGCTACAGGGGGAGATGTTTAAAGGTTTTGAAGGCTGACAGAATCTAAGTGACCTTGAACACATTTCAAAGAATGACCATGACCTTTGCCAACATAATGTCTAAATTTACTCATTTAGTTAATCATATATACCAAATATTAAACCATAAACTTAAATAGTTCCGGAGAATTCTGCTGTTTAAGCTTTTTCAAATTTAATCAAAACGTTCCAGAGATGATCTTGCCATAAAGTAGGCCAAATATAACGCAGGGTCATCATTTGATTAAACTTTGTAGGGCCCAAGTTCCTAATGCCACACAAAAGTTTCAAGGTCTTTAACCTTCTAGTTCTCAAAAAGGAGATGTTTAAAGGCATTTAACCATATCTGAGCATGGTGGACATCTTGATCATGTGACTAAGACCGCCTGAACAAACTTCGGTTCACCTGACCCAGTGAAGCTCTATATGAAATATGGCTTCAATCGGCCTAGTGACCTCAGAGGAGATGTTTGAAAATATCTCAGTGACCTTGAACAAAGGTCAAAGAATAACCTTACTCATTCTGTTAACCAATTATACCAAATGTTATGCCTTAGACTTAAATAGTTTCTAAGAAATCCGCTGTTTAAGCATTTTCCCATATAAAAACATAAAGCACCAAAGTTGAAATTGCCATACATTAGGTCAGGGTCAACGCATGGTCATCATTTGTATAAACTATGATGGGCCCGAGTTCCCAATGCTACAAACCAAGCCACAAGGTCATTGCTCTTCGGTTCTTGAGAAGAAGATTTTCGAAGGGTTTTACCATATATGGGCGTGACGGCCATATTGGTCATGTCATCCAGACCCCGCGAACAAACTTTTGTTCCCCCATCCCACTGAGACTCCGTTTGAAGTTTGGCTTCAATCGGTCCAGTGGTTTCTGTGGAGAAGATCTCTGTAAATGTTGACGACAACGGACGAACGGAAAACGGATGCCTGGCTATACTATAAGCTCACCTATGAGCCTAAAGGCTCAGGTGAGCTCAAAACTAAAACACCAACGAATGTCTTCCTTTTCACGACATATTGTATGATAAGATGAACTAAGGTGTGAAGTTACATGGCTAACATCCTCATGGTCCAGAGTTTATAACCGGGACATTGATTTTCGGCAAGAGCATACACCTCAAAAACTAGAAAACCAATGTTAGTTTCTTTGATTGTGACAAATAGTCTTGATACGATATATCCAACTGTGAATTTTCACGATTAAATTCCATATGATTCGGAAATGTGGCCCAGACACGGATTTTCGCAAGAGCAGATAGCTAAAGAAACTAACAGCGACAGTTGCCTACCTTGTTTGCGACACACGGTCTTGAGTTAATAAACTCACCTGTGAAGTTTCATATAGTAAAGAGTTACGGACCGAAGAAGGATTTTCGGCATGGGCAGATAACCTAAAAACTGAAACAGCGAGAGTTGTTTCTCTTGTTTGTGACACATTGTTTCGCTATTGTTAACGTATCTATGAAGTTTCATGAATAAATACCATACGGACGAACATGAACGTGGACGGACAGACATGGGTAATAATTCTCTTCTAACAATTTATGAACGGCGGAGACGTACAGCATTCTGAAGTTTCTTGTGCATGTGATTCATATATGAATAGTTGATCTTGAATGGAAAAAAAATCGAGCAATTCATTTATTTACTGTAGTTTAATCTTTTTTTTTAATTTAGAGAGCTGCAGATAAAATAAGTTTGATAAAAACTGCTACATATAAACGAAATATAGTTAAGGTGGTTTGGTTAAATTAAGGTGCTACAAAATCAGCGAACTTAAAAAGAAGAGAAAGCATTCTGTTTGCTGAATGTTTAATAAAATAGCTCCTGAATAATAATTACATTTCAATTTTTAGATAGGAAATTAAGGAACAACAGGCAAGTTGTTTTGAGTCTTATAAACAGTTGAAAGGTTATACTTTTGCCGGGCCTAGTTGCTCTCATGTGTTTTTTAACGTCTGAACAGGATTCAGTTTATTGAATAGTCAATACTAATAGGTGGTGAAATCCAAATTCTATTTTCAACAGTCTATCGGAAAACTTGTATTCTAAAACTTTGAAGCAGGCATTTTGACGCTGATACATCAACCGAATCGTAAAATGAAATACATATTTGTGCCTATGAGTCCTACGGTTTTCAGTGTGTATGTACCTTAAACATAAATGCATTAAATTTCAACATGAGGAGCAAAGTAAATTCGGATACATCTGCACTTGTCTAATGAGTAGGTGCTTAATAATTACATTCAATTGCACGTATGAATGTAACGCGACGTCTGATTGGATAACGTCAAAAATTTGCGACAGTACATCCTCCGGTATACTGTCGCCAATCCGACGTCATTTTGAAGCGTCGGTTCACATAAGCTGACGTCTGGTTTTACGTTGTTGTAAGTGCTTGCTTTGAGTGCAATGTAGAACCCTTTAAGAAGACGTAAATGTGAAAAAAGTGCATTAGGATGAGGATAACTATTAAAAATTGTCATTTTGGGATGTAAATCGTCGTTTTTAAAGGTCGCAAATTGCGTTTTACATCTCCGTATTTCACAATATTTGCGACCATAAAACCGACGATTTACCCCAAATGACAATTTTGAGTACAGGTACCCCCTAAAAGACTGGGAAACTAATAAGAACAAAAACAAACTGTAGACATTAAATAGTGTGTTTAGAGGGAAAAGAAGCGAAACTTGTTACGAAATTGAATAAATGGAAATAAATGTCGAAATGATAAGATGAAAGGTTATATAAGAAAAGTATATAAAAGGAAAAGAATACTAACAGTATCAAAACGCTGAACGTAATATTAAATATATTCACTGAACGATACAGAAATAATATCGAGGGAAGCTACTGACTATGTGTATATTCTATACTTCTTGAACTGGTATAAATCATGAGTTCATGAAGAAATGTAGGATGGTCAACGATTTTCAACCTTATTTATTGAAAATCGCTGTACGATATCTAGAAACCATTTAACAAGAGAATATATATCTAATGCCAACAAATGATACAATATAACGTACTTTATATAGAAACAAAAACATGTCATATATATTATCACGTCACAAATCGATTTATAAAGTGTTAACGTTTACACATACTTAATATATATAGGCAAAAATGTTCACTTAAATGAAAAATGTCAAGATAAATCTTTTTAGGCTTTGATTCAGCGATGCGACGTTTCAAAAATAAATTTGGACCGAATACAAGAAACGGATCAAGTGTTTTATTCTGTTAATGTGCTTTTATTCTGTTAATGTGCCGAGGAAATGACTGATTTCATAATTAAAAATCGAGGAGTACGTCAGAGTTGTCCACTCTCTCCCTAAATCATTGTTTAAATGCAAAACAGGCTCTTTATTATTTTGCGACTTGGTCGGGTGCTAGAAGCTACGTGCACCATATACCACCACGTATATTGGGAAACACGATGTGTTAATATTGTTGAATCAGATACCTTAACGATTGTATCTAGTTTTGAATGAAAGAAATATATGAAAAACAGAAAGAAATTTCAACTGTGGGAAAGACTTTGGAAGAGGAACGTGTCTCTATGACGACAATAGTGAAAACATTCACAACACACCTACTTGAGAAAGTGTATACGAGAAAGAAAGACGAGGTTACAATGAAGGGATGTCTTACCGGTAAAGTTCTGTTTTGTAAGTTTGTCATCTATATCCAGCGAAAGCATTAAAGCAAAACTTTGTTTATTGGTCATACTATTTTTAACTAGATATGAGCCGCGACACGACAAAACCAACAATGTGGTTGTGCGCCCAGCGCAGACTCAGATCAGCCTGGGCATCCGCCCAGTCTGATCAGAGTCTTCGCTGTCCGCATGGAGGTAGCTCAGACCCATGGCTACCCTTTAAGCCCTTAGCGAAGAATCTGATCGAACTTGTCGGATGCCCAGGCTGATCTGAGTCTGCGCTGGGCGCACGACCACATTGTTGCTTTTCTCGCGTCGCGGCTCATATATATCCTCATACAAGCTAAAACTATATCCAGCTTTCGATTAAATCATGAAAGCTAATAATAAAAAATATTCTTGGCATTTGTTTAGTATAAACTGTGTAAGGAGTTAGATACTAAACAAAAATACTCATCACTTCTGGAAATGGACACGTGTCATAGCCTTTACGATTTGTAGCAAAACCCAGCTGTTATATAGATTTTCAATTTTCCCTAGTATATCTAAACTTTCTACACCAGTGGACTTATTTTGTTCTGTATACTGAGAACAGGGTAGGTGGATTTGTTGTAAACTTTAACAAACTGGAGGTTATGTCGGCATCTCTTTGGTGGAAGAGAGTTTGCTGGTTGACGTGTGTAAAATAAATAAAAAAAAGTTTGAAATAAGGCAGGTTGCAAATGGTTAATTTGTGTAAACACACAAAATCGGTTTTGGAGTATTCCATTTTTTATTCAAGGGCACTCTGAACATTTCGTACAATGCAGGGTCAACAAGAATACGGCGGTTACCTGACCAAACCGTTCCAAACCGTTGCATCCGCTTCAGATAATATATGAGCCGCGACACGAGAAAACCAACAAAGTGGTTGTGCGCCCAGCGCAGGCTCAGATCAGCCTGGGCATCCGCCCAGTCTGATCAGAGTCTTCGCTGTCCGCATGGAGGTAGCATAGATGCTTAGCTACCCTTTAAGCGCATATCGAAGAGTCTGACAGGACTGGGCGGATGCCCAGGCTGATCTGAGTCTGCGTTAGGCGCACAAACACAATGTTGGTTTTTTCGTGTCGCGGCTCAGTATTATAGCAATCTCATTTGCACTACACTCAATAAATTTAATTTCTCGAAGTAGTGTAAAGTACAGATTTTACATTTTACTGAATACTGTTTTGCTAAACACTAGTCAAGCCCAAGGTCAAAGACTGGCGAGTTAATCCATTATATTGTAGGGCTGAGGGCGTTAAATAATTTCACTTACGGGAACTATAGGTTGTCCTAGCAGCGGAGACCTGCCATTATTACTTTCTGTGATAGTCCACTCACTCATTACATCCATAACCTGAGGTCTGTCGGGGTCTATCAATCTCATAGCTGTTATATTCGCTCCTCCATATTTATAATCCTCCAAATCTACTAAACCTAAATCCTAGAATGGTAACAAGAAGAAACATTCAGAGCTCCAGTTACATACCGGGTAGGCGACAATCAAAAACGCTCTTTGCAATCGATTAACGCGGATCAAAAACCGTTAGAAACAGCGTTTTCGATTGCAAATTGTCGTCAATTTGCAATCGAAAACGCTGTTTCTAATGGTTCTTGACCCGCGTTCGCGATTGCATGAGCGTTTTCGATTGCCGCCTACCCGGTGTGAGTTACATGTAGAAAAACTCTGAGACATTTTTTTTTATTCGTTGCGACATTCTCGTAAGCCTCAAGAAATTTGACTTCGGGAAGCGAAATAATTCCGGGCCCTTTTTTTCTTTATGAAAATTAAGAGATGGATGGGTGGTTTGCGATGTTACGTCTAAAGTCATACCAGGAGAATGGGAGGTTGATAATGAAAAGCATTGGAACCCCGTTTACGACTGAAAAGACTTCTTACTCAGGACAGCTAGATTAGCATACCAGCGCTTAACCCACCGAGCTACCGTGGCTCAAAAATTGAAAAGAAATTATTTGACGACTATCATCTAAAACTCACAGAAGAGGCGTCTTGATAGGGTTTACACTGTTTGCAAAACATTTACAGCAAAGTCAATAAAAAGAACAAGAAAACTTTGATGCAAAGCATCAATACGCCGGGAAACTCAGACACATCTTTCTCCCACCTTTGCCTATATAAGATAGGCTCTCAGCTCATATAAGAAATTTCTATCTTATACCTGGCAACATGTTCTTATATTAGCAACCAGACTTTTTCGTTTTTTGACTAATATTTTAATTTTAAATGAACAAAATGGACACGCAAGCATGTCGGATGACGTTTGATAGCAGATCATGGGTTTGTGACGTCACTCAATTTTAATGACGTCACTAAAACCGATTAAAAACGTCGCTAGCTCAATTGACGCGCGTGACATGAGAGGCTAAGTTGCATTTTGTTTTCGCCCTCTGGAAGATAAAATAGTCCACATATCGTGTTTTCCGTCTAATTTTGAGGTGCAAACTGTGTTTACACCCATTTTAGGACCCGATAAACACACTGGGCTGCTCAAAATTTACTTCAGATCATTGGTTAAAAAGTTAGAATTTTCCAGTTCTGAAGTCTAATTCGACTTGAGGTTTAAAATCCGCTAACAGTGGGAGAAAAATAATCCATCATGAGCCAGTCCATGTAGGATAGGTAAATCTCACCCTCGGGGTCGGAATTTCAACCAGGGACTCGGCAAGCCTCGTCCCTGGTTGAAATTCCGACCCCTCGGGTGAGATTTCCCTATCAAGCCTCGTCCCTGGTTGAAATTCCGACCCCTCGGGTGAGATTTCCCTATCCTACATGGACACTCATGATGGATTGTTATAATCTTACACCTGGCAACATCTTTCTTATATTAGCAACCAGACTTTTTCATTTTTTGACTAATATTTTAATTTTAAATGAACAAAATGGACACGCAAGCATGTCGGATGATGACTGATAGCAGATCATGGGTTTGTGACGTCACTCAATTTTAATGACGTCACTAAAACCGGTTAAAAACGTCGCTAGCAAACTTGACGCGCGTGACGTGAGAGGCTAAGTTGCATTTTGTTTTCTCCCTCTGGAAGATAAAGTAGTCCACATATCGCGTTTTCCGTCTAATTTTGAGGTGCAAACTGTGTTTACACCCATTTTAGGACCCGATAAACACACTGGGCTGCTCAAAATTTACTTCTGATCATTGGTTAAAAAGTTAGAATTTTCCTGTTCTGAAGCCTAATCCGACTTTAGGTTAAAAATCCGCTAAAAGTGGGAGAAAAATAATCCATCATGAGCCAGTCCATGTAGGATAGGTAAATCTCACCCTCGGGGTCGGAATTTCAACCAGGGACTCGGCAAGCCTCGTCCCTGGTTGAAATTCCGACCCCTCGGGTGAGATTTCCCTATCCTACATGGACACTCATGATGGATTGTTATAATCTTCCACGACCAGAAACTGTGTACGTATTAAAGAATTTTGACACCAGCAAAGGTCATGTAGGGTTATGAGATGTATTCCAGTTGATTAGATTTGAATGGCTTTCTTCTACTATTGTCTACGTGTCATGGTTCTTGACAAACATGCATCATAATGATGTATTTTTCCGCGTCGTCGACATTGTCGCCGTCGGTGGCGTATACTTTGCGATTTCTGGTTTGTTGTTTAAACAGGCGAGAAAAAGCATTAATTTTAAAAGTGGAAGTGACAGTGCAGTAATACGTCAAGCCTTCAAAAATATATATTCTGCTGTCTACTACTCGGACGTGTAAGTACGTTCGCTTAAATTTGTATTTTTATATTTTTGTCATGCCGTTTAAAAATTGCCTTTACCATATTAGGAATACAGTCAACTCTCGATATTTCAGTCAAACTTCACCCCAAACTACAGATATCTCAAAGTAATTTTTCTGGTCCCAGAAAATTTACTTTGGGATACCAGTAGTTTGAGATTTTTAAATAGAAATAAGGAATAAATCCTAACTATTTTCTCTGATATAAGAGGGTACTCTGAGATATCATTGTTGGAGATATCGAGAGTTGACTGTACTAAGTTAATAAAGACTTGTTGTAATTTTCAGAAGTATATGTTATCTCCCTTTATACATACCGAAAGAAGGCCCATGAAGGAAACTAACTTTTTAATACTATTAATATTGCATTTTAACCCAGCGAAACTCGGATCATTACAGACATGTTCACCAGATCAACGTAGGATTCCCTACTCCTCACCATGGCAGCAACAATTATTACAACCATGCATTTTTTTACTGTTTCAGCTAAAATATATACATTATTTAGGTAACCCCACTGGTAGCCACTAAAATAAAGGAAAAAAGCCATGACGATCCAAATACATTAACCTCTTAGAAAATTTACGTTACATAGTACGCCGGGCTCCCTGACACCAGACATCCCTTAAATGATAAATGGACTCATCCAGTTCATACGGATGGAAGAGACCACTAGGCATAAATGGGTAAATTATTAAACACTTACCAGTGTTGTGAAATGAAAATGATAATACTCTGATAGCATGTTGACTTTTAAAGCCTGAAATAATAAAAAGAACACAAACATAAGTTTCAGAAACAGTCAGCGAATCATAAGGCCCTGTCGCGATGTCCTGATATTTTTAAACAAAATAATAATACCTCCAAGTAATTTGAATACATTTTTCGATTTTTTTTTTGTTAGCATGGTTTTGGTATTCTGATATGTACATATGTACCTATCTTATAGAGGTATTAGTCTTGCTCCGCCTATGCATAAATTATAATGTTCTATCTTAAATAGGCGATTGTCTTCGTGGTCAGAGCAAAACGGTAAATTAACAGACGAACAGAATGGTTTTAGAAAAGGTAGAAGTACTACCGACCATATTCTATCTTTAACTAGTATTATTGATACCAGAAAAAAGTTAAAGAAGTCCACGTTTTGTGCTTTTATTGATTTTAGAAAAGCTTATGATACTATTAATAGGAATATTTTATGGAAACGACTCTCTAATATTGGCATTTCTGGTAAAATGTTTTCAGCAATTAAGTCACTATATTTGTCAGTTAGGTCTTGTGTCAGGGTAAATTCTTATAAGACGGACTGGTTTGATGTACAGTGCGGTCTCCGTCAAGGCTGTGTACTGTCTCCATTATTGTTTAATTTATTTATAAATGACCTAGCTGTCTACCTTAAGTCCCTAGATTTAGGAATTAGCTTAGGTGATGAAAAAATTAGTGTAATGTTATATGCTGATGGTATCGTTCTATTAGCTGAATCTTCTGATGAACTGCAACTGTTGCTAAATGCTTTATATGACTGGTGTGGTCGAAATGATATGACTGTCAACACTGCCAAAAGTAATGTTATGCACTTTCGGCCAAACTCTGTATCAAGAACGGATGTTGTGTTTTCTTTTGGTAATGACATTGTTGATGTGATAGATAGATATACATATTTAGGCGTTGTCTTAAACGAACATTTAGATTATAATATAATGGCTAAATGTATTGCTCAGAGCACCAGTCGAGCTTTAGGCTTACTCATTGCCAAATGTAAAAATATTGGTGGTGTCCCTTATGATGTTTTTACAAAATTGTACGATTCTGTATTATGGCCTGTTATTAGTTATAGTGCTCCGACATGGGGATTTCGTTCGTACTCCTGCATAGACGTTGTACATAATAGAGCTATGCGGTTCTATTTAGGCGTAAGGAAATACACGCCCAATGATGCTATCACCGGCGAAATGGGCTGGAAACCGGCCATTGTGCGCCAATGGAAAAGTGTTGGCTTTTATTGGTCAAAATTATCCACCATGAATAATGATAGGTTAAATAAACGGGTGGCTCTCTGGGCCTCATTAAAATCTGGTAGATCTTGCAAAAACTGGATATATTCGGTGTCAGACTTTTTAAATAGGAACGATTTGACACAGTATGTTAATATTGCAGAAAGCATTCCTTCACATTCTACTTTTATCAGCAATGTTGAAAATACTGTATTCGAAAAATTCTTGACAAACTGGAATAGTAGAATTAATTCCCATATAGGTACCTCTGGCAAAGGCCGTAATAAGTTACGACTGTACAAGCTTGTGAAAACTAATTACAATGTTGAACAATATTGCAAAATAATAATGCCACCCAGCCATAGAGCAGCTTTCAGCAAATTTCGGTGTGGTGTGGCACCTATTAGAATCGAAACTGGTCGCTTCGAAGGTTTAGCAGAAGATTTACGTTTATGTCCGTTTTGCAGTATTTTAGAAAACGAAGTGCATGTGATACTGAAATGTCGTATGTATGACGATCTTAGAGAGACACTTTTTATGAAGGCTCAAGATTGCGCATCCCACTTTAATTCAATGTCAGATGATAATAAGTTTGTATTTTTATTTTCCAATCCTGAGTTGGTCCGTGTTTGTGCCAAAACCTGTGCTGCAATACTTCAAAGAAGGCAACTTTTAACATGCAAATAATGTCTTATTGTCGTAATAACTATGTTTTATAATTCTATTTCTTAAGCTGGTTTTACACTTAGTCTACATTTATCTTAAATTTGTATCAATATTTCTTTTTAATGTTGCTCAGTATTCAACTTGTAAGGAGGTGGGTATTATACATCCGCCTGGCACATGTGGACCCCCGTATGCTCCTGGCACATGATTCTGTGAGATACGGGTGTGGTACGTGGAGTAGTATGCCTATATGACACTCCAGTACCAGTTCCACGGTGAGTCAGTACATGATGACTCACGGGATCGGTCTTCTGGTCCACTTGTATTTGGTGGATGTACTTTATATGGTATTGGTAAGACTATTTCCTTGTTTGGTTGAAATTTCCTGTTAAAATGTTAGTCATTTATTTATTTATTTACTTACTTATTTATTTATTTATTTTTATCCTAAACATATTGAAGACTTTAAGGTTATGTTTAGATTTGCTCTTGGTCGAATGTGCCTTGTTTGTTGTCATGGTGGTTCCGGGGGCAAAAGACGTGCTGTCTGGACATTGGTTCCGCCACATGGTCTTTTGCCGTCCCTTATTCGATTATGAATGTGACTGGCACATAATATGTTCACATCTCAAGTGTATGGTGTATTATATATGATGCTCTGAGCCTGCTGTGCCTTGTGTGTCGACATGACGGATCCAGCGGGCGGGGAACCTAGGTTCTAGTATATGGTCTTTCCCGCCATCCGGATTCAGTTTTGTGACCTGGTAAGGGATGCAGCCGGCACAGAGCACGCTCATATCTTCTTTTTTTATCTGAGTATGTTTGTATATAGTAGACGTAGATAGTTTCTACTTATTGTCTTAATTCGTCTCTCATAGTTCATATTTGAACGGCAATTTTACTTTTTAGATAGATATAGTAAATGTATGATTATATGTATGTAGAATTGGTGAGACGTTAATAAACTAATAAACTCGTTAACTCGTATGAAAACCTGAAGAGTTCTCGTCTCTGAAAATACTTCTTTTGTTTGTACGTAAATCACGGGTGGTAAAGTTTCAAATTGACCTCCGCGGAGGTCTGTTGAAAAACAATTTGACTATTTTCCGGTAGGCAATTTGAATATATCCTGTCATGAATTTTCGCGGTTTACTGACAGGGTTCAGACAAGATTTTTCTCGCTAGAAAAGGTATTCCAAAAATCGGAGAATGTCATGCTATATATATTTTACTGTTGTATATTGAGACCAAATGACATGGAGCAGTTTGAAGCGGTGTTTTTTAAATTACTTTTGTCCTCCAGGTTCAGTACCGAAAACGAAACTAGGAAGGAGACCTGCACACTTAAATCGGCTTTTTGAATGCATTTGCAGGCTTTCTGTGAAATCTTACCGATGCAGTAAGACACGTAGCTTGTATAGCTTCGTTCTAAACATACTTTCAAGAATACGCATGCTTTTATTACTACATGCTTATCCAATTTGCGTCGGCGGTCAATTTGAACACCATGAGAACAATTTGACTAATGTAGATTAACATGGAAAAAATTAATCAGCTTAAAAGAAGAAAATACTTAATTTACTTTTCAGAAGCTAGGTAGCAATGGATTGAAAGCATGTTTTCGTACTTCTGAAGAATATCAGATAATATTGCTCATGTAACATTGTCTTTTTTATCGTGAAATAGTAGTACAATAGTGCTTTATATTTTTTCTTTTGTTGTAAAACCAGACCTGTGACACTGATTTGTTTGTAAACATAGCACGAACCGATTTGTTTTCATCACATCCTTCACAGGTCATTATAAAGCGGCCGTAATGACGTTGTTATTGTTTCATGTTGATTACCCGTGTTTCTATGTAACGGCCACTTCAGGAGTGTAATCACCTCGCAGCGAGGGGAGCATGCGGGTATGTTTGCTTGATATCTTCTTATGGGTTCACTCTAAATTGTTTGAATATCGGTTCTCTTCTCTGCAAATATTAGTCTGGATGGGTTCGTTTTATTTTACAAACAAGTGAGAGCCACAGGTCTGCTTTTGCAACAAAGAAATGATAAAACACTATTCTACTACCATTTCACGATATAAAAAAAAGAGAATGTTGCGTGAGCAATATTATCCGGTGTACTTAAGACGTATAAAACCATGCATTCAAATCATATGATATCTGGCTCCTGAAAATTCAGCCCGCATTTTCTTCTTTTTAGGTGATTAATTTTTTTCAAGTTAATCTACATTAGTCAAATTGTTCTCATGGTGTTCAAATTGACCGCCGAGAAAAATTAGGTAAGCATGTAGTAACAAAAGCATGCATATTCTCTAAAGTATGTTTAGAACGAAGCTATACAAGCTACGTGTCTTACTGCATCGGTAAGATTTCACAGAAAGCCTGCAAATGCACTCAAAAAGCCGATTTAACTGTGCAGGACTCCTTCCTAGTTTCGTTTTCGGTACTGAACCTGAAGGACAAAAGTAATTTAAAAAATACCGCTTCAAACTGCTCCATGTCTTTTGGTCTCAATATACAACTGTAAAATATATATAGCATGACATTCTCCGATTTTTGGAATACCTTTTCTAGCGAGAAAAATCTTGTCTGAACCCTGTCAGTGAACCGCGAAAATTCATGACAGGATATATTCAAATTGCCTACCGGAAAATAGTCAAATTGTTTTTCAACAGACCTCCGCGGAGGTCAATTTGAAACTTTACCACCCGTGTAAATCAACTGTGAGCGATGATATGCGAGTTTCAAACTTGAGCAATTAACATTATTTATGCAAATTATCAAATAAGTTCAATCGTGATTACATGTATATTGAGATCTACAAGACATAATTTCAATATAAATACAGTGTCGGTAATCTTAGAATGTTTACATATAGACCAACATATAACATAGATGACATTTATCAACAGAGGATACATGGAATGTTCGCACGTGCATTTTTATGCAGCTATTATGATTTGTGACAGTCTGGCTAAACATACACTACAACATTCCTGATATTACATGTATATATACTCAACCGAAATAAAAACGCAACACCTAATTTTTCCAATATTTCATAGCTCATGTCATATGCATGTCATATTCAGTTTAATTAAGGAATGAATTTCATTTTTCTGATGTTTATCGAAGTATAAACTACATTGGGTCGCGTGCAAAGTAAGTGAGCCCCTAAGGGGTTCATGTAAACTCTGCTAGCGACCAAATGTAGTTTATACTTCGATAAACATCAGGAAAATTAAGTTCATTGCTTATATTTATATTCTTTCCTATCTATTATTTGACCACAAATTTGCCTTAGGGGCTGAAATCGAAGCAGAAAATCATTTACACGCAGTTTGTCTACTTATAGCGGAACAGCGTCAGCGACGACATAACGCCGCCTACGTCCAATCAGATGTGGAAAACAATTGTTTATTTTGACGTCATGTGACGTCGCGTGAGCCGATGTAGTTATTGGAGTATAAACTACATCACGTTCTAATGTTTTACCATAGTGCTTTTCGATAAGTGCACTGAGAATGTAAACATTTTCTTATATCAACATGGTTTAATGCTTATTGTCTCAAAAATTCAGTTTTGTTGATGAAATGGTTCATGCTTGAGCGAGCACTACCGATAGCTACCCGATTTTCAAAAGTCTCAGATAGGGAGATGTCTGCCAAGGCGCTTGGAACGTTGTATGCTTATGTAAGCCTGTAGTTGGAAGCCAAACATTTCCATTACCACCCATCAATGATTTTTAGACTTGTTAAATGAAATCAGCGGTATTGGGGGACCATAGAGTATCTTAGACCAGATGCTCGATGCGACGCTTGCATCCTGTCTCGCGACAGTTCTATCTTTTTGGAGACTTTTGAAAATCGGGAAGCTCTAGTTAGTGCTCTCTTAAGCGTGAATCATTTCATCAACAAAACTGAATTTCGGGGACAGTAAACATTAATCCCTGCTGATCTTAGAAATCAAATTGAAATCGATCTGCATATGACATGAGCTTTGAAATATTGAAAACATGAGGCGTTGCGTTTTTATTTCGGTTGAGTATATCTTGTCAGAGAATCTTGTATGAATAAAATATTGTTTATATACATGTTATACCTTGAATGGTCAATGGTAAAGGTAAAGGTTTCCTGTAGCCGAGGGTCAAGTCATCTAAATTCGGACAGCAGGTAAATTCGGACAGTGACGTTGTTTCCTTTATATGTCAGTTGTTTGGAATTAAAACAAAAATAACTAGGCAAACAGAGAAATTCCTGATGAGACGGCTCATTTTGAGCCATCTTATCTGGATTTTCACTGTTTGCAATGGTATGTCCGAATTTACCTGCTGTCCGAATTTACCTGACTTGACCCTAGTGGCCGTAAGGGCAGTTGGTGTTAGAGACCCACAGTGCCTTGAGCACTGCATACGAAAAAATTGAGCCGAACTATTTGTATTTTTAGACTAATACAAAGACAGTTCACCTCTATTCTTCGAATTGGAAAGGACACGGGCGTCCTCTGTGCCAGGAGGTGCAAGTTAGGGTCAAGTCGGGTAATTTCGAACAGCGGGTAAATTCGGACATACCATTGCAAAAAGTGAAAATCCAGATGAGACGGCTCATCAGGATTTTCACTGTTTGTCCAGTTAATTTTATTTTAATTCCAAACAACTGACTTAAAAAGGAAATAATGCCACTGTCCGAATTTACCCGCTCTCCGAAAATATCTGACTTGGCCCTATGTATTCGTTATGAGAAATGAAACAATAAACAAGAAAAATCTTTATAAAAAAGGATAATCGGCGCAGATTAAATGGAAGTGTATTTTGTAATATGTCTCTAGGTAAAGAATTGACAAAAACGTTCATGAATAAGACTAAAGTGAGCCATGTCGGTAGGCACCCACAACCGTAATTTTGATTCTAGGTCGCGGCAATACTGAGCTGTCCAAATAGACCGTGGTCATCTTGAAATTGACCTGATTTCAAAACAGTTACCAACAAGATGCACTGTTTGTTTGTGTGTATTAAACCAAAAGTAGAAATCGAAAGTAGATCTACGACGAAAAAGAAAGAAAACTTTGAATATCTGCGTCTGTTTTCGATATTCTTCCTTTTGCAACTTTCAAACAAGAGAAACATTTTGAATTTAAATCGGAGAGAGTGCTGTGTTCACGTAGTGCAGTACCGCGGGAAAAAACGAAGAATAAATACTCATTGACCTTTGATAATATTGGCTAATTTTGACATACGCGTTATTTGACTAATGAAATCTTGTGAAATGTGGAACAATATTGAAATTATACGAGGTTGTGCCTCGAAAAAAATACTGAAGTAGTACCTGATGTAAAACATCTTTAACTTTGGACGAATGGCAATCTATCACAAGTTGATATTCATTTTTGTCTTTGAGATCTTTAAACATGGGTATATAACCACTGACATACTGGTCTAATCTTCGGACGGTAACCTTGTGGTTGGCTCCCTGAGCTAATTTTAATACTTCTTGCAGACGTATTAATCCTGAAAATCAAACAATTATAAAAAGTCATAAATGTATACTTTGCGGCATAATTCAGTCACCAATGTAGAAAATAAAATGACTCACCACAAAACTTAGATTTTTCAAACGCATTACATACAAACAAGCAAATTCGACGAATTTATGTCCCCCGCCTTGGAAACTAGGTCTCCACTGTATATACACTTAAGTGTTTGAGCTGGAAAAGCGGCTAAGTTAAAAATGTGAAAAAAGTAATAAAAAATAATGTGAGGATTATATCCAAACCACATGCATATCTTCAGACCATGATCAAAACGCCTGTGAAGTTTCAAAGGAATTGGCATAAAACTGTAGGAGGAGTTGCACACACAAGGTACCAACTATCTATTCACTTTGATAGTAAAAATGTATGAAAAATGGCTAAGTTCAATTTGCAAAAAAAGTAATAAAAAATAATTTCAGGATTATATCCAAACCACATGCATATCTTCAGACAATGATCAAAACACCTGTGAAGTTTCAAAGGAATCGGCATAAAACTGTATGAGGAGTTGCGCACACAAGGTACCCACTGTCTAGTCACTATGATAGTAAAAACGCCTAAAAAATTACTAAGTTCAACTTGTGGAAAAAGTGACAAAAAAAATCTCAGGATTATATCCAAACCACATGCGTATCTTCAGACCATGACCAAAACACCTGTGAAGTTTCAAAGGCATCGGCATAAAACTGTATGAGGAGTTGCGCACACAAGGTACCTACTATCTAGTCACTATGATAGTAAAAACGCCTAAAAAATTACTAAGTTCAACTTGTGGAAAAAGTTGCAAAAAATAATCTCAGGAATATATCCAAACCACATGCGTATCTTCAGACCATGACCAAAACACCTGTGAAGTTTCAAAGGCATCAGCATAAAACTGTTGGAGGAGTTGCGCACACAAGGTACCCACTATCTAGTCACTTTGATAGTAAAAATGCCTATAAAATTACTAAGTTCAACTTGTGGAAAAAGTGACAAAAAATAATCTCAGGATTATATCCAAACCACATGCGTATCTTCAGACCATGACAAAAACATCTGTAAAGTTTCGAAAGAATCGGCATAAAACTGTAGGAGGAGTTGCGCACACAAGGTACCTACTACATTAGGGGGACGGAAGGACGGAAACAAGGACGGAAACAAGGACGGAAGGACGGACGGACGGACGGACGGAAGGACGGAAGGACGGAATGCCGAAAACTATGTCCCTCCGCTTTTCTTCGAAAAGGCGGGGGACAATAAAAACTGTAATTCTAGCCGACAACATGTGAGGGGCTTTTGCAGTGCAAGCTGAAATATTTAAGCACACTTGATTTTATGAGTTCTTGAAGATTTAATAGATTCTTGACTAACAACTTCATTAATTACGCTAATAATGCTTTGAAAAACCGGGCCCTGGTAACGATTACTAGTGGAACAACTGAATTCTGTTGTCAGCGCGGCCGCTCTTTCTGAGGTAATATACGAGCTTGTACACGTAGTTTAAAACGATGACTGGATAATCAGTTCAGTCTACGCGATGCCGAGTTCTATTAACGTCCAACTGCTATCTATTCAAGTGATATAAATTCATAGCTATTGTGCAAAAAAATACAATGTACAGGACAATGATCCCATCCATTGTCCCGTTTTTATATATACAAGGAGCAATAATTTTTTGAAAAGTTCTAAGCCCCACCATGTTTTGAAACCTTTAGAGCGAATCTGAGTTATTGATTTTAAACAGCCATTCTACAGAGCAACAATCAACAAATTTCGGGAATTTATCTTAAATATCATTTGGATAACACTTCACCTTTTACAGTTACCCCCGTGAGTGTACTGTATACCATAACTGTAGCAGAGTCAAACATTTGCAATTGTTTTTTTTTTTCCAAGTTGCAAATATATGTCCTACAGCATTCCGGTAATTGATGATATATGCAAACATAAATTTATTCCATTTCAGAATTATAAAAAGCAAAATTTTAATTTACAGAAAGTGTCTATTTTGAGATTTTCTGCAGACAGTGCACAATCGGAGCCGCATGCTCTGCGTGCACAGAAGCGGATATCTTGTAACTCTTTTTTACAAAAATCATGTAAGATGTAAATGTTTATATGTATGTAAACATTGTTTGATTTTCTCACCATGTTTCTAACAAACACGAAAGTAGGATATGGGTCTCTAAATTTCTGGGTTGCAATATTCAAGGGTTTACAGTAAAGCCACCAGATGCTAAAATATTTTGCATTTCCATCTAACTATTTCCTTCTAACTATTGATAAATCATCGTATTTTCATGTACTACAACAAGAACTGTTTAAATCTTGTAGAATTTGAAGAATGATTTTTCAAAGGCAAGAAAATAGATTTTAAATGTTATTTTAAAAATATGCCACCCCTCTTGTGTTTAAGGTGCTGTAAAAAAGGAAACTTTCGCCAAATATTTTTGAAACTTCCACCGAAAGCTAGTAAATGACAACTAATTATATTCGTGTGAAGCACGCATTCGCAAATTTACTAGAAATATCGTAGGCTCAGAACTTTTCGATCGCTCCTCGTATCTTACTCTAAAACCGGAAACCAGAAACTAGTGTGTTGTGGAGAGGTGTAATTTTCCTTCAGCTTATATGACATTATATGCACATCAAGCAACATTCTGTCATCAAATCTGACCGCAGAACCGCTGTTTAAAATTAGCTGACGTTTCGAGGCATTAACCACTTGCAGAGCAACGGAGCCTTCAAGATTTTATCTGCCGAAACAATTTGAAATTCGTCTTTGTCAAGATTACCGCTGTCCTATTATCATACGGAAGGCAATGAAACCGTATCAGAATATCTTCGTTTAGTATTTAAACAGAAAGCTGTCAAACGCCCATACCCATGATAGATCTGAATTATTATGCCGATATAAAATGTCAGGATTTGAAGCCGTAAATTACCGTAATTATTCTAAATATAGGGACACAGTAAGCAATTCGTGTAATTATCCTAAAAAATTGAACAAGCTGATTCTGCTATCCCGTGATGAGGCCTGCAAATACTGGAAATATGGCAAACAGAGCAGACCCTGATCAGACTGCTCCTTTTAGGAGCAGTCTGATTTGGGTCTACACTGTTTGCAAAAGGACTTTTGTTCCAATATAAAGGGACATTACGGTACGGAATATTCCACAGACGTCCTGACATATCAACTTCGAAATCATTCGAAAATTGCAAATATACCATTTAAACTGCTACCAAAATATTACACTGTAACATTATAAGATTCAAATCTTTCAAAAAACAAATTCTAAACTAAGAAAACAGGAAGCCATGGGGAGTTTATCGATGGCGTAATTCCAATATCTAGCATTAAGTCTAGAGAAAAAAAATCATGCACGTGGAACTTTATATAACTTCAAGATAAAACAATGATTATCCAACTCTGTTTTTGCGCCTGCCAATTGCTGTTTTCATCTGTCAAATAACTAGAAAATAGCTAAATTGTGTAAACAATTTTTATCGGCTAAACATGAGATCATTTTGAATGAAACCCAAAACCCAAACCAGAAGCGATATTCTGCTTAGGTCATTGCCATTGCACCGGACTTCATAATTTCTTGGGTAGATAAGTTCAACGGTTTATATATACAAACAACTCAATCCAGATTTGGGCCTTAAACAGTTTTTAGGCAGAAATCGCAGGGAAACAGACTTTCTCTGTTTTGAGCTTTTACTTATTGGTACAAGTGACTTCGTAATTTGCTCATCATTAGTGAAATCAACCTTTGCAACGACTTCCGCATCCAGAGGAACAGCCAACCGGACCGCTATCTTCGCGGGCTAGTAGTTAACATCGCGCTACTCTGGCATCTCGTCAAAACGGTGGAAAAATGAAAAGTCGAATCCTACTAAATGAGCCGTGCCTCGACAAAACCAACAAAGTGGCATGTGCGCCCAGCGAAGACAAAGATCAGCCTGGGCATCCGCCCAGTCTGATCAGAGTCTCCACTGTCCACAGGGAGCTAGCGTAGATCCTTAGCTACCTTTTAAGCGCACAGCTCACTCTTATCAGACTGGGTGGTGCTCAGGCTGATCCGAGTTTTCGCTTGGCGCACATGCCACTTTGTTTGTTTTGTTGTGTCGTGGCTCAAACTGACATCAACAATACTTACCATCATTATCATCATAGATAACTGTAAACTTATTCCATCCCCACTCTTTTATCAAATCAGCGTATGCTGTGCTCAGCGTCAGCGCGTCTGGGTATACACTGATAGAAAAATAGTCCCTGATATCACGTGGGTCCCACTGGGCCTGAAGATGGGGTATCTCGAAGGCATTGCATATTGACTGGACGTGCGCCCGGGGTACGTTCTTGATCGGACCAAACACGGCCGCTATCCCTTCTTTGATCTGTCGGCAAACTGAAAAATAGAAATATTGTTTAAAAACTTTAATGTACGAGTATAGTGTATCCACTACTAAGATGATAAAATAGGTTACGGCCCTATTTCTGACGGTCCAGTTAGCATCTGTATAGCGTTGTATGGGCCCTATACTCCATGGGCATGAAGTAATGCACTAGGCCCTTGTTAAGGAGTACTCGTGGGTGAGGTCTTTCAGTATTACTCGTATGTATACAATTTATTCGCTATTTCTAATCAACATCATCAATGTTGAAGATTGACAGCTAAATGTATTTATATTATGTAAGACCAATGTAGATATCATAAAAAGTGACAATTTGTAGTAATTTTCCTTCGTTCAATTATACTATTTCAATTCCGTTAATTTTGCGAAGTATTTTGGAAATGGACATGTTCCAAAAAAAACTATTGATCCATCCGACAGAAGACAAGCCTTTTCCAAATACTTATCCGTGGAAATCTATTTTGGTAAGGAGATTTAAAGCTGATTCTGAAAATTAATTATTCGCAACCAATAATCTGTCTTCTATTTACTTTCTTGATGCTCTTTGATCAGACAAGAAAACCGTAATGGCCCAAACTATTTTGCTGGTGTCTGAGCAAACAGTGTAGATCCTGATCAGGAGCAGTCTGATCAGGCTCTTCTCTGTTTAATCTCCGCAAGTAATGTGTGTCACTTCACTGATAAGTAATTTCAACTTGCGAAAAAAGGAAGAAAATTATGGTTAGTAATGCAATATATGCTCCTGTAATGCACGATATCAGGTTGATGAACACGCCAACAGTAATGGCTGAGCTGGTTGTATTTTGGATGATATCAAGCTGTTCGGGCAACGAGTGAGGAAGTGGATGTCAGCCTGCCATCCGAAAATATGCCTTAAGGAATATGGGTCTACTTCCTTTTATTCTCAATTTTCACAAAGGGGAAGGGAACAAAATTTGTGACTTCCTGTTTGCCTCCCTGCCCCAAAAAGCACTTCCTAAATCAAGTCTACTCTTAGAGGTATGAATCTGTTCCAAGGAGCGCAATCTTTTACTTTAACAGTTGACCACATTGGAAAATTGGAGGCCAAATTGACAGAGTTGCTTTCCATGAAAGTGTATATGTGCCAGCGGTAACTACTCATATCCGGGTCTACCCAGATTAATAATCTATGAATTCTGAGGAATTTGTATGGTGAAAAAGGAAAATTCTAGGGTTTGTATGTGCGGCTGATCTGACGTGTCGCTGTAAAAATTAGCTGAAAAAATCTTTTTTACATGGTATAGCTAATAGTCATGCCTTCAAAATGCATTTCTACAGGTGAATCGAAATTTTATCCAGTTTTATGCACTCCTCTTTCTGGCATACGAGGCAATTATTTTGTCATCAACTATTTTCTGTCAGCATATTTTAAGAATAAATGTACTGACTACAACAAGGAGGCGTCGTTGGAGCGCTTTGGTAAGGCGCAAAAACTCCGGGGTTCGATCCCACTAGACTACGACTGAAAAATTATGTCAACCCAGCACTAAATGGGCACAGAGAGGCCGGTTAAAGCAGCAAACGCATGGGCTACGACTTTCATATCGTCCACAAATGTGTGGCTTCTAAAATCACTGCCAATGAGGCCACAACGTTATCGTTTTTTTAGCTCGCCTGAACGTAGTTCAAGAAGAGCTATTGCACTACCCCGGCGTCGGCGTTGGCGTCGGCGGCGGCGTTAGCAAAATGTTAAAGTTTTA
Source organism: Ctena decussata (assembly GCA_963989385.1). NCBI lineage: Eukaryota > Metazoa > Mollusca > Bivalvia > Lucinida > Lucinidae > Ctena > Ctena decussata. The sequence continues at coordinate 83,906,118 of OZ022502.1, read as the reverse complement.
CGTTAAAGTTTTTTATGTTATGGGCAAGGCGCTGTGAGGCGAGCTATCCTGTCCCTGTGACAGGTCTTGTTTTCTTTTGTTTCTTCTTGTTTTTGTTTTGTTTTGTGTTGTTGTTTTTTTCAACACGCAAGTAGCAGAATCAGAACTGAATTACTGAAAACGATGCGATAAATCAACAGCAAACGTGCAAATCAAAGAAATTGAAACAGTAAGTCATGGAGACTTTCAGGTATAACACACGAGATTTCATAATAATCAGAGATATTTATCATGTACATGTAGATGTTTAGATCTACTAAAAGATAAGTATGTCTTGTTACATGAAGAATCTTCTTATCATAAAGAGGAAAGCAAATTAGGTTTATTACCGTGTGTTTATTTTTCATAGCTAAGACATTATTCATAATAACCAAATTATCAGGCGCGAGACTTTATGAGCCGCCACGTGGAGGAAATTTGTCTTTCTGAGTATGTGAATGCGCAAGCCAATACCAACTTATGCACATGCGCAGTCTGAACATGGCATGTTCATTTCATGTTATGTGAAATTTACATGGTTGCAGTATTTGATTTGCGAGGTGTGCATGTCAAGACCAAACTGCGTTGCGCAGTTTGGTCTTGACATGCGCACCTCGCAAATAGATCAAAACAGGTTTTCACGCGACTTAATTAGGTCTTATGAGTTACGATGGAAACATTAACACACTGGTAATGAGTACAGACGAGGTTCCTCGCTATGGGAGCACTTTAGTGCTATAACACACCTAAAGCTGGAAATGCTTCATAATTAACAGTCATTATGTATCACGAATTTTATAAGTTAACTATGCATAATTGATTTCCCAGAACTTTTTCAGGAGAAAAGTCTGCTAACTGCATTCTTATAACCGTTATTAATAAAACTGTACCAGAAAACATTTAAAATCGGAATGAAATAGTGGCAGTTTTTTCACTGGAATCATTTTAAGAGATTTTATTGATCAACAGAAGAGCCCTTATTGAATTCGAGTCTTATGGGTCAATATACATGCAGTCAGATGTGGTGAATGTGCATGTTGCAGGAAGCTGTCTCCGAAACACAATTAAGGCCCTTCAGAGAAAGGGAAAAGATGAGAGAGAGAGAGAGAGAGAGAGAGAGAGAGAGAGAGAGAGAGAGACAGACAGAGAGACAGACACAGAGACATACAGACAGACACAGAGACATACAGACAGACAGAGACAGAGAGGTAATTTTCAAGAATGGACACAGTCGCTTCCCACATCTTGCCCTAAACACCAATTGGGGAAGAGAAACAATAAAAACGGCACACCAAGCAATACAAGACAAGCCAAAAACCAAGAAGTTAGCTCTTTCCAAAAAGGTGGCCGCGAGGTATCCCAAATACAAGCAATGAACAAAATGTCAATACTAACAGCAAGCCGATATACAACAGTAACAATAATAAATCACAACAGAAGCACAGTCTTTGAACGGTCAATAATAAATAATTTGGGGATAGACGAAATATATACTTAATGACAAAAGTTTTGCACGGATGTTCAAAGAACATCTGTGCAGAACTGTTGTCCTTAAGTATATCAATAACATATCAATGTATCCCGGTGGTCCATTCAAGCACCCATACAACTCCTATACCTGCCAAAAATATACGTTATGGTTGTCATAACGATGTTATATACATCTTCATCAAAACAACTAGTTATCTGCCAAGGTTGTTATTATATAAAAGACCAATGTACAAAAGATTAACCAAAACATTCCTGACATCGGTTTCAACGCTTATGCTTCAGAAGAGAAATTATTAGGCGCAATATTCTGTAAACCCATTTCTCTCGTTCTGTGAGATAAACGGGTCAAATCATTGTTGAATGCGTTACCATCTCGGTAGATTCGTCTCGGAAAACCATTTCATGTCAATTGCATAAAAAATGATTGCAAAAACTTAAAAACTTACAGTTTATAGAAAACAGTTATAAGTTTAAGCGTAGTAAAGTAAAAGGTAAAGGTTTGCCATAGCCTAATAGCCGTAGGGGCAGTTGGGGCTAGAGGCCCGGCAGATGAAAGGCGGAGCCCATCCCTCTCCTCTCTCTGCCTTATTCGAAAAATGGTACCCATTTATTGCTGGGCTGACAGAGAGAGTTTTCCAACCGTCGGACGGTGAAACCCGGCCGCGATCTCACTACCTTCCGGCGACTTTCTGCACCATAACCGAGTCACTCTAACAACTCGACCACGGCGCCTCTCTAAGTACACTGGAGCAATGGTCTCAGATGAAGGCTCGAAACCAAAGGTACTCTCAAGAATTGCACAAGCCACCGCAGCCCTGACAAAGCTAAAGGCCAGTGTGAAAATATAAGAACATATCTCTCGAATCAAACTCAAAGGTGAATTGATGTACTACTATGGACAATGACAGCAGTTAGAGAAAAGAACGCAGGCCTTAGGGAAGAGATGTTTTTGAAGGTTACTGAACATCTCGTACAAAGGACCATGTCACTCAGGATGAGGATGTGAAGTATCTCACAGGCTGTGTCAGTCACTGCTGTATTGTAGGTGGTAATCATGTTATCTTGTCTATGCCATCATCCCCCAGACTGAAGCAAATTGGAAGTCCCAAGAAGTTGTTAGTCTTTATTAAAATAGCAGAAAAACATAGAGGTGTAAATGTACCCAATTACCTCAGCCGATGGAATAATGCGAAATGGAAAACAAAGCAATCATATTCAATGCTTTGTAAGCGATCTTGGTGACTGAGGGTATTATTACAAATATCTTCATTCCTCCACTGCTTTAATAGACTATATCAATCGAATCTGATAAATGGTAGCTGATGAAATATATAAATAACAACTCCAAACATTTTCTTATCATTAATCATGATCTAAAATTGACTGTCAGAAAGAGCTTTCAATTATATTTTTCATAAAGTACATAATTCTATTTGCCGAGTTTCTATAGACTCCGAGACAGAGCACGCTATGAATATTGAAGATTTCTTAAAATACTGAAATCTTACAGGATTTTTTCCGTCGAATGAAGATTCCTGTAGACAGTGTATTTAAAACAAAATAGTTCCTGTAATTTGTACAAACCCATGATTGATTGATAGATTGATTGCATGCTTAACGTCCACGGTAAACAGCTATGGTCATGTCGGGACGGTCAGTTAACATAACCACACTATTCCTGGGCAGGCTTAGACCTCCTAAGCGGTTAACCAGTACTAAGTGCACATACTTTTGCCAGTAACTGACAACTGCCCTTCTTGAATCAGCGGAAGGAGAAACGACAGTATGTGGCCAGACCGGTTCAAACCCATGATGTCAACGCCTCAACAAAAGGGCATTTTCATTTCACTTCTAATAAAGTCTGGAAGGTTTGATACTTTGGATGCAAGGAATACACCAAAGATGCGAAATGTCCAGAATTAAACGTGCAAAACTGGCCTCTCTCTCCAGCACCGTTAAACAAAACGACTCTAAAGGAAGAATTGATCCCAAAAGACCAATAAGTAAACGATCTGCACTGTGGGTTTTTACGGCCGTCAGAGGGCACTTAATACCAATAGCTAGGATGATAAATAAATTCCGGAAGAACAGATCCTTTGGAAGGTATATGCCAAAGAAGCGAAAACAGCAGACACAGTTTGACAAACTCTTTCATGTCCAGTAATGAAACATGCAACACAGGCCCCGCTTTCTAGCATCGGCTTAAGCAGAACTCTATTTTCAAAACGACTTGAAGTCTTGACGTATTTCGGATGAAACAGTTATAGTAGAAATGTTTCGCTTCTAAATCAAAACAGAAGACATGGAAACAAAACTTCTAATGCTGAGACATCGACGTCACAGATTGCAAAGTCGAATGAGACCCAATCTTTTGTTCCGCATAACGTGCAGATAGAAACACGAATGGCACACACCAACAACTAAGAAAGCGCACTGCCTTACACAGTCCAAGGTCCTTTTTCTACAACCAGGCCCCAAGGTTACAAAACCTCTTGGTGCTTAGCCCAGCTGAGCATGAAAATTTGTTGGCATTTTCATATTCATAAGCAGAGAAAATTTCATACTCAGTTAACAATGCCAACTAATGTCGGCTTTTTCATATTCATAAGGAGAGAAAATTTCATACTCAGTTACATTGGGCAATAAAACAACTGTGTTTATCAGCAATTTGCTATTTACTAGCAGGTAAAATTTCATGCTCAGCTGAATTGAGCATGGAAAAAGTTTTATAACCTTGCGGCCAGTTCCGGCTGATCGGGGGCTCCTTCTCGGACGCCGCACTATGTTTATTATCGATTGCACAACCCTTACAAAATTCTGTTACATACGTAGTACCTCAGACACTGGATAAGAGGCTAAGAATGTGTGTGTGGAGAGGTGGGGTGTTTGTGTGTGATCCTAAATTTTGCCTGTCAGCTCTATTAAAGATGGGAATGGTTGGGTGGAGCTAAGATGCCGTGGAACTTTGATCACTGGGTGTCCTAATACTGGCTTCAGGTAGGGTACTTGTAGCTGGTACTGAACACGCTCACCCATCATATTTAACTTTTTCTCCCTCTCTTTGTGAGACAGCTCGATATTGATTAAAAACTGTCTCAAAGAGCCCAAAACGACCACCTAACAAAATGCATTAAACATTCTTCTCGAACCCGGTCTTCAGCTAAAGCTGTCCTTCTTGTTCCTATCGTCGTTAATGTGTAGTGGCTTTTAACTGAATAAATCAAAGACGGTTATAAGAAATGTTTGTTAAAGAGGAGCCATTCACCATGCCATGTAATCAAAACACGAAGAAAAAGTTTGAACTTGCAATGATGATATAAATACAACAATGTACATATTGTTACTGCACCCCTCCGAGAAGGGGCTACAAAGAAGTCGCATGCTTTTTAAGAAGCTAGAGCCTCAGACATATTATCAAACCCCTAGTTGTGGCTTATTATACTAAAGGCTTTTATTATTATTTCTATTGTTTGATAGAAAAAAACTTAAAATTTAATGATACATGTAATTACTGATGTAAGATACGCACTAAATCCATGAAATCATGCGATATAATATTTCGTTAGAATTGTCATGTCAGGATGAGTCCAATAAGGTGACACAACATAGCCTGTGTTTTCCTCTTATACAAGAGATACCCAGACGTTCCTAGTGACACACACAACGTGAAATTTAATAACTAGAAGGTTGTCCAGGGACAACTGGTCGAGCCCGCTGTTTGCTTTAGTGACCTATAAGTGTGTCAAGACTAAGTAACTGCTTCACTCTAGAAAGAAGCCAAAAACATCATGCTTAGCCAACATTTTCTTTTTTTCAAATTTTCACAAAGGAAAATAGGTAGAAGTGATGACCCAGACAAGCTCAATTTATGACTGTTACAATATCTGACCTTCAAGCGTGACCTTGACCTTGGACCTACCCAAACACATATGTCACTTGACACTTCCACTCATCAAGGCGAACAATTGTGCCACATTATTTTGAAATCCATCCGTAAATGTAGAAGTAATGGCTCGGACAAGCTCAATTTATGACCATTTTATCATTTGACCTTCAAGTGTGACCTTGATTTTGGACCTACTAGAACAAATGTTCCAAATGGCACTTCTTCTCAACAAGGAGAACAATTGTGTAAAATTATTTTGAAATCCATTTGTAAATGTTGAAGTTATGGCTCAGACAAGCTCAAATTATGGCCATTTTATCATTTGACCTTCAAGTGTGACCTTGACCTTGGACCTACCTGAATAAATTTTCCAAACGGCACTTTTAAACATCAAGGAGAACAATTGTGCCAAATTATTTTGAAATCCATCCATAAATGTAGAAGTAATGGCTCGGACAAGCTCAATTTATGGCCATTTTATCATTTGACCTTCAAGTGTGACCTTGACTTTGGACCTTCCTGAACAAATGTTTCAAATGGCACTTCTACTCATCAAGGAACAATTGTGCAAAATTATTTTGAAATACATCCATAAATGTAGAAGTTATGGCTCGGACAAGCTCAATTTATGGCTATTATATCATTTGACCTTCAAGTGTGACCTTGACCTTGGACCTACCTGAACAAATATTTCAAATGGCACTTCTATTCATCAAGGAGAACAATTATGCCAAATTATTTTGAAATCCATCCATAAATGTAGAAGTTATGGCCCGGACAAATCCGGACGGACGCACGCACACACGGACGGACATACACCGAACTGACATTGTAACAACTACGTCTCGCTCTCCGCAAGCGGGCTCGACAATATAGGACTTTGCAAATAGATAGTCCAAAAATAACAAAGCTTTTCTTTCCATACGTATGGGAAGAATATTTAACTCAATGTTTTCTTTGAAGTAAAATAACCGGTGGAGTTACATGTATCACAAAAATCCTGAAAGTGACCAAACCGAAATTTCGGTTTGGCCTTCTTCAGGAGTTGTGTGATAGGTTTGGCCATTTTCAGTCGGAACTTTTGTAATAACAGCTTTACTCCATCACTTTACCGTTCATACAACTGCAATTTTGTACTTATATGCTTTATCTGCATATGGCACGAGTAGCATTGTTATATTTCAGCCGCGACACGACAAAACCAACAAAGTGGCATGTGTGCCCAGCCAAGACTCTGATTTCAGCCTGGGTATCCTCTCAGTCTGATCAGAGTCTTCGCTGTGCGCTGAAAGGGTAGCTAAAGGTCTAAGCTAGCTCCATGCGGACAGCAAAGACTCTGATCAGACTGAGTGGATGCCCAGGCTGATCTGAGTCTTTGCTGTCCGCACATACCACTGTTTGGTTTGTCGTGTCACGGCTCTTTTTAGTCGAAAAGCATTGTTATGAGTCGAATAGCATTCTTATATGAGTCGAAAAGCATTGTTATATGAGGCGAATAACATTGATATTTTGCTTTAATTCCCAAGAGGGAATGGAAAAGCGCGTTGACCAGGCGTAATATACATTTGTAAATCAACACTGTACATACCTTCTTTGCTAGCTTCAAAGCTATCATGTGGTGTAACTTGCTCCACCTGGAATATAAGAAGTCGACTGGGCCCAATGATATTTCGTAAGTTCATCTTTTGCATAGCATATTTGAAGGCGAGTTCCATGGATTCATATTCTGGCTCGAAAAGTGCCGCTGAAACAAATAAAAAGCAAAGGTAAAGTAAAGTGCCGCTGAAGAAACAGCTGTTTAATAAAGTGCCGCTGAAGAAAAGAAAACATGTTATATATTATATAATATAATATATCATGTGTTAAGGTGGTGATTTATGGTAAATGTAACAAGAGGGCCACGGTGGCCCTGAATCGCTCACCTGAGCATTAATCAGTTCACTGGCTCTGGTGAAGATTTATAAGAGTTTTTACCATACATGGCAATGGCGGCCACCTTGGTCATGTGACCAAGATCATTTGAAGAACTTTCAATCCTTTGACCCATGTGCAGGCTCCATATGAAATTTGATCTGCCCAGTGGTTTCAGAGATGTTTGAAAATGTTTATGGATGGATGAAAGAGGCAGCTAACAGCAAAACTGTAAGACTCAGGTGAGCTGAAAATGGCAGAGTCGCTTCTCCGAAAAGTTCCCGTTCATGTTGAGTTCCTTTGATGGATTTGAACTAGACTTAACTAGGCAAACACAGATGATAGAATGGTAGCATCATTATCTCACTGTGGTGAAACTAATGTATTCCAAGGAGTTTGTGGCTGGCATCATTGCAATGTTAGTTCTGATTCTTGCAACATAACTTAATTTAGATTTGACCTAGTGACCTAGCTTTTGACCCGAAATGACCCAGTTTCAAACCGGATATTGTAAGAATAAACATTCTGACAAAGTTTCAGTGAGACTGGATCAAAACTGTGCCTCTAGAGCGTATACAAGGTCGTTCTTATATTTGACCTAGTGACCTAGTTTTTGATCCGACACAAACCAGTTTCAATCTTTACCTGGATTTCATAAAGGTAAACATTCTGACAGAGTTTCATGAAGATTGGATCAAAACTGTGCCCTCTAGGGTGTACACAAAGTTTTTCTTAGATTTGACCTAGTGACCTAGTTTCTAATCTGACGTGACTCAGTTTCATAAGGAGCATATATATATGGACAATAAACATTTTGACATAGTTTCATGAAGATTGGATCAAAACTATGCCTTCTAGTGCGTACACGAGGTTTTTCTAAGATTTGACCTAGTGACCTAGTTTTTGACCTGACATGACCCACTTTCAAACTTGGCCTAGAGTTTATGGAGATAAACATTCTGACAAAGTTTCATAAAGATTGGATCAAAACTGTGTCCTCTAGAGCGTACACACGGTTTTTCTATGATTTGACCAAGTGACCTAGTTTTTGACCCTACATGACCCAGTTTCAAATATGTCCTTTATATTATGAGGATACACATTCTGATAAAGTTTCATGAACTTTGGATCAAAACTGTGCCTTCTAGAGCGTACACAAGGTTTTTCTAAGATTTGACCTAGTGACCTAGTTTTTGACCCGACATAACCCAATTTCGAACTTGGCCTAGAGTTTATGGAGATAAACATTCTGACAATGTTTTATAAAGATTGGATCAAAACTGTGTCCTCTAGAGCGTACACAATGTTTTTCTATGATTTGACCTAGTGACCTAGTTTTAGACCCAACATGACCCAGTTTCGTACTTGTCCTAGATATTATAAAGATAAACATTCTGATTAAGTTTCATGAACTTTGGATGAAAACTGTGCCTTCTAGAGTGACCGAGTTTCGAACTTGGCCTAGATTTTATAAAGACTAACATTCAGACAAAATTTTATAAAGATTGGATCAAAACTGTGGCCGCTAGAGTGTACACAAGCAAAAGTTGACTGACGTCCAGACATCCGGACGTACGACGGACATCAGGGTAGCTCACCCTGACCAACATGACCTACTTTCAAACTTGGCCTAGAGTTTATGGAGATAAACATTCTAACAAAGTTTCATAAAGTTGGAACAAAACTGTGTCCTCTGGAGCGTACACAAGGTTTTTCTATGATTTGACCTAGTGACCTAGTTTATGAACCGACATGACCCAGTTTCAAACTTGTACTTGATATTATGAGGATAATCATTCTGACAAAGTTTCATGAACTTTGAATCAAAACTGTGCCTTCTAAAGCGTACACAAGGTTTTCCTAAGTTTTGACCTAGTGACCTAGTTTTTGACCCGACATGACCTACTTTCAAACTTGGCTTAGAGTTTATGCAGATAAACATTCTGACAAAGTTTCATAAAGATTGGATCAAAACTGTGTCCTCTAAAGCGTACACAAGGTTTTTCTATGATTTGACCTAGTGACCTAGTTTTTGACCCAACATGACCCAGTTTCAAACTTGGCCTAGAGTTTATGAAGATATATATTCTGACAACGTTTCATATAGATTGGATCAAAACTGTGTCCTCTAGAGCGTACACAAGGTTTTTCTTTGATTTGACCTAGTGACCTAGTTTTTGACCCGACGTGACCCAGTTTCGAACTTGTGCAAGATATTATAAGGATAAACATTCTGACTAAGTTTCATGAACTTTAGATGAAAACTGTGCCTTCTAGAGCGTACACAACGTTTTTCTAAGATATGACCTAGTGACCTAGTTTTTGACCCAACATGACCCAGTTTCAAACTTGTCCTAGATATTATGAGGATAAACATTCTGACAAAGATTCATGAACTTTGGATGAAAACTGTGCCTTCTAGGGTGTACACAAGGTTTTTCTAAGATTTGACCTAGTGACCTAGTTTTTGACCCAACATGACCCAGTTTCGAACTTGTCCTAGATATTATAAGGATAAACATTCTGACAAAGTTTCATGAAGTTTGGATCAAAACTGTGCCTTCTAGAATGTACACAAGGTTTTCCTAAGATTTGACCTAGTGACCTAGTTTTAGACCCGACATGACCCAGTTTCGAACCTGGCCTAGATTTTATGGAGATAAACGTTCTGACAAAGTTTCAGAAAGATTGTATCAAAACTGTGCCCGCTAGAGTGTACACAAGCAAACGTTGACGGACGTCCGTCCGGACGGACGTCCGTTCGGACGGACGACGGACATCAGGGTATCCCAAAAGCTCACCCTGCTAAAAAGATTGGATCAACAATGCGCCCTCTAGAGTGTACACAAAGTTTTTCTACGATTTGACCTTATGACCTAGTTTTTGACCCGAAATGACCCAGTTTCAAACTTGGCCTGGATATTGTGAGGATAAACATTCTGACAAAATATCATAAAGATTGGATCAAAACTGTGCCCTCTAGAGCGTACACAAAGTCGTTCTTATATTAGACCTAGTGACCTATTTTTTAACCCGACATGACCTACTTTCAAACTTGGCCTAGATATTGTGACGATAAACATTCTGACAAAGTTTCAATAAGATTGGATCAAAACTGTGTCCTCTAGAGCTTACGCAAGGTTTTTCTAAGATTTGACCTAGTGACCTGGTTTTTGACCCGACATGACCCAGTTTAAAACGTATTCTAGAAATTGTGAGGATAAACATTCTGACAAAGTTTCATGAAGTTGGTATCAAAACTATGACCTCTAGAGCGTACACAATGTTTTTCTAATATTTGACCTTGTGACCTACTTTTTGACCCGACATGACCGAGTTTCGAATTTGGCCTAGATTTTATAAAGACTAACATTCAGACAAAATTTTATAAAGATTGGATCAAAACTGTGGCCGCTAGAGTGTACACAAGCAAAAGTTGACTGACGTCCAGACATCCGGACGTACGACGGACATCAGGGTAGCTCACCCTGACCAACATGACCTACTTTCAAACTTGGCCTAGAGTTTATGGAGATAAACATTCTAACAAAGTTTCATAAAGTTGGAACAAAACTGTGTCCTCTGGAGCGTACACAAGGTTTTTCTATGATTTGACCTAGTGACCTAGTTTATGAACCGACATGACCCAGTTTCAAACTTGTACTTGATATTATGAGGATAATCATTCTGACAAAGTTTCATGAACTTTGAATCAAAACTGTGCCTTCTAAAGCGTACACAAGGTTTTCCTAAGTTTTGACCTAGTGACCTAGTTTTTGACCCGACATGACCTACTTTCAAACTTGGCTTAGAGTTTATGCAGATAAACATTCTGACAAAGTTTCATAAAGATTGGATCAAAACTGTGTCCTCTAAAGCGTACACAAGGTTTTTCTATGATTTGACCTAGTGACCTAGTTTTTGACCCAACATGACCCAGTTTCGAACTTGTCCTAGATATTATGAGGATAAACATTCTGACAAAGTTTCATGAAGTGTGGATCAAAACTGTGCCTTCTAGAATGTACACAAGGTTTTCCTAAGATTTGACCTAGTGACCTAGTTTTAGACCCGACATGGCCCAGTTTCGAACTTGGCCTATATTTTATAAAGACTAACATTCTGACAAAGTTTCATAAAGATTGGATCAAAACTGTGGCCGGTAGAGTGTGCACAAGCAAAAGTTGACGGACGGACGGACGTCCGGACGTACGACGGACGACAGACTTCAGGGTATCCCAAAAAGCTTCGTGCTCAGGTGAGCTTAAAATCTGCATAAAACCATAAAAAAGTAAGGTATCTCCCTGAAAGTTAGCAGACTTCTTATTTTTGTTGTTCTTTACAGTTTAGAATACAAAACAGACGTACATGCTGCTTAAAAAAGTGTTTTTATAAGGAAAGATCAAAGGGTAATTTTCTGCGCAATAATAAATAAAATAACATCGTTATTGAAAATTTACGTAGTACTGAAGGTGCGTTATTGCATAATGAAGAGCGTACTAGCAATTATTTATTCCAACTCTTTCTCAAATTGTAATGTAGACCAGATGAAAATGGTAGCTTTTTCTCAAATGTTCAACCATGTACAAGGTAATGTACACAGGATGCATTTATTAAATATAGGGTAGGCAAGCATATCTATGTAACACCTACAGTATAAATAATACATTACTTACATGATCAATGGTGTGTAGATGAAATTATTCAACCTTGTTAAAATAGTCTCACCTGTCTCACCTGTGTGTTTTGACAAAAAAATTTGGACACAGACTGCATCTTTTTTCATCCGCTCAGCCTGATCATGTGTGAAAGAGTTTGAAAAAATAATTGCTAGCTTGCTCTCCATTATGCAACAAGGAACTCTCAGCACTAAGTATATTTTCAATAACAATATTATTTTTTCAGATTATTGCGCACAAAATTACCCTTTGATCTTTCCTTATAAAAACACTTTTTAACATTAACAAATGCTGCATTTTGGGAGTCTGAATTGTCAGAAACAACATAAAAAAGGCATATGCTAAGTTTTGGAAAGATCAGTGGTATTTTGAGTGTTTTATGCAGATTTCTGTCTTTGCCCCAAATCAGTGATTATCACCACCTTAAGATCATCGACAATAATATATATGCAGTTTCATCAATAACGAGCCAATTATTTGTACATAAATTAATATAAAATGCAGCCGACGAAAACAAAAGAAGGGAAAAAAAAATATTGAATAAAATTTTGCCACTGTTAACTGCCAGAGTACTACTAGTATATGGCTTCAGTTTTTTCGCCCAATCTCATAGGAAGGTTTAGGAAAAAATCCGTTACTCGCGCCTTCTGGCAAAGAGTCCTAGTCCCATAATGTACGACATTTGCAAGCGTATGTTCCGTGGCAAAGAGACGAATTAAATGCACTAGGGTAGAGTCGGGTAACTTCGGACAGTAGGTAAATCGGACAGTGACATTGTTTCTTTTATATGTCAGTTGTTTGGAATTAAAACAAAATTAAGGGGGCAAACAGTGAAAAATCCTGATTATTCTTGTATGCTGACTCCGATGTTGGCGTTGGTAATGGCTAATAGTATTTCTTGCACAGCTGCAGAGCATTAGTCAAACCTTACAAGTATATAATGCCATCATGCATATTGGGCCAGCACATATGACAAATGTCATTAAAGCATAGATCAGTAAATAAGTTAAAAGGGACCAAGTTACTGAACAGGCACAGTGCTGAGCATAATCCCGTTATTCTGTAAAAAAACAAACGAACCATGATGATCCTTTATCGCTCCTCTGACACCCGGGTATAAAACTGTGGTGGGAAGGGGCGCAACATTTTGATCATAGTACTGGTAGGTTGTTTTTCTAAGCTCATATTCTGAAGATGTTTTTCATAAGACCACGCTCAAACCCATGGAGGCTCTACAGGAATCTTGGTTCGAATCGGACTGTTAAAACCAGAGGAGGTGCATGGGCGACGGCAACGGGGCCTACTTATTCCATTAGTTGCATCGGCGCTTTTCTTCAAGGAAACTAAAACAAGCATCTCAAACTAATTACACTATACTTAGAATAAATGTATGGTGCATCTGTCATTATGCATCGTAAATAAATTTTAAGATGTATAACTATAAAATCCTTTTAGCAAAACCATCAATCATGGAGAATTTTGTCAATCTTTCAAATTTTTATCGTTTTTCTTCTAGTTTTTGTTGCAAGGCACGTCAGTTTACATCACTTGCGTGAAAGCTTCGTGATAAGTAAAGATAAACTGCCAAACAGCTGCGACAACCAAAATTGCCTGCAGTAATAACTCTAAAATACTAAGACACCTCCGAGACATGGTTTACGGTAATCATGCTAAAATTTGAAGCAGTCAAAATTGATTGACAGCGGAACACCAAACAGGGCAAACCCTGATCAGACTGCTCCTTAGGAGCAGTCTGATCTGGACTAGTACTGTTTGTTTACGGTTCTTTTGTAAAATTTAGAGTCCGTAGTGCATTGCGTGCCGAACTTTTGCCGCCACGGTTAATGCTTTATCATTGTCTCTTGAGTTTTGGCTGTAATATTAGCTAACTCACATAAAAGCAGCGAAAACAAAAGAACAGAAAAAATGTCGCTTAAGCCATTTGTAAAATGTCGCTTATGTCATTTAAGAACAGCCAAACCAGTCCAGCCTGAACAAAAACCTTACTACCGTAAATAATGACTCCAACATTCTGCATACGCGGAACCAACCTGCAGAAACTCTGACTGGCCTCATGGATTGGATATCTGTTTAGCGAGCGGCATCAGGAGTGTTTTCTCTAGTTTAACCAGTATAATTTTCTTGAAGAATGAAATTAGCCTATAATGATTGTTATGCATACTAAGTACTTCATTTAACGATTGGAGATTATGATTTATGAAGTCAGCATATAATCAAGCATACACTTGTAAAATGCAACGAATATAATTGTCAGACTAATATTTGGCAGCTTTCTTGAAAACTAATACTTAAGATAGTGTGGTAGTTACCTCCCCTAAACCTACGCTAATGGCTACGCTTATAGCTCAAATCTTGTTGGTCATATATGATAAGACTAATACTTAAGAAAGCACATTTCCCGATAAAGACATCAACATTTAACGAATTTCTCCAACAAAAGAGAAAAATCATCAGAAATATGTAAAAACGTCAGAAAACGGAGTATGCCTCCAGTTGTTGTACACTTTTAGGGACCGCCTACAAATTCAGATTTTGACAAATGTTTCAGAAGGAAATTGCTATTTACATCCTAAACTGCTAGTTTACAAGCAGTTATAATTGTTCATCCTGCTGTGATAAAGTGGTCAAACTGTTTGAAATTCAAGATTTTCGAGCTGTGTAAAAGCTGCTACTGTATCAGGGGCTAGTTAAAATTATAACTAGTTGGGCAAAAGGACTTTGTGCTGTGATATACAGTTCATACTCTTATGTTCGGCGTTTTGGTAAAATCTCAGGCTTCGCATTCGACTTTTACTGGATTTCACAGCCATCGGGAAGCATTTACTGTGTTAATAACTAGCGAGGGTGAGGTCGTGCGATGGCGTTGGGTAACTTTCAGTGTCATCAGGATGATTGTAGGGCTAGGGCCTACTGTGCTTGCAGTAGGTACGGGTCGCGGTTGTTTGGACATTTTTTTTCTTTTCCCTATCGTATCTCTTTCTTTCTCCCTCTTCCCGAGAGACGTCTCGATATAGACTGGAATACGGTCCCATAGAGCCGTTAACCCAAAACAACCACAGTGTCTATTCTAGGATTGAAAAAATAGGGGGGATTTTCGACGGAGATAAGGTATCACTCACACTTGTAACTCTAAAATTTGGCTTAGACTACATAAAAACAATTGTACCTAGTATTTTAGCTATAATTCAGTATCAATGAGTATACACAATGCTTTTGGATATCATTTAAATCTATATTTATGAATAAAATAAAGAAAATAATCTCCCCCCCTTCTGCTAAGAATAAGGGGGGAATTGTCAGAAATGTGGATGAATTCCCTCATCCCCCTCTCTAGAATAGACACTGCAACGAACCTACTAGCCATTTTTATATTTATCTAGTCATTTAGTAAGTTAATGGCTGTCGATGCCAGAATGATCAGTATTAAGCGATTTTTTTTATACATGTAACCCCCACATTGCCATTGATAGATGGATGATGCGAATTTACGTTCAGTGTTTCAGTTATATCAGGGCGATGGGATGGCGATAATGAAGGGGTGTGCAAAAGAATCCTGTTTACGGATGAAAAGATTTTCGCCTGATGCGGTAATCAAACCAGAGGACCACTAGATCAGGAGGCTAGCGCTTAACCCACCGGGCTACCGGGGCTCCTCGCAAATTTTCAATCGTTTGTTAAACATGTAACAATAGCACAGGGTATAATCGATTCCGCTAATTTTCGCTTCCTGCAGAGACTGTACATCATATTTGGCTTCCGCCGAGACTGTCCGCGAACTCTTGCTTCCTGCCGAGACTTCTGTACATGATAAATGGCTTCCTGCAGAGACTGTCCGCGTGATTCTGCTTCCTGCCGAGTGCCTCGGCAGACTGTCCGCGTGATTCTGCTTCCTGCCGAGTGAGTGCCTCGGCAGGAAGCAGAATCACGCGGACAGTCTCGGCAGGAAGCCATTTTTCGAAGACAGTAGTCTCTGCAGGAAGCAAGAGTTCACGGA
The DNA here is from genome assembly GCA_963989385.1 of Ctena decussata. Taxonomy (NCBI): domain Eukaryota; kingdom Metazoa; phylum Mollusca; class Bivalvia; order Lucinida; family Lucinidae; genus Ctena; species Ctena decussata. Next base: position 83,890,118 of record OZ022502.1, on the reverse strand, counting down.
CAGTCTCAGCGGAAGCCAAATATGACGGACAGTCTCTACAGGAAGCGAAAATTGGCGGAATCGATTATACCCTGTGAATAGGGGGGATATTTTTCTCCACAACAACAACAACAATACTTTTATTCACTCACTCCATTTCAAGACAATGGCAATATGAGGATACAAAGAAATGGTACAATATACGAGGCCACATAATAAATACAATATGGTTAACACAAAATCTGAAGAAGAGCTGCACAATGATATATCATAGTATTAATTGGCATGCGATTTCACGAAAGCATGTACTGTTATAGCCGATAATACTCTACCAACTAAATTCATGTCATCCTATTTTCACTTTCTCTGAAAAACTTATTGATGAATAATTAATATATATATACATGTTTGGGTACTACCACTAAGTGCCAATACAGCAAACATGTATATATAAACAGCTAGATCCGCGGTGGCTCCGCGGATCCAGATGTTTATCACCGTGTTTGGATATATTCGAAGTCTTTCAAGAGAATTTTTCATCCGTAGAATGGTTATCCAATCGACCTAGAAAATCTCCACATCAGCGTCGGTGCTGCGTAACACTGCACCGACGCCGATATGGCGATTTTCAGACGATGCACTCCCAGGCAGCACAATCCACCTGGGTCATACAACGTCAAATCAACATTAAATCAACGTTGACCCAACTGTTCTTGCGTCAAAACGTTGATAAAACGCTGATTCAAAGCTGCGTGTCCGCACGGATGGTTTGATGAATATGAGAAAAATTCTAAGAACATTATTTAAATTGCTACATACGCAGGTAAGTATAATTAAATGTGTATATAAACAGCCAGGTCTGAGGAGCCAAAGTAAATAGAACATAGCCCTACCTAAACTGGCCCTCCAGATCTGCATGTTAGTCGCCATATAAACAAAGCGAAAATGATGTATAAGGTGGTAAATAATTTGGTTCCAGAATATGTGTGTGAGCTATTCGAAAGAAGACCATTGAATTCACTTAACATGTCTCTTAGATCCATTTCAAACAGTAATCAGATGTTCACTATTCCTAAACCAAATTTAACTAAATTCAAGGAAAGTATTTCTTATACGGGACCCATTATTTGGAATACTATTCCTAATGAAATTACGACTACTGCAACAGTTAGATCTTTTTCAGATAAACTTGTTAAGTGGATGAAACAAGCATAGTTTTTATTAGAAATATTTCAGTATTTTATCTTACTTTTGGACAGTATGCCTTCGTCACCAAACTTGCCTTATGTCAAGTTAATAATTCTATTTTATTGATAGTCATGTGTCATGTGAAAATTTTATTTTATTCATTTCCAAGTATTTCATTGCCTAGTTACTATGTAATTTATGTATATTGTGTTTGTATTTGTTTTGAGGGCCTCATGGAAGATTGGGGCAACCCAAATGAGTAACCCTCTTTAAATAAAGAATTTACTTACTTACTTTACTTACTTACATATATTAATGTATAATAAGTCTTAAAACGAACTTTCCACCATGAAATGGCTGCCTAGCGGGTATCCAACGCCGACAAAACGTTGCATCGGCGCCAATGCAGCGACACTGCATTGACACCCATACGACGATCTTCGGACAATGCACTCCCGCCAGGCAGCACGATTGTTTGATAAATAAGAGAGGTTTTACTGAAAATATTTAAAACGTGACATATGCGCCATCCATGAAGTAGATAGCCAGTGGGTATCCAGCAACAAGAAATCGTCGCACCAGCGTCAGTGCAGCGTTATACTGCACCGACACCGGTACGACGATCCTCGAACGCTGCACTCCCACCAGGCAGTACACTTTGGATAGTTTGATTGAAGAGCTTTATGAAAAACAAAGAAATAAAGGAAAAACATGATTCAGTACATGCATCTGCACAATTAAACACTAAACCATTCTAGTTTTTTGTTTGTTTATAGACTATATATTTATACGTTATAAAACGCTCTCGATTTCTTTAAGTGATGTAAAAATATGTTCTAGAAATATACCTAACTTTCTTAGCACTGATGTATTTTTGGAATTCATTAAGTTTTCATATTTAATAATATTTGGTCTGCTTTGATAATATTTGGGTAGATATAATTTTCTTACATTATTTAGTTTGTTACAAACAAGGATATAATGGAATTCGTCTCCTATTTCGCTTTTACACAGATGGCAACACCTTTCATTCCGTTCGATCTGTTGCCACCTTCCAGTTTCAATTGGTAAATGATGATTTCGAGTCCTTATTTGAAGTAACGGTTTCCTAAATTTGTGGGGGAGAGATACTAAATATTGTTCAAATCCGAACCTTGTTTTATATATTCTATAGTTTATACCACTGCTACTGTTTTCCATATCCGAATACCATTTTGTTATGAAAATATCAATTAGTTTTTGCTTTACCGCCGCAAGCAGCCATTTTACATTTGGAAAAGATTGAGAGTCCCATATTCCACTAAACCCACATGTAATTAATATGTTTCTTACATTATCTAGCCATTTGAAATTACTATGTCCTGAACAATTATACAAGCTGTAGATAATATTATACATAACTGAAGAGTACTTTAACCCAGCAGGGGTTATCAATGTAAACTGGATAAGTACCCGTTTCCCCACATCATGTGGCTTCTACAACAGGCTAGCAGTTATCTGAACTATGCATACGATTAAATCATTTTAACACCGGAATTGTATCCAATCGCTTAATTATACTAACATGACGTAATGTCACACAATGACGCCGAAGGGTGCTAGATAAACTTATATCGGAGGAAAAGCCGAGGTACTTGACACCTTAACCTTTCAATTAAAATCTGATCAAGCTGCTAGAAGATACATATGTAAAGCAGAGGTGTTATGTCCGTTGGTGTGGCAATGTTCAAAAGATATCATGGCCTCAGGACAAACATGGTCACTCAGTCTAATAGCTTTACAAGCTCACACTGACTATGCATGTACATGTACCTAGTGGGGCTGTTTCGTTGAACCAACGCCGTTTCCACGTCTACGTATAGAACGTTGCCTCGCGATCGAACGGACGTTTTGCAACGCTGTGTGTACGCTGAGTTATAGATATACTTAATATGTCCGGTAAACACTTAAGCGCGTACCCATTCAGCTAAAATGGTTCTGTATATGTAGAGTTTATGAGCCATGTCATCAGAAACCCTGTCTTTGGAGATATGCATACTTATGGAGAGGTGGCTTTAAAAAGTGAAGCTCGCCTGTACTTGTGCGCCCGCTGGCATGGACATTATAGCTCGCGCTGTGCATTGTCAAACGAAAAAAGAGCTGTTACAAAACGAAAAATAATCACAGTTACCAAACGACCTGATGACCAGGTCGTTTGGTATCTATGACTTTATCATTTCGTAACAGCTCTTTTTTCGTTTCGTAACTTCCTTGAAAACATAGTTAACAAGCTGTGTATACACATTTCCATTGTAGTGTTCTTATCAATGAAGCTTTCTGTAGACTTGTTTCTCCAGTTTGGCAATAGCTGTCGTTTTAAGTAAATTGCAATGCCTAATTACCGCTTCAAGCATATTTAATACAATTTAAACCTGATCTGTAAACTGAGACGCGAAAATTACATCAATTTACGCTTCTGAAAGGCGGCTTCCGAAAAGAGTCCTTCGGCTTGTCAGAACAGAACAGAATAGAAACTTTATTCAGTTAGAACTCAGGCCACGCACAGATGGTGTAAGAGCGCATAATATAATCAGAAAAATATAAAGAAACGATATTTACAAGAAATACAGAGCCAAAACTGTTGACAAGAACTACTTAAGCAAAAGCTCCCAGGATGTAAACTTGCTCCATCTTGCAAAGCTCTACTTTCCCAGTCGCGAATTATGCCATGGATCCGCTAACTGCTGTTACATTTCTACATTTCTTGTCTACATGAAGAGAGGATAAAACGTACTGATCAAAACAGATACTTCCAAACGGACAGGTCTGAATTCCCCGTCGAGCATAGTAGTAGTAGTAGTAGTTCCGTAGATCCCGCCAATCAGCGGCGCACCGGTGATCCCTGGATGAAGAATCTCCGTAATCCAAGTGAATATTATCCGTTGATAGAATACACGATGTTGGAATATACACAAACACAATTCAGGCCCAGACTAGAATATTTACATTTTGGGTAAATGAGAGGGGGTGGCCATATTTACATCTTACAACCGGAATTAACGGAGAATTTTCTGATATAACTGTAATCTCTTCATATGCAATTTGTGACAAAGACGCCTACCCAATGTCTCCAGGCAACACAAGAAACTTTCCTCAATGCTGGAGGGAACTTAATGCTTCAATATATGCTTGTCTTTCTAGCTGACCGAGCCGGTAATGATACCAAAAGTTTGCCGTTTCTCCAATCAGTCAGCCAGCCATAGAAGTTACAGCGCATGGATTTCGTGAATGTTTGTTTGCTTCCATTGACACGAATGGAGTTTTTTGTTCAAGAAAAGCATTTGCTCCTAGAGAACATTCTTTCCTTTACGTTGGCTGGCTTTTTATGTGTGTTTTACGGCCCTTTCAGACAAAAAATTTCAGTCTATTTCGGGCCGTCTCCCAAAGACAAGGAGAGAGAGTAATGATAGACGAGAAAAGAAAAAAATGTCCAAACAACTCCCACCCGCACCTACTGCAAGCACAGTAGGTCCTTGCCTTACTTTTATCCAAATCTGTAGGACGCCCCGGCACTGGAAGTTTACCCAGCACTATCGCACCACCCAACTGCCCACTCTTTCCTTTAAGAGTTGGCTGCCAATGGGAAGGGAGGCGAAAACAATGTTCAGCGTTGCTTCCCCGGAAAGTGTACCCGAGTAGTTGACAAACATACCACGTAATTTTTGGCAGTGTACGTTCGTCTGATTCGTTGGCTTTGTTGTAATTTAAAATTTGAAGCATGCGTTAACGACTGCGGACGTCATTAGACAACAAATGAGCCGCGACGAGACAAAACCAACAATGTGGTTGTGCGCCCAGCGCAGACTCAGATCAGCCTGGGCATCCGCCCAGTCTGATCAGAGTCTTCGCTGTCCGCATGGAGGTAGCTTAGATCCTTGGCTAACCTTTAAGCGCTTAGCGAAGAGTCTGGTAAGACTGTGTGGATGTACAGGCTGATCTGAGTCTGCGCTGGGCGGACGACCACATTGTTGGTTTTCTCGTGTCGCGGCTCAAATATCAATACACCAGAGCAAACATCCGAAGATCATCTAATTTGTTGCCGACATTCTCTGTGTTTACACAGACATCCAAAACAGCAATTTTGTAAACAGGCCAATAAATCATATTGTGACAATTATACATCCCCCGGAGAAAGCACTGTAGACGTAATAAATACGACTTTGTCATTATCAGGATCTGTCTATAGCTGTAATAAACAGAACATTTCTCTTCTTTTAAATAAGTTGTCTCCCTTGGGGAAACACAAAAACTGACATGACATTTGGAGGATCGTGCCAAAGCCAGTTTGCATGCAGTATTGCACTGAGCATGCCCTATTGCAGCCATGTGCATGTGCATGCAACCAGATATGCGACTATACAAAGTTGAGTATGGTTGCTTTTGAAAACGTATGTCAGTTTGGGCGCTTGTTTCTACGGGAACTGGTTTAAAGCCTCCATATCTCTCCTTTTTATGAAACTTCTTCGTGCATTATTTTATCGTACAATATCATATCACTGCAAGTTTTCGCCACTTTTTCGTCATTGCAAACGGCCGCGACTGAGTCAATGTCATTAAACGGACGAAATATTGGTCTCGTAAACTTTAAAATATGGAAACAGTATAACGATTAGAAAGAATGATCCCATTCATTTATATTGTACTGATTTTCATAGGCAGAGGTGTCATTATCAAATTTTCCTCATATGTTTCAAGCCCCTTCTTATGTATAACATAATTGGGGTCGTAGGGTGGTGCGATGGTGCTGCGTGTAACTTCCAGTGTCGGGGCGTCCTACTGATTTGGATAATAGTAGGGCAAGGAACTATTGTGCTTGCAGTCGGTGCGGGTGGGGGTTGTGTGGACATTTTTTCTCTCGTCTATCATTCTCTCTTCTTTCTCCCTTTCTCTGGGAGACGGTCCAATATAGACTGAGATACTGTCTCAAAGGGCCGTTAAACCCAAAACAATCAATCAATCAATCATGTATAACATAATGCATGGACATCAACTGACATAGTGTCAAACAACCACTGTTATGGTCCAGGACCTGCTGTGCCTGCAGTAGGTGCGGGATTTTTTTCTCTTTTTAATCACTCTCCTTTATAATATCTTTCTCTTTCTTATCGGAATCTGGGAGACGGCAGGATAGAGACCGAATAGTGTTTCAAAGAGTTATTAAACCCGAAAACGGCCAACCAGTCAATTTGGAGGTAGGCTATTGTTCAGTTTATGAACCAACACATCATGAAACGAAGCAACTATTACGTTGTAGCGCTGTGTTTATTTGCAAAACGGTGTTGCCGCTGATATCAACTCAGCGTGAACGTTTGAGCGCCAATAAGCAGACGACAAAATTTACGTCTGCAATATTTCAAAATTAGAGGGCAAACTGTGTAGATCAAGATAATGAACCTGACCAGGAACTACTCTGTTTGCAAATTCCTTTAATTTCGTCACTGGCGCTTAAAGTGTTAAATGACACTGCATGCCGGTTAATGTGCACACAGCAGAGGGTCAGGCGTGGCAGCAGGTGATTCGTCGGCTTTGATGAGCAACAGGTTGGTGATGGTGGCTATGTGCGCTTTACTCTTGCAGGACTAAATTTACGTGTCAGTTTACGCTGGTAAAATAGTCACATATTCTTTCCAAGAAATTTCTTGTATTCGAGAAGTTTTCAGGTTCTTACTGGGAAAAGGAGATATTGAGACTTACAGCAGAGCTCTAGATAAGAGGGAGTAGTTGGTGATAATTAGGGATAATTTTTGTTAATTCTGCATAAAAAACATATGTTGTGACCACTCATCTGAACCGTCTCGTCGAGGTTTCGACATATGGTTTCGCCGAGAAACAAAAAAAAAATTATCCTTAATTATCATCAAATACTCCCTCTTATCTAGAGCTCTGTTACACTGGTGCATTTTATGGGAAATGCTTATTCAGGAACAAATCAATGCCCTTTGAGAAATACACCGCAAGTCCAAATTATTTAGAAACCTAAACGATTCCAACACTTTCATAAGAAAAGTAATTAAAAAAGTCATCATAGCCCAGTGGCTCGGGCAGGCTTTCCTGTACAACGATTAATACGCACGTACGCATGTATAGCTTGTATGAGTGGGACGGGATGTGACAGCAGGGATAGACAGCCCTTTCCACAAAAAGCATGTTTTTCCGATTATCTGTGAAGCAATGAACATGCATAACGAAAGGGCACTTTTTATCACAACAGATTAAAGTTTTAATGTCGAAAAGTGACCCGAATAATTTTCGAATGTGTTTTTATTCGTTAAGCTGCCGAATCTTTGATTTTACAATGACGAAACTGTAGTGAGAAACTTGCAGTGGATATTGCGCGGAAAGGCTGTGCAAGTTTATGGCGGATCCCACAAATTCTACGTTCATAATTAATACCAGATCATTGTGTCACATTGCTAACATTGACTACCAATAAAGTTTGCATTTTTATACTTTTTCTTGTCATACTATATTAGTAAATCTATACAACAAATGTAAAGAAGGTGTTGAGTTTTGTACCTCCATTGCGCAAAGCTGTTAAAGTTCTCTTTACATTAATTACCCAAATTCGTGTAAATTTCGTTACCGTAGCGACTCAATATACTACGACACAAGTGTAGAGCGTGTAGCGCCGAGCACACTGCTTTATTAGAAACAGCCTGGTCAGGCTGTTTCTAATAGAGCAGTGTGTACGGCGATTCACTATATGTCATTTCAAGATACATTTATAGTTGAGCCCACTTCTTTAAAGTTCAGTTTTATTACAGAAATTGGTAACGGTGTCTTAATTTAGGATGATTGCGATCTTAGCATGAAAAGTTAACATTTACCGATATAAGAAATCATACAGAAAAAGGTGAATATGTATATAAATATCTTCGAGTAGTAAAGATGGCCTCTATATACAGGGTTAATTTCATCATATGAGCAGACTGAGCGACACCCCGTGGAAGCCCTGCTGGTCGGCCAGCAAGAAGTTGATTAATTTGCATGACTGATAAGCTCTTTCTCTGCTTGACGCGAATCCAAATGTAAGAAAAATATACGAGATAAAAGGCGGAGATTCCACATCTGGTACTACTGTTTTCAATTATAGGTTATATCATAATTACCCTCAATCCTGGGACACTATATGATAAACCGTTTACTGTATTTGTCCTAAACAATGCACAGAGGCACCCCTATTAATCGTGCAACTCTTTTTTTCCAAATTGGAATTAAAAAGTCAAGTTTCTGCAAAATGTTGGCCAAAACATAAATGCATGTATGAACAGCATATTTGTCAACGAGATTTGCTTTGAAATTAGACAATTGTTGTATGTATCAAAATGTGCAAATCTGGCCACTTTCAGGACTTTCGTGAGAACTGTTCCTCTTGGGAATGACAATGAGACCCTGATCAAACTGCTGCAAAGGGACACCTTTGATATGTGATCGCACTGAGGGACACCTGTCCCAATATGCGGTTCATTTCGGCAGTAGTGTAGGTAATGATAATGTATGTGTTACCTTATGGCTTACAACATACATCGTTTAATAAGCCGCATCGACAGTAAAGGGTGCATATGCATGGCCAGGTAAGAAAATAAGCGCATCGCGTCCGTTCACTCAGATCATATGGCCATGTAAGAAAATAAGCGCATCGCGTCCGTTCACTCAGATCAGTCTTTGCATTTTACTAAATATGAGCCGCGACACGACAAAACCAACAATGTGGTTGTGCGCCCAGTGCAGACTCAGATCAGCCTGGGCATTCGCCCAGTCTGATCAGAGTCTTCGCTGTCCGCATGGAGGTAGCTTAGACACTTAGCTACCCTTTCAGCACTTAACGAAGACTCTGATCAAACTGAGTGGCTGCCCAGGCTGATCTGAGTCTGCGCTGGGCGCACAACCACATTGTTGGTTTTGTCATGTCGCGGCTCATATCTTCAAGATACTAAAACTCACTGATTGATTGCTTTGGTATAACGTTATGATCCTTTGGGACACTATTTCAGACGATGGAGCAAAATAGAATGCATTACTTAGCGCACTGTCTGCAAAAACACAGCAGGGCCGCAATATTACATGTACCCCTGTAGCAGAACGAAAGGATTGGAAGGGACTGGATAGTAGTTTTTGGGGGTTAAGCGGGTATAATGAATGCTTCTGATCTTTCAGACAGAGAGAATCTTCTGCATGTGTGTTTGCGTGTGCGTGTATATATTTATTACAGATCTCACCTCATGTTCGGTGCAGATAAGCATGTAAATGAGATTTATCTTGAACACTGCATTAAATGTCAGAATAGGTTAGTCTATAATAGACTTCATATGATTGCACTCTGATAACACTACTAAGGAGAGATGATAGAAACCTCAGGACAGGTAAAAAGGAACCACCATGCTATAAATTCTGAAGGCATATCCTCCGGAATCAGAGAAGAAACAACACAGCAGACTCGGTTTAACCGAGCCTGTTCATATGCAGTGATGTAAAGTTGCAATAAACATGAATAAAGCCCACGCCCTCAAGCACCGACTTCATCAGACTGACAAAGAATAAGCCCACTGGTCCCAAAGCACCAGAAATATGTAATCTGCACTATGATGATGTACGGGGAAGGTTTTTACGGCCGTCAGCTGCAGTGAAGATACATTTAAAACGAAAACAACAGGCTCGGTTTAATGAGTCTTTGAATTCCTTTATAACGACAAGGAAAATGTCTGATAATAATTCAGAGCTAGTTTTGTTTTTCTCTCTCTCTCTCTCTCTCTCTCTCTCTCTCTCTTTGTGCTTTTTAAGAAACGACCCGGTGGGCAAACATCGCTGAAGCAAAACTAAATCAACGTTGATTCAGCGTCATGACGCTGAATCAATGTTGATTCAAGGTTGGTAGGTTGGTGGGATGCTGTTGAAGCGGTCTAAACGGCATGCCACAACATTACTATGTTCATTCTGTTCTTGTATTTATAGAGTGCGCCAGACAGTAAGTATTTTTGTAGTTCTTGTTCATTAACCATACCCTGTGCTGGCTCAGGTTGATCTAATTTTGGCTTGTGCAGAGCGTACGAGATATCTTATTCAACTTACAAGACATGCATGTGCTTTTCTTATCCTCCCCACGCACTAATTTTTAAACTGGCGTCTAGGCTATTTATCATATTACAGGATATGGGGCGGATGAGGCCTGGCTAGGTCGGCGCTCACTGCTAGGGCAGAACCATCAAAATATTCAAAATCAATATGAGCCGCGACACGAGAAAACCAACAAAGTGGTTGTGCGCCCAGCACAGACTCAGATCAGACTGGGCATCCGCCAACTCTGATCAGAGTATTGGCTGTCCGCATGAAGCTAATTCAGACCCTTAGCTACCCTTTACGCTCTTCGCGAGGAGTCTAGTCGGACTGGGTTGTTGCCAAGGCTGATCTGAGTCTGCGCTGGGCACACAACCACTTTGTTGTTTTTCTCGTGTCGCGGCTCAGTCATGGTTTATTATCGGGGCATATTTTATGGTCAGTCAGCCCAGCTGGTTATTGATGGAGGAAAAACATCTGCTTTGCATGCAGACTACAAGAATATACGCAACAGCATGTGTTTATAGAATGTAACAGAGATGTTTACTCTGTAAAATATACCTCTGCTGAGAGCAATTAGCAAGAACATATGAAAGAACGTTCTGCAAATGTTTCTGATAGTTCACGAACATCTGATGAAAATTGTTTTGGTTTTGGGCAGTAAACTGGTGGAAATAGGCCTGCATTTTGCATTTTATATGATTTGCTTTAATTCACTTGAACGAATAAAACTGTAGATTTTAGAATGGCAGGCGACCTGTAACAGGGTTCGGCTTTACATGCTTTACATTTGTGGTTTCCAAAACGCAGTTGCCAGTGAATCTTTACATTGCCGACATCCATTGAGAATCTCTATGTGATGTGCCTGTTGTTTGTATATTTGTATTTTGATGGCCTAATGGCACGTCAAATGAGCCGCAACACGACAAAACCAACCATGTGACCAGAGCTCTAGATAAGAGGGGGTATTTGATGATAATTGAGGGATAACTGTTTTTATTTCTCATTGAAACCATATGTTGTGACCCCTCACCTAAGACGGTTCAGATGAGGGGTTACAGCGTATGTTTTTATACAGTATTAACAAAATTTATCCCTAATTATCACCAAATACTCCCTCTTATCTATAGCTCTGTACAGTGACACGTGCACTCAGCAAATGCCCAGATCAGCCAGGGCAGCCGCCCAGTCTAATCAGAGTCTTCGCTCTGTCCTAAAATCGTAGCTAAGGGTCTTAGCTAGCTATATGCGGACAGCGAAGACTCTTATCAGACTGGGCGGAGGCCCAGGCTGATCTGAATGTTCGCTGGGTGCACATGCATGCCTCTTTGTTGGTTTTGCCGTGTCGCGGCTCATATATATTTGAGACAGTATTTCAGTCTATATCGAGCCGTCTCCCAGAAAGAGGGAGAAAAGAGGCGAAAGAAAAATATTCAAACAACCCCCACTCGCACCTACTGCAAGCACAGTTACCCAAATTAATAGGACGCCCCGGCACTGGAGGTAACCTAGCACCATTGCCCGACCGCGACCGACCCCTTGCCTCAGACGTTTGTAACGGGTGTAGTTATATAAACTACTTCTGAAGCCTTGCTGTAGAAAGCAGACATTTTGGCGAAGCAACACATATCGCGGTTAGTACCTGGATGGGTGACCAGTTGCTTGACAGCAAACGCTGCACATTTTATAAACCAGATAAAAAATCAAAAGTGATGCAATATCTAACATCATTTACATTCTCCGTGCATTTATTGAAAAACCCTATGGTAAAACATAAGAACCCATTTGTAGTTTATACTTCAATAACTACATAGGTTCATGCGACGTTACAGGAGGTTAAATTACGTCAAAATAAACAATAATTCTCTTAAATCTGATTCGACGTAGGTGACGTTAGGACGTCGTTGACGCTGTTCCGCTGTTAGTAGAAAACTGCGTATATATGTTTATCTGCTTCAATTGTAGCCCTAACGGAAATTATGGTCAATTAATAGACAGAAAAGAATGTAAATATATGCAATGAACTTAATATCGAAGTATAAACTTCGATAAAAATTCATTCCTTAAGTAATTACGGTAAACGTTCATGATGGAAAAACCACACTCGAGAAAATTCGGCCTGGTTATACACTCCAGATGATGCTGAGATCGGTGCTTGTCAATATTGCTGATCTACCTGAACATGTAAGATTTGTAGAGAAACAAGATCTAATGTTAACTAATCGTGAAAGTACATTAATGATATACAACAAGTGTGTAGAATCAAATGATACGCATATCTTATACAAACAATCGAACCTGCTTCTGCTACAGAAAAAAAAACGAGTATTTTTACATGTAAACGTTAGTAAAGTTTTAAAAGAGTAACAAAGTCTTTATACACACGAAAGATTTAGACATGAAAACTTAAGTGAAGCTGAAATGATAAAATCGAGTAATACATTATCTAGTACAGATGCGAGTTAAACTAATTATGGTAAGTGTAATGGCAAAACCATACATAAGACGGTTCGGCCTGGTTATATACATTATATGAGGCAGAATATTGAGGTGAACTACCTGAACTTGTAAAGTTTGAAAAGTAACAAGAGCCTTCTGTATATATAAACTAATTCAGACAAGGTAACGTTTAAGCTGAAGTTAAAGCAGAGATAAAATCAAGTGATACATTATCTAGTTCAGATAAGAGTTAAAGTCATTATAATAAACTTGATGGCAAAACCACACTTGAGAAAGTATGGCCCGGTTATACACGTTATATGAGGCAGAATTAAATCTTATTCAATATGTTCAATGTGGTAGATCTACACAATCATTATACAATTTAGAGCGAAATTGGAATAGTTAGCCATTGCAAGCAATTAATGTTACAAGTAAGATGATCATTGTAAACATAACAGACAAGTACCAACAATATGAAGTTTTATAGAGGATTTGATGTTCTAGAAAAGAGGAATGTTTATTGCCACTTCTCTAAATAAGTTGAAACCGCCTCTTGAAGGCTGTGTATATAGAGGATCTAACACTCGTGGTCATTTCATATGAAATTTATGAAACGAGCCTTCGGCGAGTTTCATAAATTTCATATGAAATGACCACGATTGTAAGATCCTGAACCTTCGGCGAGTTTCATAAATTTCATATGAAATGACCATGAGTGTAAGATCCTGTTTATCATATGAACCTTTGAAATGGGATTTTAAAGCCTTCAGACCGAACATTATTTCAATAGGAAAACGCATTGCTGACATGGACGTTGTTGATCAATGATGTTTCGTGTACGCGCAAAAGTGTTATTACATGTGTGTGCATACGACTTTTATGACACGACGTTATCCACTGAAAAACAGCGACGTCACATGATAAAAATGACGGTGCAACATGTTTTATCGGGTTAACAGAAAATAAGTTATCACAGAATGATCCAAGCAGGCGCATAACGTTAACGCGACGTACGGATGTCAATGCAACGTGTATCGACATCAGTACAGTGCGTTGACGTCATATGCCCGCTGAGATATGATCAAATATCCTATAGTATCTACATGGAATTGTAAAACTTACCAACACGGTAGGGGTCAGGTAAGGACGTCGTTGATATCGTTAGCACCGTAAATAACGTAAAGAGCACGCCGGACCACCAGGTGACTCGAGTCATTTCTAACGTTGCTGCCATTATATCACAGATATTGCTTCTTACTGCCACAAAAACAACGTATCCACAAACACACAGAAAATTCTAAACCTCTACAGAAACACTCCTAGAAGCGTCTTGCATGTATTTAATAAATTCCACTAAGTCATCATGGCCTTTATCCAAATACGCCGGTTCTACGCTTTGGTTTAATCCAAATGAGTGCGTTCTACATCTGAACGAAAGAAGCCTATTTATCCATACCGTGTTAAATACAACAGAATCTTATTTCTGCGCCTTAATCTTTCAACGTCAGAACACACTATGCAATGAATGATTCCACAAGAACCTATTATCAAAACAGACAAAATAATAAAGAATATTGGAATTTCTAGTTGTGACGGAGAATTTCAATCTTTAGACGGCGCGTATACTAAATACAGTTCATACAGAGAAATCAGAAAAATAGGCGTAATTCCAATAGCAAATGTCAAGCGCCAACACTAATCCAAAACACTAAAACACAAGAATTGTATGAATAATCCACAGCTCCGACATGTACACACACACAAAGGAACTGCGCTAAACTCTCCCTCAGCGAGTTGGCGTGATATCCATCTTGCAAATTAGCTTCATATTCCAAGATATCTTCATCTGTGAATTGTTTATATTACCCTGAAAACACAAACAGAAGCACGCTCTATTACTAGCTTCAAAAGTACTTTAAAATTAGAGAATAAACTATAACAAATAGGCAATCAGATGTTTTCTGGCTATTTCTCATTTCATAGACAGAGATCTTGTTGAAAACAAGCTGATTCTAATCATTCTTCCAAATGCGCCACTTATACCGTATATAACCGCATTTATATGCAAACCCCCAATTTCTGTTTATTGGTTTTTAACATAGCCAGGACGTAGCTGGGGCGATTTTATCAAACGCACAATCATGCTTTATACAAATACGCAGGTGTGTATTTAAATTTTGTCAGTTTGACAAAATTTAAATACGCACCTGCGTATATGCGTACAGGCAGCTACGGCCTTGGCAGTGATAAATTGAGAAAGGTTTTCAAGATATACAATATTGTTTTTCAAGTAAATCACATTTAGTGTAACCCAAGTAAACTAGTTTTATAGAAACAGCACAAAACTTGCTTCAGATCCGAAATACTTACTATGGCAACATCTAGTTTTAAAGGATGCTTAAACGTCAAAAGCTTATTTCAAACACAGAGAAGAGACTGGGTATTTATTAAGAATTAAAAGTTAGTCTACACTTACTACGAGTTAAATTAATCAAAAATAAAGATTTCATGTCTAAAGCTCTTTGTGATTCTGATAATCATTGTTAGAAAATCGTTTTGTTTTTGTTTAAGACTGATGAACAATCATTTATCTTTTTTCTTCTCTCGTTTCCATAGCCCTTAAAGCGTCGAAACGAGCGATCATCGGGATGTACACTGTTTGCTTTGAATTGTCAATTCGATTTATTTTTACTTATATTTTGTAGACGTTTATTTTCTCGTCTGCCTTTTGGCGCTTTTCGGATTAATCCCTTCTCGAATTTAACTCTTTAAACACCTGAGACAACAATAGCTAAATTTGCAGACAGCGTAGATCTAGATGAGGCGGCTCATAATGAGCTGTCTCATCTAGATCTACACTGCTAACCCTCTAGTTTTTGAAGTCTCAATTTTAAATATCTAGGACAAGTTTTTTTGTTTTTTTTGAATCTGCAGACGTAAATTTTGTCGTTTGCTTTTTGGCGCTTAAAGGGTTAAAAAGTCTGTCAGCATATCTCATCTCATATTCATGCTTTCTTTATTACTTTCCAAGATTTATTAGCAATACTCTTAATTCCTAGTAAATGGGAATCCATTGCATACAGCCTTTCATTATCATTCTTCCATCGTCCTGATATGACTGAATTGCTGTTGAAAAGGACGTAAAACAGCAAGTCATCCAGCCATCTATCTTGATTCCTATTCGATCGTAATAGAAATTTCAAATTCAAATTTCAAATAGGTTTACAATATGTAAACAATAAAAGGTGCAGTATATAAAGCATATACAAGATGATATAGACAATAACTGTTGCCTAGGTAACGCACAGGTGAGTATATACGTAACAACATGCTTGGCATCATGGTGAGTAGAAAATCTGGCAATAGGTAGCGTCAACATCCCATCGCCTGGCTCAAGCTCTTTTAGCGGCTTTTATTGCTACCGTATGCAGTCATATAAATCAAGGGGTGGTCGGGTCGGGTCGGGTCGGGTCAGGCGACGGTGCTGTGCGGGGCGTCCTACTAAATTTGATAGTAGTATGATAAGAGCCGGCTGTGCTTGCAGCAGATACGGGATAGGGGTTCCCACTGGGCACACAAGGTTAAATCAACCTTGAATCAACCTTGATTCAACGTCTTGACGTTGAATCAAGGTTGATTCAAGGTTGATTCAACCTTGTGTGTCTGTTAAGGTTGTTTAGTTTTTTTTCTTCTTTTTCGTCTCATTTATAGTAGGCCTATCTATTCCTTTTCTTTATAGAATTAAATACTGTCTCAAAGAGACATTAACCAACCAGATGATCCACTTGACACGTGACATATAACGTATTAAAAAGTTTTCTCAAAGGAAAACAACTTTGGTCACTTTATTTTTGCTTCCCCGGACGACATAGCTCTTCCAAAATTGGGTCTTTTCTTTTAAGGAAAGAATTTGCCCCATGAGTTGATCTCTATTGAGGAGGGAGGCAAAAATGAAAATATCTGAGTTGTTTCATCTGAAAGTGTACCCATTCACCTTAAACCGGACTGGTATGACTCGTATTCTTTCTTAACCCATTTATGTCCAGTGGACTATTCTATCCTTATCAAATTGATGAATCCATTTGTCAATTAAGGGGTGTCTGGTTTAGTTTGTGTGTATCCATTTTATTCTAATTTTAGAAGAAATACATGTACCAATTTGTCTTATGCAAATAGTGTAGCCTTGCCCAAGGCTTAGAAATATACACATTTGGATTTTTCACAAATTTTCTTGAATATACATCTTTTTCTTTGTGCTAGTCTATTGTTATGGGGCTGATTTCTAAGCCTTGTTACAAGCAAGAATGGACCCTCAGATTCCTGAGGGCATCCCAGCACAGCTATAATGGGTGTATTGAAAGGTTTATGAGCTTGTGTTTAGACAGGTAATTGATAACATCTTGCAGCTGATAAGAACTGGTTCCTGAATTTTACAGTTTTAAAGTAATATCTGTCAGTTTGACCTGGTCATTTAACCCTGTGAAAAAGAATGTGAATCCGAAATAAAAACCTTGAAGAACTTATTCCAGGCGTAAACAAATCAAAGGGCCGATAGCTCTGGAAATAAAAGGCCATCGGCCAAGTGTCACCCGATGTTTGAAATGTGTCACAAACTGCAGCCCTTTATTCAGTTTCAGAGTAACTATATGGCCAAAAACAGAAAATATGTGTATTACAGAACCTGGTCAGCAAATAATAACTGAAGCACAATTACTGGGCCTCTATGAAGTTATAAAATACTTAAGTTTAGAAAGGGGCATTTATGTGTAAAACCAGAAAATATGTGTATAACAGAACCTGGTAAGCAAATAATGATTGAAGCATAAGCAGAGACATATACCCCAATTACTGGGCCTCTATGAGGTTATAAAATACTTGAGTTCAGAACTGGGCGTATATGTGTAAAATCAGGCTACTGAAACTTTAGGCCCTTACAGAATGCCCAAAACATAATACCCAATAACAAAATAACAAGGGCCATAATCCTCCTAATATGAATCTGATGAAAAAGAACAATGCATTTATGAAAATTCAGCCCATTAATATGAAAAGTTCTTGAGTTATCCCTTTACCTTTAAGTGAATGTCTATTATCTATGAAAGGGGAATAACTCTGTCACTAATAAATTTAGCATATCCTGACAATAATCAGAATACTCAATTTACCAAATGCTAATAGCATACCAAATTTCAGCTCTCTCGGTCAAACGCTTCAAAAGTTGGAAAAATACCAAAAATGACAAAGGGCCATAACTTTGTAAAATATAGGACAATTGAAATTCCAAAATCACATGCACATCTTCAGATCATGATGAAACATTCTGCACAATTTCAAGTCAATCTGATAAAAGATGTGACAGGAGTTGCGGGGACAAGGTCTGAGTCAGCAAGGGCCGTGACTCCATCAAAAATGGCCGAAACAAAAATAAAAAACCACATGCACATCTTCATATCATAAGAATACAATCTGTAAAATTTCAAATCAATCCGATGAAAGACGTAGGAGGAGTTGCGGGGACAAGATTTCGGACGGACGGACGGAAAGACGGACGGACGGACGGACTGACACACGGACGGACGAGGGTCATTTCTATAGTCCCCCTCCGCCTACGTCGGGTGACAAAAAAACAAAATTTAAAGATAAAATAGATAGATGTATTTGAAATAGAGGTATCTATATTTTAATTAGAGATATCTATATTTTCAATAGAGTATTACAATGTATAATTATGTTGAGATATCTATATAAAAAAATAGAGACATCTCTAATTTAAAAACAGATATCTATATTTAAAATATAGATATGTCTATCTTCATATTAGAACGAGAATCTCTAATTAAAATATCGATATCTACATTTGAGTTAGAAATATCTGTAGTGAAATTAGAGATATCACTAAATGAAATAAAGATATCTGCATTTATACTTAAATGCAGAAATTTCTATTTGTAAATAGAGATATCTTTGTTTTAGATAAAGATATCTATATTTAATGGGTACAAACCCAAATTGATTGCCATATTTAATGGATAAACACTAATGGCAACCGAGAGGTAAATAAAGATTGTAGCATGAGAAATGGAAATGTCTGTATTGCCAAAGGAGATACCCCCATGCTTGAATACTGGTATCTACTAGATATCTACAATCGGGAGGAATACAGCTGTATATCTAATTTAAATGCAGGCAACTACATTTATGTCTGAGAATGATATAGTGATGTCGCTTTTTAAATGGAATGCAGAGATTTCTACAATAAATTAAAGACACCTCTAGTTCAGTTAGATCCCGGAATTCGAAATATCTGGAGTTGAAGTTTAGATATTTAAACAAGGTACAAAACACAACCATTTTTACACCAGTAAATGGTATTTCTGAAGGGGAATTATTTTTTCTCAAAGCTTGAAGCCTTTTTCAACACATGAATAAACTCAAATCCAAAATACACAGACTGCCTATATTGCTTCTGTAACCATAAAATAAAAATGTACCATGACAGGTAGCAAATGTTCATTAGCTAACTGACCATGAGGAAATACAATTTTATCAGCTTGATATCTCAGGGTTGTGGGGCTGTTAAACAATTAATGAATAGTTATGTAAACAAATTGATGCTGAGTTCTTTAATCTGATCATCTAAAGATTAGCTACAGTCAATTTAATAGCCATAAACTGTCAATGACCTCTCCTAGAACATTTCGCTTAGCACAAGTCGGATATATCTCAGACAAACCCACGAGAGAAAATTTCATTTCTAGACTAGCCAAGCATCGACCATAAAAAAGAAGAAAGAAGTGAAATATCAAGTATGATAAATATATATATATATATGACAATTTAATATATCCGACTGGAGCAAGTCTACAAATAGTGTAGATCCTGATCAGACGCGGCGTCTGATCTGGGTCTGTACTGTGTGCCTATGTCCCATTTTTGGGGACGCTAGACATAAATGGGTTCATGTGAAGATGATTATTTTAATAGGTCTTCAAAAAATATAATATTCTTATGACTAACTCAGTAATAAATTGTTATGAGAAAGTTTAACCAACAGATTTTATTTATTTATCAAAGTGCATTTTCGCCACTTGCCTTTATTGGGTTGCTATTTTCTAGTTTAATCGTTTTCCCCTGATCTCTTGTAAAGACAGATTATATAGGTTAACGCGATTTGGATTTATGTTGACCGTCTAGGAGATCTAAAGGTACCTTAAAGTGTCATTCCCACCGAACTGTGGAAGAATGAACAATGTGAAATGTACATATGAACGTGACGAAAAGAAAGAAATACAAGGTCAGACTGCGTGTGGTAGTTAGCAAGGGTAGGGTGAATGGGGGGGGGGGGGGGGATTATTGAACCTCTTCATTCTCCTGACCACTAATTACGAAGGGACCTTTTCCTGGTCATCACCACCATGTAAAACGTCTAATGTGAAGTATCTCATCTTAAATATGTAAAAATGGATTATAAAAACAGGTATAGAGAGATATATTAAAAAGGTATCTAGTTCTAAGTTTGAGCCGAACCTTTTTGTTAACCTAATAAAACAGCGCAAATTCGTCTTTTGTGTCTGAACTTTGTAATGGAGATCTATGTCATAAAAATTTAACATCTAAAACCATCCATTATTTTATGAATAATTAGCAAAATACGCTGCGTGAATTTGGAAGTAACGTATATGTCAAACAGTAACGTATTTAACTTAAGTATTCGGACACTTCACCCACGACCGTAAAACGGTGGATGAGGTTGCCGAATACTAAGTTAAATCTTAAGTCCCGGAGTCTGAAGCCTGTACATCTGACTACAGTAACATTTTTGTCAAACAGCACAGACCATGATCAGAAAGGAGCCGTCGGATCTCGATCCACAGCGCTTGCTCATGCATATCTGTATAAATATGGGAATTGACGCCTAAACGGCAACGTAACGACAAACCACACACGAACATGCGATTAAGAGCGTTAATGGGCATGTAGAGGGAAAAGTCTGCCTTTAGGCACTTTTGGGGTTCAGACACAAAGATCACTGTTTGAACATGCGCCGTTTAGGGAGAACAAATCTAAGTGTAATGCAATTTAAGTGTATTGAAATCATACATGTTCATATTTGGTTCACGGTTGGGCAATTCAATATAAACCACAGCGGAACATTGAATGCGTCCAGAACCTGTACATTGTATTTTTACCGTTTTACCAAGGACCCCATTGCTCTATCAGCATGAAACGGTTTGTCACCAGTTTCATCAATGTAACTGACCGTGAGTAGCAAACTTGAAAAAAAATTAATAAAACATCGAGTTTCATATACAAAAGAAGGCTTGACAAATGATTTTGTTCATTTTCTTTTGACCTCATGAACTTAAGGTAATGCTAAATATACAG
Organism: Ctena decussata; assembly: GCA_963989385.1. Classification (NCBI taxonomy): domain Eukaryota; kingdom Metazoa; phylum Mollusca; class Bivalvia; order Lucinida; family Lucinidae; genus Ctena; species Ctena decussata. The sequence goes on along the minus strand of OZ022502.1, from coordinate 83,869,031 downwards.
TGTACATTCGGGGAACCAGAAAAAAATGAAAATCGTATCTTGTGGATCTAGTGATCTTTTTTTTCTAAAACATAATACCTCTATTTTTTGCCAGTTTTATGTATCAATAGTGCGCATCAGCCCACATTTTCATTTTGTCACCAACATGAAAGCTGACGCGCTATAATAATAATTTGTGTTCAGACATCTTTTTTGACACTCGTAAGGCGATAGAGACTTTAACTGGTCATAATACCATATTTTGGTTTAACTGACCCCCCCCCCACCCCCCACCCCACCCCACAATAAATAAATAAATAGATAAAAATAAAATAAAAATAAAATAGATACCATTCTCACAAATACGCCTGTTAATCTAAAACGAAGCAAATAGGGGTGGGATGGAGGAGGGGGATGGGGGGGGGGGGGGGGGGGGGGGGGCAGAAAAAATGATGATTTTTTGTTTAAATCTACAGGAAGGGGTTCCCTACCTAGTAATGGCAGCATAAATCGATGTGATAATTTTTCTTGTACTTCATATTTTATACCGTGTTACAAATATGTTCTGAATAGTTAGATTCTTACAAAATTCACATTTTATACGTTGTTACATGTACGCGACTCTAAAAGCATACTTATGTAAAAGTCTCGAAGACAAACTACACTCAGCTTTTACCGCTATTAAGTACTATTAAACTAAAAGAAAAACAACCTCAAAATTTGAAACTTACACAACTCTAGCAGTATATTTGTATTCCTGTAAAAATATTCCAACTTTCCCATATTGCGATTATGGTTAAAAGACTTATTCCGTGTTATGTGGACTCTATATTAATTGAAAGAATAAATACATTTTCCTTTCCGGACAATAACCCAATCTTGGAAATTGACAACTCTGATAACTTCAAACGAGTATCTATCACTCACTGAATGAGATGAGATCAGGAACCACTTGTTCAGATGGGAAGAAATTAACCCAAACAATTTATTGGAGACTCCTACTACATTGGGTACGGCATATTGTAAAATACGGAATGGTCCTCGTTGGTGACAGTCGAAAGTTTAGAGTATTGGTAGAATTCAAACAGAATTGCTTAGCGGTGTCCGGTGCGAGCAAACGACGTTCGAACAGCGAAAACAGGTCATAGGCTATTTTGACTAAATAAAAAAAGAAAAGTACGTATATAACCGTAAGACTATAAGTGTCGAATATATAGAGCTTAGCTCGGTCATTTTCCGGCACTCTGTGGCCAACCACAGGACGGATCGTCTTTGATTTCGAAAAGTGTGTTGGATGGATGGATGACTCGCGATTTTACGTCCTTTTAAAGTATTTCAGTCATATCAGGACGATGGGTGTGTGATAATGAAAGGCTGTGTGCAATGGAACCCCGTTTACGATTGAAAAGATTTCCGCCTATAGCGGAGCACGAACCCGAGACTGACCGCTAGATTAGCAGGCCAGCGCTTAACCTACTGAGCTGCCGGGAAAAGGCGTCTTTGATAAACATGGACGGACGCACGATGTCAGGTGTGTGCATCTATGGATTCGTTCCGTTGAGCCACCTGATGAACATCCTTATGAGAATGGTAACAACAACGTATTTGACAAACTTCACACTCCGAAGATCCAGCTGACACGACTGTTGTTAAAGATAAAATCTACGGATATTTCTAGGTGAGAAGATTGAAAGGTTGTAACAGCTAAAATTATGTGATAAGGGCAATTTTACGTCTGTTGAGATTTTACAGTTTAAACGCCGTAGTACCCTATTTTCTGTAATTATCCCTTATTTTTCGAACAGACAGAGTAAGGAGCAATCTGAGCAGGTGACCACTATTTGTCATAAATTACTAATGGACCCCTTGGCAAATACACGTCTAAACCTCGTATCCTTAGTACTGGAACAGCGGTTGAGGATGTGAGGTATGGATATCTGGATGACTTGCAAGTTTACGTCCTTCCAACATTATTTCAGTCATTCCAGGACGACGGATTGGTGATAATGTAAGGTTGTGTGCAATGGAACCCCGTTCACGGTTGGAAAGATTTTCGCCCCAAGCGGGTCTCGAATCAAGGTCCACTAGATCAGCAGTCCAGCGCTTAATCCTCTGAGCTACCGGAGCCCCTCATACAACATGAAGATAAATGGTACAATTTTTAGTGAAATTTACCGCCTTCTGCTTTAATTTTCACATTCTCAGGACAACGAAAATATCTTGAATAAGAGGTATGAAAACTTGATGAATTTAAAGGGAACGAATCAATAGATTAATAAATAATACATATAAAGCCTACATTATTTTGGAGGTTGCAAGTAAGGCAAATTTAAAAGAAGGATGGTGAACCGCGATGCGATTACTCGAATGATCACAGTGAATCTGTTTAATCAAATTTTTTCTTGCCTTAGGAGGAGTTGTTGACTGAGCGTGGTGGCAAAATACACATCTAGCCTGGTAGGAATGTCAACTTTATTGTTCTCTCACATAAAACAACTCTGTCAGCCTTTGCAAACAAATTAGGGAATTATAGTATATTATGTTAATTTTACACTTACGTTTGAAAAATTGCAATACGTTCTGATATATTACTGGGCCATTCATAATTTTGAGGTTTTTATTATTATTATTATCATTATTATTATTACCTTTTTTATTATTATTTATTTATTCATTTTTTTATTATTCTATCCGTGGAACACTGCTCGGGTCTTTAAAATTATCATTATGAGGAAAATGACATATACGACTGTAGAAAGATTCCACTTCATGTTTGAAGGAAAATAGATGGATGAATGACTTGCAATTGTCAAGAGAATTTCAGTCACATGCTACCATGAAAGGCTGTGCGCAACGGAATCCCGCTTACGATTGGAAAGATTTTCGCTAGCGGGAATCAAACCCGGGATCACTTAGTCAGCAAGCCAGCGCTTAACTCTCCAAGCTACTTGGGTGCTTTGATGGAGAACGGCTATCTCACTTTTCGTTCCCAATGATGCGCTCTTCCGAAGGTCTGATTAAACGCAATAGGATCAAGTCGGGTAACTCCGGACAGCGGGTGAATTCGGACATACCATTGCAAACAGTGAAAATCCAGATGAGACGGCTCATGATCAGGATTTTCACTGTTTGCCCAGTTATTTTTGTGTTAATTCCAAACAACTGACACATAAAGGAAACAATGTCACAGTCCAAATTTATCTACTGTCCGAATTTACCCGACTTGACCTTACACTTTAGAGGTTTGTTAATACGTCGTATACATGTATAATCACCTCTTCCCTTTCCACCACATAAAGGTTATATGTAGGAAAGCGGGTCTGTCTCTATTGCTTTTGCTCTATAAAGGGCAACATTACACATACACGTGTTTGCTGGTTGAATTAATCCTCTTTTAACCTTGATGGAATATCGGGGGGAGAGGGGGTCAAAGGAAAAGAAAACGCCAAACAGTATAGGTCTTGTTGAGAGTGAGCAGGACCCATACTCTTTGAATATAAACGTTTTTGTGTATTTCAGCAGAATACACAGTAGTAACAGGCCTTCTTTATAATTTCCAGTTTTAATACCAGTATGATGAATCGTAAGATTTCATGGACACGTAAAATATTACAGTAACTGATCACTTAATTATTTACTCGCCTTTTTTCGCATAATATGTGCACTCGATTAAAGCGATTTATATTAAACAAACAAGATAAATTGCATTGAAAAGATTATCCAAGATTTAAGAAGTTTAAGTTATATATTTGGAATAAAGCCTTTAGCCTTTTGTTTGAAGATATACTTAGCTTTTTAATAGCAACACCATAAGAAAAAGACGTTTTTAAAGGCATTAATAGAGCGAGGACACTCGGAATTCGCACAGGCTGGTCAGTTTTCCTTCTTGGCATTAACAAATTGTGATCTTACATAATCTATACAGCGAACAGTGAAGACTGTGATCTGTCTGCGCGGATGCGCAGCCTGATTTCAGTCTTCCCTGTTCGATCATGTCTTAGGGTACCGTATCTGTGTGTCCTTCAAATTGTATTTGGTTTCTGAACATTATATAGAATTTGCAATTACCCAGGCTTATGGCTTTCACAATACAAAGACAAAATGCTTACATTACAGATTAAGTGCAAAAGCTTTACTTCTTACACGTAGAATCATATTTTGACTTAAACATAGAGTCATATTTTGATAAGGGTGTATTTATATTCATTGAAAAAATGCAAACATTTGGGCAGAGTAAACAATGAGAATCATACTTGAAAAGTGCGGAAAGTCGCAAACCTAACAGACCGACAATCTATGCCCCTTGTCCAATAACAGTGAAATTATAGATCTAGATCAGACGCCACAGCAAGCGAAAAAAAGTTCAGAATTATTATTCAGGCCAGAGAGAGGATAATCAAGCCGCGACACGACAAAACCAACAATGTTGTTTTGCGCCCAGCGCAGACTCAGATCAGCCTGGGCATCCGCCCAGTCTGATCAGAGTCTTCGCTGTCCGCATGAAGATAGCTTTGTACCTTAACTACCCTTTAAGCGCTTAGCGAAGAGTCTGATCAGCCTGGGTGGATGCCCAGGCTGATCTGAGTCTGCGCTGGGCGCATAACCACATTGTTGGTTTTGTTGTGCCGCGGCTCAGATGTTTTCTAAAGGGCAGGCGTGAGCGTAGTTGGTAAACTAGGCATTTTCTTTTGGAATCTGTATGTAACTTTAGAAGATGGCGATCAGCAATTCTTACCCTTTATTGATATTTCTCTAGACGTACGCAATTAGTTTATTCCATCTGAAGAACTACCAGAAATCAACACAGTTTAATGATAGATCCGATGTTAATTTCAAACTTTGCCCCTCAATGTTGATTTCCGATTTTTCATGTTTCTAATCGCTTCCATTTGTAGCGCCTTTCCGATATAAATTACCCCAATGATTGTAATTAAATCTTTATCCGGAATACCATACCAGAATGCCATATTTGCCCAAAATATTTGGATAAAAATACCTTTTAGGTACCTGATTAGGTAAGGGGCGTTTCTGTATTCCAAATGGAACTCATGCAGAGTTTATGATATTTTTTTCGGGTTACATAGCAAATAATGCTGGCCCTCAATCCCGCAATCTGGGCCTCTGCGTTATGTATAATATGTAGGCCCCCAGATGATAAGGAGTATCTAATGACAGTTTGAGATATTAGTTTATTCCTGTGGTTAGATTAAAATATATGCATTGACATCTTATTAGAATCGCCTCGGTGAGACGATTCTAATGAGATATCACAACATATATTTCAAGGCAAAAACAAAAATCTCATCAAATTGATCCCTGATTATGTGATATATTTTCAAGTCCCCGCCCCCTCTCCCACACCACCCCAACCATGTCATGTTTTTTCAAGCTCCCCCCACCCCACCCCAACACACACATATACATATATATTTCAACACCCTTCAGCTCCACCAGTTATCTAGAGCCCCTCCAGTATGTGGTGGTCTGCATTCGGACCTGCGCTGTAGTCAGACTGCGCATGCAGACTTGGGCAACGATGTTCTGTTGGACATTTCCCTATTCGTATATTTAAGACAAATACTGCATAATGGTGCCACTGGCACGTACACAAACAGAGAACACTCTGGACAGCAGCTGCATGAGGATACGGTAATCTCGAAATTTCCTGAGTATCCAAAATTGCTGACACGAACTTGAAAGATAAGATGCCTCCTTCGCCGCAAATGTTTCATCTTAGTGAATTTGAAGAGACCACTTCCCTATGTCATGCCAAAAGTGCTAGCGGAGTTGCAAATAATGCGGAACCCGATCAGACTGCATAATCAAGTAGTCTGATCTGATCTTTTAAGGGAATAGGTACACCTCCATTTTACTCTCAATTTATACAAAGGGGAACAACTGTCATGGCTTTCTGTTTACTTTTCTTGTCGGCGAAGCCCTTCCTAAATTGGATCTACTCTTAAAGATAAGAATTTTCTCTTAACCCATAAATGCCCAGTGGACTCTTCTATCTGCATATATTGGATGAGTCCATTTGTCATTAAAGGGGTGTCAGACAGGTTTAGTTTATTTTTAGATTTTGTTTTATTTTGAGGAGAAAAAACAACAAATGTCTTATGCAAAAAGTGTAGACCCTGATCAGACGCCGCGTTCTGCGGCGTCTGGTCTGGATCTGCACTGTTTGTCTACGTCCCAGATTTTGGGACGCCACGCGTTAAAGGAGCCAAGTGTTTCCTTTAAGAGTTTACTCCCATGAAAAAGGGAGGTAAAATGAAAATAGTTTGTTCAGTTATGTTCTAATATTTATAATCATTACGGCATTCCAATATGAATCGAAAGAGACATCAGTCCTATTAAAGAGACATTCGTCCTATTAAGCAAAGAATCCAATATCTGTAGCGTTTTAAAAGGCATGAACGCAATTAGAACTGAAATAATATTTGTCGAGGGCCCATCACAAATTTGAATAGATGTTTGAAAATGAAACGAAGACACAATTGATGATACTAATTTAAGTATAAGTGGGACTTATTATTCTCACATACGACTAAGGGTTTCTTCATTTTATAAAAACCAATACTTGCAAACAAGAGTTGGCCAACGCAGGAAGATTTTATAAATATTTCGTGACAGTGCAATTCAAAAGCAGGTATTAAACAAAAGGACGAAAGCTGTAAAAATCCACCTCTTGTTACTACTAAATTAATTCAGACTCTGACTAAATGATGGCAGTGCTCTCCAAGTGGTGTAACTTCATTTACTGCGAGTTACCACTGCAAGATTTTGCTGCAGTTACGCCATTTTAAAGACCATTGTTCCTGTTATTGGCTAGACTGGCTCTAGTCGTTTACAAGTCAAGAAGAGAAATAACTCGAATTGTTGAGTTATCTGGGAACTATAGTTGGTTGGTCATCAAACTAAAAAGAGCCATATTAGAGTTTGGACCATTTTGAGTATTTATTACAATTTAGCCTGAAAGCAAGGCCCTAATTGTTAGCCTATGGCCACAAGGCTCTACACATGTGTTTTAGTCTTTTTTCTCTATTTAATCATCTTCATAAAGCTTATTTTGTCTTGAAAACTGGTGTGGAGTTCCCTGAAACATGACTGTGACAATGATAACAGATTTATGTGTATGCTAATGAACCTCGTTAACATAATTATTTAATCTGCTTTCACGGAGGCTCTGCCTTTCAAATATGCAAATTTGACCGCTACCATGATTACCCATGATAAGCTGTAATGAAAGTCAGACATCCACGAAATGTATGCAAAGCTTGTTTTCTTGTCTAGTTTATCATGTTTATTAACATCAACATTTGTTACTCTGGTTATTATAGGATCCATATTAATGAGCCGCGACACGACAAAACCAACAATGTGGTTGTGCGCCCAGCGCAGACTCAAATCAGCCTGGGCATCCGCCCAGTCTGAACAGAGTCTTCACTGTCCGCATGAAGGTAGCTTAGACCCTTAGTTACCCTTTCAGCACTTAGTGAAGGGTCTGGTCAGACTGGGTGGATGCCCAGGCTGATCTGAGTCTGCGCAGGGCGCACAACCACATTGTTGGTTTTCTCGCGTCGCGGCTCAAACGTTTGTTAAGAAACTACTGGCACACAGTATATTATCAAAGAATGCCAAAACACGTTTATTACATGCAGCAGGGTGACAATGTTGTCTTTCTCCTAACACTGAGGTAAGACATCCCCGGGGTGCCTTACCTCACAATCAGAAAAAGGAACTTTTGCCATTTCCAATGTGATAAAGATCTGAAAGCAGACAGTTAGATTGTCACCAGACATCGGAAAATCCAGACGAAAAGAAACCACCATGATGGTTTCTTTTTTCTCACAGATATTGCAAATATAATAGAATGAAAAAGAAACATCACAAACTTACTTGGATACGCACAGGCTGGGCGAAAACTATTTGCTTCTTAGAACTTTCAGACATGCTGGAAACCCATTTTGGGGTATTATGCAAACAGTCCAGACCCAGTTCAGACGCCGCAAAACGCGGCGTCTGGTCAGGATCTACACTATTTACTTACAGGAATTTCAATGCAAAGTACAATAAAATTGAAAACATTCACCAGAATCCCCTAAAATTAGAAATGGACTCCTACAAATGAGTGTACTGGTCAACAAAGGGTTAAAATCGCAAGTTTCTTTCTTTATTTCCTTCCATCTACTACAGTCATAATGGTTTCGCCCATATAGTGGGGAGGACCGTAATTAATGTTGTGAGACTTGTGGTCCGACCCTATCACTTGCATTTCTTTGGTTTAAAATTGAACCCACATAATGCCAGCTTGTCCATCAGTTCTTTCTTTCGCAGTCATAGAGGAGGTTGGACGCTATTTTTACGTGTGACTTATTATGAGGGCTCTCACGTTTGCATTAAAATAAAAATATGCGTCTCTGTCCGCTACTTCATGATGCAAATGTGTCTGTAGACATATTTTCATATTGGTCTCAGGACAAGTTAGGACAAGTCAGGCATCGTATTTCCGAAGCCCTGTCGTAATGATAAATAAGCCACTGACTGTCCGAACGGTGTTTGCATGCGAACTGTACATTATGTAAAGCTGAAATTGGATTTGAATGCTATACAGCAATAAAACAAAGTCAAGAGGCCATTGTCGATTATGTTGGTACAACTGAAAACTAGAAAATGAGATTGGGACAAGAATCATAATCATAATCGAGACTTTTGTAATCACTAAAACAAGTTTTACGAGAGGACACTCCCTTGACAAAAACAACAGAAAGAAATCTAAGGGTCCTTATCGCTACTCGGAATAGGGACCTTTACCGACCAGTCTATGCATCCATGTAACTTAGCAAGAGCTTTCAGCTTGATCCTGTAGACTCAGTGCAGTCCATATTGTGTGTGCGAACGGCAAAGCCTCTGGTCAGCCTGCGGATAAGCGCAGGCTGATCTGAGGCTTTGCTGTTCGCATTTACCCTGGAGATCTTTTAGGCGTGAAGTCTCGTACATTTGTTCTTAATAATTTCTGAGCACGCTATCTGAAGTGGAATGCCATGTTTAAGGCGCGGCCTTCGCCGAGAAGATATGGACAGGATTTCGAAATAAGAACAAAATTTATGTTTAAGGCGCGGCCTTCGCCGAGAAGATATGGACAGGATTTCGAAATAAGAACAAAATTTATGAACAACGACTTGGGTCACGGCACATATAGTTTCTTTTTGGTATTTTGCATTGCATTAAACACAATGTAGAGTTTTTGGTTATATGATTTGGTCAAATACCTTTGCTTATTCAAAAATAGGAATTATTGACCAAAGGGTTGTGGAGTCCGAAATGCCAGAATCAGTCAGAAATGTGAGACTCTAGGCCTGCAGTATTAATTCTATGACCAACATGACCATATAGTCTTATTGGATTCTTTCCGTTTCGTATCCAACAGGCCTTTCCCTCGCCTAGTTTCTGCTGCATAGTATAAAATCCTTGTTTTTTTTCAACGCATTATTCAAACTGAAGGCTACGACCAGCCGTAGCGCACCCATGCAGCAGACTGGGTCCGGTTGTTCTAAACGAAGGCGTTAGTCAGTGATTCGTTAAGTCTTCCAGTGCGCACAAAATCAAGAGGGCTCATATTTTTTGCTGAAAAAAGTGAGGAACCTTTGCACTGCAGAAGTTCCTGACATTTTTTTCGGCAAAAATGGTAGAGCTTTTGCGTTTGAAAATTTAACGTCTCGTTAACTAACGACGGTGGTAGGTTTGAACAACTGGACCCTTACCAGGGTCCTATGCTGTCCATTTTCGTTCAAGTTCAAAAAACTCTATATACTGAAGTGACACAAATTTAAGAGGACAGCCAAGATAGAAAATTTGATAAGGGTCCACAGCATTTGCCAGTAAGCCAACTTCTTTATAACACATTTACTAGAAACGCTAGTTCTTGAGGCATTTTACAACCATTCATAGGGAAGTATACACGGTATTCAGTATGACTGGTGACTGGTGTATTGATATATGTTTGTGTATGAAAACATGCATATTCAGTTTCTGTTAACATTGCATCGCAGATAATGTGCTACCATTCCTTGTTACGTAACAATCAAAGTAATCTTACATAAAGCACAATTTCATTAACTTAAACCATTCCGTTATTGCTGGAAACATTTGACTTTATGTCTTTCATTACGTACTATATTTTATTGCGGAAAATGCTTGGCGGTGAAATCCAGTTCCAATAGTTGTCTTACGATAGCTAGAAATGACAGATATAATCTTTCATTAAAATTAAATAAAATATTAAAGAAAGAAGCTATATCTTTAATAGTAATCATGCAATTTTATTAACGGTAAATACATGTATAATGGAAGAAAGGGTCTATGTCATAGGTTTAATTGGGATTAACGGCAGTTCTAATGCACTTACGTATATAAAGCGACGTCTAATTAAAGCTAACGTCCAAACTTCGGGACGGTACATCCTGCAGGTTGCATTCCACCGTTAATTTATTTTCAATACACGACAATGTTAACATCTTGTCATTTTATTACAAAACTGTACATACAAAGTTTTCCAAACCCGTCTTGCTTTAAAGTGTCATCCTAGCCTATCAATTTGAGATGGAAACACCCACTGCCTTCCCAACTCAGTAAGCTGCTAAGTTAGACGGAGTATGGCAACTACCGATTCGCACCCCCCCCCACCCCCCCCCAAAAAAAATAATAATAATAATAAATAAATAAAAATAGTTTTTTTCTACTAGGGTGCCAGTTACCAAAATCAACCCCATCTCCTTCTGATAAAATATTTCTCAATTAAATATGCCTTTTTGTAACTATCATTTGTTGGTCTTTTTATACTGCAAGAAATCAAACATGCATGATTGTCAGATGACGTCATCTCTCTTACAACGTAAACCTAATGTTCTCCCCCCAAAAGGCGGGACAAGTCCTCATGAATATTTAGTGGACTGTACCCTAGACCAAACTAACTTTTTGCAATATGCCATGAACTGAACAGTTTGAATGTTAGTTTGATACAATTTCATTGTGATCTCCAAGTTTGAAATGAATCCATAAAGAAATGTATTATTTATGACACTTTCACTATGTCGATTGAGGTTTCTGTAGCGAAATGACTGAAACTGATGATTTTGAGGATTAATGAAATTAAATAATGATTCTGTTGTTATTGTTTTATATCTATGGAAACATTATCTTTTCATAGGCTCCTTAATACTTCTCTGAATAATAAAAGACAAGAAAAATTTGGTTGAATCTTTTATACATAAGCATTTATTGGCAATTTTGTATATATATATACACCCCCTAAATTTGGTTAAAATCTTGGTATTTGGATGCTATTTAACACACAAATGCAGTCAAACTGGTTTAACAGTCCAAATCTGCGTACCAAAAGAAGCAGAGAAACAAGGTTGATATGAATTTAAGGCAAATGTTTGGTTAAAATTATATTTTTCCTCAAAAAATACCTTTTTACATGCAGAGGTCTCCGAAAAGCGATGCTTTCTGTCTTTCGCAGAATCGCATATGTCATGGTTTTATCGGCTTTTAAATGTTTCCAAGTGTTCCAGATGCTTTTTCATTAACCGCATAATGTTAAATTTGACTAATGTGAAATAATTTACAATCGAAACTTATAGTATGATAATATAGTAGCTTTCCTACCCTCCCCCTATCCCACCCCTTGATTCTACCTGGAGAAAAAGGTTGTTTTCATTTTTGCTGATGATCCTAGGCCTAAAGCATCAAATCATCAATTACAACAACAATCTCACTATGCATAACACACAGAAGAATGCACTTTTAATGGTCAAAGGGACACATATCTCTAGATATGCAGCTAAAGTGAAACCGAAAGTAAGAAATAGAGCCACGGTCAATCTGACTTACTGCGCTTTAGGTTGCATTCCACCATTGATTTCCCATAGACGACAATGTTAACATCTGGTCATTTTATTACAAAACTGTACATACAAAGTTTTCCAAACCCGTCTTGCTTTAAAGTTTCACCCTAGCCTATCAATTTGAGATAAAAACATCCACTGCCTTCCCAACTCAGTAAGCCGCTAAGCTAGACTGACTATGGCAACCACCGATTCGCAGCCCCCAAATATAGCATATCTTTCTACTAGGGTGTCAGTTACCAAAATCAACCCCATCTCCTCCTGGTAAAAAAAATCTCAATTAAATATGCCTTTTTGTAACTATCATTTGTTGGTCTTTTTTATACTGCAAGAAATCAAACATGCATGATTGAGAGATGACGTCATCTCTTTTACAATGTAAACCTAATGTTCTCCCCCCAAAAGGCGGGACAATTCCTCATGAATATTTAGTGGACTGTACCCTAGACCAAACTAACTTTTTGCAATATGCCATGGACTGAACAGTTTGAATGTTAGTTTGATACAATTTCATTGTGATCTCCAAGTTTGAAATGAATCCATAAAGAAATGTACCATTTATGACACTTTCACTATGTCGATTGAGGTTTCAGTAGCGAAATGACTGAAACTGATGATTTTGAGGATTAATGAAATTAAATAATGATTCTGTTGTTATTGTTTTATATCTATGGAAACATTATCTTTTCATAGGCTCCTTAATACTTCTCTGAATAATAAAAGACAAGAAAAATTTGGTTGAATCTTTTATACATAAGCATTTATTGGCAATTTTCTATATATATATACACCCTCTAAATTTGGTTAAAATCTTGGTATTTGGATGCTATTTAACACACAAATGCAGTCAAACTGGTTTAACAGTCCAAATCTGCGTACCAAAAGAAGCAGAGAAACAAGGTTGATATGAATTTAAGGCAAATGTTTGGTTAAAATTATTTTTTTCCTCAAAAAATACATTTTTACATGCAGAGGTCTCCGAAAAGCGATGCTTTCTGTCTTTCCCAGAATCGCATATGTCATGCTTTTATCGGCTTTTAAATGTTTCCAAGTGTTCCAGATGCTTTTTCATTAATCGCATAATGTTAAATTTGACTAATGTGAAATAATTTACAATCGAAACTTATAGTATGATAATATAGTAGCTTTCCTACCCTCCCCCTACCTCACCCCTTGATTCTACCTGAAGAAAAAGGTTGTTTTCATTTTTGCTGATGATCCTAGGCCTAAAGCATCAAATCATCAATAACAACAACAATCTCACTATGTATAACACACAGAAGAATGCACTTTTAATGGTCAAAGGGACACATATCTCTAGATATGCAGCTAAAGTGAAACCGAAAGTAAGAAATAGAGCCACAGTCAATCTGACTTACTGTGCTTTAGGTTGCATTCCACCATTAATTTTCCATTAAACGACAATGTTAACATCTTGTCATTTTATTACAAAACTGTACATACAAAGTTTTCCAAACCCGTCTTGCTTTAAAGTTTCACCCTAGCCTATCAATTTGAGATAAAAACATTCACTGCCTTCCCAACTCAGTAAGCCGCTAAAAGACTGACTATGGCAACCACCGATTCGCACCCCCCAAAAATAGCATATCTTTCTACTAGGGTGTCAGTTACCAAAATCAACCCCATCTCCTCCTGGTAAAAAAAATTCTCAATTAAATATGCCTTTTTGTAACTATCATTTGTTGGTCTTTTTTATACTGCAAGAAATCAAACATGCATGATTGACAGATGACGTCATCTCTCTTACAATGTAAACCTAATGTTCTCCCCCCAAAAGGCGGGACAATTCCTCATGAATATTTAGTGGACTGTACCCTAGACCAAACTAACTTTTTGCAATATGCCATGAACTGAACAGTTTGAATGTTAGTTTGATACAATTTCATTGTGATCTCCAAGTTTGAAATGAATCCATAAAGAAATGTACCATTTATGACACTTTCACTATGTCGATTGAGGTTTCTGTAGCGAAATGACTGAAACTGATGATTTTGAGGATTAATGAAATTAAATAATGAGTCTGTTGTTATTGTTTTATATCTATGGAAACATTATCTTTTCATAGGCTCCTTAATACTTCTCTGAATAATAAAAGACAAGAAAATTTGGTTGAATCTTTTATACATAAGTATTTATTGGCAATTTTCTATATATATATACACCCCCTAAATTTGGTTAAAATCTTGGTATTTGGATGCTATTGAACACACAAATGCAGTCAAACTGGTTTAACAGTCCAAATCTGCGTACCAAAAGAAGCAGAGAAACAAGGTTGATATGAATTTAAGGCAAATGTTTGGTTAAAATTATTTTTTTCCTCAAAAAATACATTTTTACATGCAGAGGTCTCCGAAAAGCGATGCTTTCTGTCTTTTGCAGAATCGCATATGTCATGCTTTTATCGGCTTTTAAATGTTTCCAAGTGTTCCAGATGCTTTTTCATTAACCGCATAATGTTAAATTTGACTAATGTGAAATAATTTACAATCGAAACTTATAGTATGATAATATAGTAGCTTTCCTACCCTCCCCCTACCCCACCCCTTGATTCTACCTGAAGAAAAAGGTTGTTTTCATTTTTGCTAATGATCCTAGGCCTAAAGCATCAAATCATCAATTACAACAACAATCTCACTATGCATAACACACAGAAGAATGCACTTTTAATGGTCAAAGGGACACATATCTCTAGATATGCAGCTAAAGTGAAACCGAAAGTAAGAAATAGAGCCACGGTCAGTCTGACTTACTGCGCTTTAGGTTGCATTCCACCATTAATTTTCCATTAAACGACAATGTTAACATCTTGTCATTTTATAACAAAACTGTACATACAAAGTTTTCCAAACCCGTCTTGCTTTAAAGTTTCACCCTAGCCTATCAATTTGAGATAAAAACATCCACTGCCTTCCCAACTCAGTAAGCCGCTAAGCTAGACTGACTATGGCAACCACCGATTCGCACCCCCCAAAATAGCATATCTTTCTACTACGGTGTCAGTTACCAAAATCAACCCCATCTCCTCCTGGTAAAAAAAAATCTCAATTAAATATGCCTTTTTGTAATTATCATTTGTTGGTCTTTTTTTATACTGCAAGAAATCAAACATGCATGATTGACAGATGACGTCATCTCTCTTACAATGTAAACCTAATGTCCCCCCCCCCACCCCCAAAAGGCGGGACAAGTCCTCATGAATATTTAGTGGACTGTACCCTAGACCAAACTAACTTTTTGCAATATGCCATGAACTGAACAGTTTGAATGTTAGTTTGATACAATTTCATTGTGATCTCCAAGTTTGAAATGAATCCATAAAGAAATGTACCATTTATGACACTTTCACTATGTCGATTGAGGTTTCTGTAGCGAAATGACTGAAACTGATGATTTTGAGGATTAATGAAATTAAATAATGATTCTGTTGTTATTGTTTTATATCTATGGAAACATTATCTTTTCATAGGCTCCTTAATACTTCTCTGAATAATAAAAGACAAGAAAAATTTGGTTGAATCTTTTATACATAAGCATTTATTGGCAATTTTCTATATATATATACACCACATAAATTTGGTTAAAATCTTGGTATTTGGATGCTATTTAACACACAAATGCAGTCAAACTGGTTTAACAGTCCAAATCTGTGTTCCAAAAGAAGCAGAGAAACAAGGTCGATATGAATTTAAGGCAAATGTTTGGTTAAAATTATATTTTTCTTCAAAAAATACCTTTTTACATGCAGAGGTCTCCGAAAAGCGATGCTTTCTGTCTTTCCCAGAATCGCATATGTCATGCTTTTATCGGCTTTTAAATGTTTCCAAGTGTTCCAGATGCTTTTTCATTAACCGCATAATGTTAAATTTGACTAATGGGAAATAGTTTACAATCGAAACTTATAGTATGATAATATAGTAGCTTTCCTACCCTCCCCCTACCCCACCCCTTGATTCTACCTGAAGAAAAAGGTTGTTTTCATTTTTGCTGATGATCCTAGGCCTAAAACATCAAATCATCAATTACAACAACAATCTCACTATGCATAACACACAGAAGAATGCACTTTTAATGGTCAAAGGGACACATATCTCTAGATATGCAGCTAAAGTGAAACCGAAAGTAAGAAATAGAGCCACGGTCAATCTGACTTACTGCGCTTTAGGTTGCATTCCACCATTAATTTTCCATTAAACGACAATGTTAACATCTTGTCATTTTATTACAAAACTGTACATACAAAGTTTTCCAAACCCGTCTTGCTTTAAAGTTTCACCCTAGCCTATCAATTTGAGATAAAAACATCCACTGCCTTCCCAACTCAGTAAGCCGCTAAGCTAGACTGACTATGGCAACCACCGATTCGCACCCCCCCCCCAAAATAGCATATCTTTCTACTAGGGTGTCAGTTACCAAAATCAACCCCATCTCCTCCTGGTAAAAAATTCTCAATTAAATATGCCTTTTTGTAACTATCATTTGTTGGTCTTTTTTATACTGCAAGAAATCAAACATGCATGATTGACAGATGACGTCATCTCTCTTACAATGTAAACCTAATGCTCTCCCCGAAAAAGGCGGGGCAAGTCCTCGTGAATATTTAGTGGACTGTACCCAGCAATATTCTGTTATGGTGGTGTATGAGTGAAATTTTGGATTTGTGGGCACTTTCGCGGCATGACGGGCAACCGGGCTCATTGAAGTCAGTAAACATACCTAAAACCATTTTGCCCGGTTGCCAGCTCAACAGACATCATATAAGGTCAAAATGAGGTCAAAGGTCATTTAGTGCGTTTTTATATAGCAGTTTGTGAGTGAATTATTCAGTGTATAGGCACTTTCGCGGAATAAGAGGCAACTATGTCAAATGAAGTAAGTAAACATACCATAAAAGCTTTTGCCATTTTGCCGACGTCGTATTTAATTATAACTAGGTCAAAGGTCAGTAAGTACACTTTTGAATAGTGGTTTATTATACCATTAATTCTAAAACAGTCTTTTAAGTTACCAATAGCCCATAAGCCTGCCACCACCCGTCTGAAGGAGAGACTTTCTACACTTTTTGTTTTTCCAAAAGTATATTAAAACATTACAATATACAATGCTCTGCTGTCTGACTGTCGGTGCGTTTGACAGTCATCGCCAATTTAAATACGTTACCATATAAATCTGCTGAATACGTCTGTTCCTATACTTCTCAGTCAAATAAATCTTAAAACGGATTTAAAACTTGCTGCTTAAAAATTTGCGTTGCTTTTCTGTACAGTTAAGACAGTTATCTCTTGTAGAGCATAACTGTAACCTACGTTACTGAGTTTTTCCCAGAATAATGGACAAACTATTATATTTTGGATAAAGTTACCATTTTACTGAAACAAGCAAATATTTACCGTCATTTTACATTAATGCAAGTAAAAACAAAAATTATGGGTGTATCAAACCATGCAGAAACTTGCAGCGTTACATACGTTACCGGGCGTATGTTATCAGAAATCATAAACCAGAAACATGGAGAAAAAGCAATTCTTTTGTCCCTATATTAGTAGTTTTCATGTAGTCATATAAGATAAAGATGCAGACAGAATAAAATAAGGAATCACTGAACGGCGAGCAATGACTCTCAAGATGCTCTGTAGTGACCCAAATTTTTAAAACTATGTCAATGCATCCTCTTTTCATGCTGGTACAACAGGCTTTTGTAGATGTCTGGAAATAGAGTGATCTGGACTCTGCCCGTGTCGATACGAAAGAATGAACTGCCTTAAGTTTACAATATCTCCAGATAGCTAAGAGGCATTTCGTACATTGAGCAGGTGCCATAATCAATGCTCAGGTTTTGCAGTGGCATAGATAGGTACCACGATGTCTGTTGATGCCTTAAGTTTACAATATCTCCAGAGGCATTTCGTACATTGAGCTGGTGCCATAATCGAGGCTCAGGTTTTGCAATGGCATAGATAGGTGCCATGATGTCTGTTGATGTCTTTCAATAGCTTGAACCGACACTGCAGTGTTTACAGGCGTCTTCTAGTAGATTAAGATGGTACCCTTTTGTCTATAGACCTCTTTGTAAAGCTTTATCTGCAGTGTTACGCACGTTACGCAGTATGCATGAGCAAACATGGATATTAGCATTGCCACTACAGTGGTATTTTAGCATACTGACATTGAGGACATTTGGTGGCCAGAACTGGTATAATACTCACACAACATGACTTGTAGAAGAATGAAATGGTAAAACATAGATGTCTTGTAATTTTCTTAGCCGGCACAGCAGTGGGAAACGTGACCATGTAGTAGGTTAACCTCGGATAACAATCGCCTTTGCTGCTTTCTCAAAATGCTTTCACTATCTCTACTTATTCAGATGAGCTGAGATACCAGAACAAGTTTAACAGTAGGTGATTTGATGCCTGAAGCTTGCATTAGAGTAAATGTCTTGTAGTTGTAAGAGCTTGAACAACAGTTTAGGAATGTTTAATAGTAGATTGTATTGATGATTAAGTCCCCTTGGTGATTTGTAGTGTAGTTATATTTTTACCCCTTCCCTTCCATACATACATGAAGTCTATATATATTAACACCTTGAATTATAACTGGCTTTATTCACTTATGATGTCATAACTGTTAAACGACAAATGTAGTATTAAGATTCCTTGGGAAATTGGGTATAAACCTTGGAATTGGGGATAACTTGGACAATTGTTACAATTTTCACCCCGCTCCCTCTCCCACCTCCTTGATTCATCTTGTTTCCTTTGTATTTATATAGTAAGCAGCATGTTTTTTTTCTTCAATATTTTACTTGTACCGTATGCATATGCACACGTAGACAACGTTTCAAGTTACTTTTAAGACATTTCTAAAACATCAACAGTTTTCAGGTACGAAATTAAAACACTTCCTATAACGTAAACTACAAAGGATAATGACTTTTAGTAAAATTAAATTCATTATGAATCTCTAGGAGAGGCGATTCAGATGAGGACCAACATAATGTCGTATGGCCCATAGCAATATTTAGATTCGATTTATCATATATGCTTCCCATGAACTTCCTATGAACCTATAAACTTGTCTGTGTTAACGAAAATTACACGCGATGCTGTAAGACTGATACAAGTCGTATATGTTACAGTTTTGAAAAACTTTGCACGTATAACATAAATTCCCATTAGAATAAAAAGCACGAGTCGATGAGTTTCAAAATTTCTGTCGACAATTTTGATATTCTTGATTGAACATATAAAATACTCCTGTATATCTGAAAATTTATTCTAGACATGTTAATGTGTAGTTTATGTCTAAATATAGTTTGAAAATGGATCAATATTTAGATTCGATTTATCATATATGCTTCCCATGAACTTTCTATGAACCTATAAACCTGTCAGTGTTAACGTAAATTACACGCGATGCTGTAAGACTGATACAAATCGTATATGTTACAGTTTTGAAAAACTTTGCATGTATAACATAAATTCCCATTAGAATCAAAAGCACGAGTCGATGAGTTTCAAAATTTCTGTCGACAATTTTGATATTCTTGATTGAACATATAAAATACTCCTGTATATCTGAAAATTTATTCTAGACATGTTAATGTGTATTTTATGTCTAAATATAGTTTGAATTGTCCACTTTGTAAACTTTATTAACTAGAAAACATCTATAAACACAAAACATGAATAATACCACATATTCTATATCATTGAAGCTATTATATTAATATTGATTTATATGATTAATTTACCATTTTGGTAACGTAAAGTACATGAAATTGATTTATCTGCATTGTATTTGATATGCTTCACAGCTTAGTCTCAAAATTCTTGCTTGTTTATGTGAAAACACCAAAAAAATTTACCGCTATTAAGTTGCACTAGATTTCAGATTGCAACTCTAAACAATTTATGTATCGTAAACAACACATGCTAATGAAACCAGCGTTTTTATGTAAATTTTGAGCTAGAAATATATGATAGCTTGCTCATAAAGATGAAATTTACCAAGTCTAAAATCATTGTTCATATATTTATGCAGTGAAGTCTTTGATTTATGAAATATGAAAGTTATATCTATGAATGCATGTATTTTACGAAAATAAGTGTACAGACGGACACAAACACAGTTTTAATTGAACAAAAATTGTTCAAGTATGCTTTACAATTGTCGCACGAGGTTTTTGATGTGTTCAGCATTTAACTGCGGTGATATCTATATCCCAAATTTACAATAACCATTTTCTAAACAGTTTTTCGTGATTTTGCACTTAATGACCTTTGACCTCGTTTATACGGTACACAATGGGCAATCAGGGTTGGCAACCGGCAAAAATTAAACGAGGACATATCGGCAAGTATTTTTAGCATGGTTGCCAATCATGCCGCGAAAGTGCCCACAAACTCATTTTCTAGAGCTCTTTTCTCGAATCCGCCACCTGACTATGTCGGAAACCCGGCGTAATTCCGTATCGTCGTTTCTCACGGGCTGACGTCTGGTTTAACGCCGCCGCAAGCGTGTAATTTTGGTGCAAAGTAGTTCACTTTGAAAGTGGAAATATGAAAGTGCATTAGAATGGAGATAGCTGTATTGAAATTTGTCATTTGGGGAATGACAATTTTGAGCGCAGTTATCCCGGCCCCTAATTCATGACCCTCTTTAACGAGCTAATGCACTAAAGCGGCTTTTTCATTTACATCACAACAGAGCCAAAAACGTTCTGAATATTGAAATAGCCGCCAAATCATGTTAGTGAAAATACAGTTAACAAGTGATGAGACAATGCGATTGCTGTGTTACTTTTTCATTCTTATCAGACATCACAGACATTCTGGCGTCAGTTTCTCCAACTGATCAGACAATTTTGAACCTAATGACACAGTCACAGAAAAAACATCAGATAAAAATTGACAGTTTTCTTGTAATATAGAGTCTATCTTTGGTTCTGTTTGTTCTGTATGTCAATGTTAAATGCCTTATTGTTGGGTTTAGCTATAAACAACAGCTAGTAATATTAGTCCCTTGACAGGAATCGATACATGATTCTTTCTAATTCTATCAAGGAGTTCCAAGGATGATCAACCATTAATACTTTTGTTTGATGCTAAATGATTGTCGGACAATCATAAAATTACTAAATCACCATTTGTGACCCTTGCATCAAAATGTAAAACAGAACCGACGGAGAGGAATATACGATAGTTTACAATAACCCCCACATTTAATGTATATAAATCGCCTACTTCATACACCAACATTTAAACTTTTTATGGACTAAGGGTAAAGGTTTTCCAGTACCCTGCTAGCCACAGGGGCAGTGGATGTTAGAAGCCCACATACTCTTGGGCACAGCAGTATGAAGGACAAAGCTATCCCTCTCCTTTTGCTTCCTTTATCATTCCCGGAACTGAAAAAGGTATCCAGTTTTGACAGAGAGACGCTGACCCAACGACATTCTTAACCATAAGCGAGTGGAAAAAGGACATAAATATTTGTGCATACACGAGACAAGATTCAATGTGACTGGAGTACGAAAGCTCCAAAATATGTATTTTGAAAAAAATACGCTTTCGCGAAGAGGTTTAAAAGACTAACGGTGTAAAAATGTTGAACATGACGGCTGAGTCAAAAAGGACTATGGCTGTGTACGTAAGCTGCGCAAAAAGATTTTGGTTGGTTGATTTGATGCTTAACGTCCACGGTAAACAACTAAGGTCATGCTGGGACGGTCAGTTAACCTAACCACACTATTCCTGGGCAGGCTTAGACCTCCTAAGCGATTAACCAGTACTAAGTGCACATACTTTCGCCAGTAACTGACAACTGCCCTTCTTGACTCAGCGGAAGGAGAAACGAAAGTATGTGGCCAGACCGGGATTCGAACCCAGGACCTCTGACTTACGAGTCAGGTGCCCTACCGATTGCGCTACCCGGCCCGGCTACGCAAAAAGACAGGGAATAATCATGAGCTAATACAATATTGATTTTCCGCCCTCAAAACTAAAAGGGAAAGAAGTATGCACTGAATTGACAAAAGTTCACAATAGAGACGCTCGGAAAATCGAATGAACCCAGTAAGCTAAAAGAAACATGAAACATCTTAAATTGATATAGTGGATATTACGTATTCCTTAAATACGATACTTTGAAATGTCACACGCTAACTGACATAGAATCAGAAAGGCTAGAATTTTAACGGGTGGATAACACTCCGGACTACCAATCCAGGGGTCGCAAGATCGATCCCCGGTTTCTCCGGTCTTTCGGATGAGACTTTAAACCGAGGTCCCGTCTCCATATGACCTCGTTGTTGGTGGGAGTTCAACCCGAGTTCACTCACTCACTTTTATAACGGACTGGCGTGGACTCGTCGCGGCCATATGTTTGTTATCACAGAATCAGTTGAAAAGCCACAAATCTCGAGCAGGATCTCAGCATCTCCTCTTGATAATATATGAGCCGCGACACGAGAAAACCAACAACGTGGTTGTGCGCCCAGCGCAGAGTCAGATCAGCCTGGGCATCCGCCAAGCCTGATCAGAGTCTTCCCTAAGTGCTTAAAATGTAGCTAAGGTTCTAAGCTACCTTCATGCGGACAGCGAAGACTCTGATCAGACTGGGCGGATGCCCAGGCTGATCTGAGTCTGCGCTGGGCGCACAACCACATTGTTGGTTTTCTCGTGTCGCGGCTCATATATACTTTTACCATTCTTTGCTGCCATATAATTGTTTCCTTTCATCCTGAGGATTACAATTAGACAACTGAATGAGGTGTATACAAAACAGTATTAGCAAAGCCACGCTCGTAAATCATGATATTTGTGATTTTTCATGCATTTTGGGCACACGTCCAGAACGGGATGATTTCATGCATTTTGGGCACACGTCCAGAACGGGATGATTTCTTTCTATTTGCGTTACCATCAGAAAAAAAAATCTAACACAAATGTTGAAAGAATACTCAGTAGGACTGTTCAGATTGTAGACAAAATGTTGCTGGAACGATCTATTTATTGGCTTGCGCTTTCGAGCGCAAGCCAGTATTCAAGTGGTTTAGTGATACCGAGTTATTTTCGGAAGAAACGATACGTCACGCTTAGTCGGAAAATACCAGGAGAGTGTGTACACAGTGAGTGTGTACTGCAACGATTCGTTCTAAACTTTTTTTAGGGCAGCAATTAAGCCAAAGAGATCGGAAAGTTCGTTCCGGTTTAAGCAGCATTTCTTCATTATTTTCTTCACAGACATAACAAACGAATATCTCGTCCGATTTTGCCTATTTTTATCTATATCCGATTTGCCTCATCTGCTAAAAATAACGATGGAAACTTTATTCTATTTTTGATAGTTCATGTATTTTTTTTTAATATTTCCGTTAAAAAGCACGTTTTTCTTTTACAAGTGCCTTGAACTTGGCCACATTTCGTTTGCTTTTTATAAACTGATGGCATAAAAAATGAAACTGTGAATGCAATGCAAAGTATTTGGCTTTTCATCCTAAGAAATATACCAAAACTTGTGTAAGAAACAGTGTTTATATATAGCTTAGCGCAAAGCATTAGCTTTTCCAAAAAATCATGCAGCGGCGTCGCGAAAACTAGGTCTTAGGGCATCGCATAATCTGACTAGTCAGAGCAGCCGGCACACTGTCCAGAGCCGTTGCATTCGTTGGATCTGATCATTCTTTTTCGGCATATATATATATTCTTCATCTTTCATGCTGAGGCCAGACTGATCAGACCGCGCTTATGCCAGAGTGGGCTGATCTGTGTATCAGTGTAAAATCTGAAAGAGCAGAGTTCAAATTTATTGTTTAAATTTAGAAACAAGCGCTTTTGACGATTTTCTTCCCTTATCACATATACTGAAAAGTGATAAATTTCATTTGTCGGGAGTTCATGGAAATACGAACACAATGGGTTCCGTGCTTTGTTGTTCCCAAATGGTGTAAAGCGAGCTATTGTCCCAAACAACAGCAGCATGCATTTTCTTCTCAGAGTGTCAAAATTTTGTTCCAGTCACTGCCACTGATGACACTTAAACCAAAAATAAACTTCAGTAAATATGAATTCATTGTCTTCTTTTGATGCCAAGTTCAGATGTGCCAAGATTCCATAGACATGGGTTTGAAACAGCCTTTCCTAAAATTTTGATTCAGACTAAATGCGACTCAACAGCCGTGAAGAAAAGACTTGAAATAGGTCCATATAGTTATTTTCCTTGAGACATGCCTAAAACGGCCGACCAAAACGTTGGAAAACCGTTGTTGTTTTTTTTTTTTTTTTTTGTGTGTGTGTGTGTGTGTGTGTGTGTGTGTGTGTGTGTGTTTAAATATTTTTTTCAATTTGTTTTTCAAATAAATTCTACACTTGTTTTTACCTTACACCCGTGGATAATGCCACCATTCAATAAGTAAGAAATTAAATACTTTGCTAAATAAAAGTTAGCAACAGAAAGTGCACTAACAATCGGGTTCACTTCAATAAACAACTCATGAAAATTTCACAGTCTTAGCTGGGCAAGCCTTCCTTTTAAAAAGGAAATTTTATTTACTTAATATCCAGTTTATTGATTGTTAGCTACATGTAAGTTTTAGAAGTCCAAAACTGAGGTTTAATAGTCTAATTTGTTTTGTGTCATATACTGTATAAGTAGTTTTGACTCAGTGTGTGTGTGTGTGTGTGTGGGGGGGGGGGGGGGGTCTCAAATGTTTTTCTTCGTTTTGTCAGTTTATGTTTCATAATTATTTCCCTTTAGCATATCAGAGTTGAGCTTCAAGCAAATTCTGAGCATGCTGAAGAAAACCGGTGAACGCATTTGTTTTATTTAAGTAAGTCACGTTTCACCCGAAGGTTACTGAACAGTGCATACAAGGACCATATAAATGATAGTGGTAAAAGTACCCAAATCATAAGTCCGAACTCGTAGTTCGCAGGAAGATTCAAGCAGCCATTGGAGAATATGGTGAACTCCTGACGCTGGTCAAGAAACGGAAACTAAGGTGGTGTGGCCTCGTCTCAAGGTCTTCTGGTTTAGCAAAGACGATTCTTCAGGGCGCAGTGAAAGGAAAAAGAAAAAGAGGTAGACAGATGAAGAGTTGAGAAGACAATATCAAGGAGTGGACAGGAATGGATTTTGCCAGCTCAACTAGGGCAGCTGAAGACAGGACAAGGTGGAAAGGGATTGTTTCGAAGTCATCTGTGGTGCCCCAACGACCTAGTAAGGTTATGGGATAGAATAGAACAGAATATATTATAATACTGTGAAAGACAATTTTACATGTACCTCAGAGGAAGTTGCAGCTGTTTGGTCTGTTCTGAATAACCCGAGCATCTGGTTGAAATAACATGTCAGAGATATTTAAATGAGATTAAAACTTGTTGCAGATGCGCATCTTACAGCAAACATCAAGTAATGTTTTACAGGTTTACAACGGTTTTATAAGTTTTCGGTAAATTTATGTGCTCATTTTCAATTTTATTACATCTGAAACATTGCATTAGACTATGAATTCTGGTATCGATCAATGCAATAAAAGTAAAGATGTACCATTAAACATTACATAAACTAATTAAAATTGACGTGAAGCCAAAACAGCTGAATCGTCATGGTTATCATTAAATTTCTACAGCTTTCTGTTGCTTGAAAGCTGCATATAAAGATAATACAGAAATCAAAGACAAATATCCCACTGAGTCCCCGACTGTTGATGGGATTTTTTTTTCGATCTCGGTAAGTGTCCAAGTGCAGTAAATGCAGAAAATATGACTATGTTGGAAAATATAACAACATATCAATTAAAAATTCGTAAAATACTCCGGTAACACTATGTAGTTTAACAAGATAAGAAGGTATTCATGTGAGAGATGCCATTGATTTGGAAAACCGCTTTTGAATAAAAAACCAAAAGGTACGTCTTGTTCGATTTGATTTGATTTTTTTATTGCAAATTATATTTTTCTTTATTTTTAAACACATGCCAATGTAGATAGGACATCTGTGACACACTAAGGTAGAATAAATGAATGAGCCGAAAAACGACAAAACCAACAAAGCTGCATGTGCGCGCAGCGAAAACTCGGATCCACCCAGTCTGATCAGAGTCTTCGCTGTGTGTTTAAAGGGAAGGTAAGGGTCTTCGCTATGTACTTAAAGGGTAGCTAAGGTCCTAAGCTACCTCCATTCAGACAGCGAAGACTCTGATCAGACTGGGCAGTTGCCAAAGCTGATTTGAGCCTTCACTAGGCGCACCTGCCACTTTGTTGGTTTTGTCGTGACGCTGCCCACTAACCGAACTTTCTGGGTATAGTCTCACCAAATCTTCTTCCTGCATTTTCCAACGAACCTTGAAAAATCATTCCTGTTATGGCTGTACGTGTTCTCGCCATAAAAGAGTCTAGTATCTATGTCTGATTTCATCTTGGGATGCTCTGGTGCGGTTTAAAGAGACTGCACTGACACGGAGTTTGCATAATTTTCTGCACTTGTGTTAAAATTGCCTGTCTCCTGAGAGCATCAAAAATTTAATATATTCTGCCCAACATCTCTGTTAAAATGGCTTTCCTTTATATAAATTGGCTCAAAGGCACAGCTGCATTAATTTCAATAAAAGTGTCGCCATTTGAACATATCTGTTGACAAAAAGTGTAAACAAGCGAACATTAGAATGGCAGTCATTATAAGAGGCACCTTAGCCATTCTTACGAAGAACCGCAATGTTTGCTCCTACCTGTATGTAATAACTGGCTTTCATAAGAAACTTATTGAGTTAAGTTTACTGGTCGACCCATATTAATATGGGAGGAATCGTAGTTTTTGTACATTTTAGGTTATGACTGGACTCGTATTTTTACGGGGGGACCCGAAAATTGGCGGATAGATCGGTATTAAAGGTTGGTTCGACCCGTAAACTACCGGTTGATTCGACTTTTACGGGTACACCTGTTAATACTCGTAAAATACGGATGGACTCGTATTATGTGGGTCGAATTTATTAGGTGTGCTTCATCTATCCAAAATAAAATAAGGGTCAGTCCGCAAATTTACGGGTCGACCAGTATTTCATAAATACAGGTCTATCAGTGCCAATGACCCTTTTTGTACAAAACGTTTTTGCAAGCAGCTATGCAGTGCCGGCAAATGAGAGATTTTTGTCGCGTGGGAAGAAAAAAGTTCGCCAGTACTGCTAAAGATGTTAAAATATCGCGTGCTACACGAAATTGGGAGATTCTAATTATATTGATTCCTTAGAAGTAGTTGTTATTACACCAAGGCATAAAACTGATATATAGGACACATGTGTGATATACTGTATATTGAAAGACAATTCCGAGATTATATCACATATGAGCCGCGACACGAGAAAACCAACAATGTGGTTGTGCGCCCAGCGCAGACTCAAATCAGCCTGGGCATCCGCCCAGTCTGATCAGACTCTTCGCTTTGCGCTTATGGGGTAGCTAAGGGTCTAAGCTACCTCCATGCGGACAGCGAAGACTGTCCGCACAACCACTTTGTTGGTTTTCTCGTGTCGCGGCTCATATGTTCTATAATGATATTATGTCCCAAGGTCTGACACTGACTGAAATTTTGGGGCAATTAAGACAGTCATAAGACCGATATGTATATATTAATAAGCAAAAATAAGAAGCAAAGACAATCCTATTATGCAACAGTCCAGGGACAAAGGAAATACCCCGCCTCACAAGGTAATGACATAACAAGGTCATAAAAAACATTAAAGAGTGGTACCACTCTTAGGCTTACTTTTCTTATACCATTTTCAACATTTAACGAACGCCACAATAGCTTCTAGACGGATGGATGGATGATCTGCAATTTACGTCCTTTTCAACAGTATTTCTGTCATATCTAAATGATGGGAGGATGATAATGAAAGGCTGTGTGCAGTGGAACCCGTTTTACGATGGGAATGATTTTCGCATCAAGCCGGGCTCGAACCCGGGTCCGCTAGATCAGCCAGCGCTTAACCCACTGAGCTACGGGGCTCACAATAGCTTCTAGAATCTTTGAAAGATGTACTTCGCGCGAATAGAGAAAACACAAGAATGCAAGAGTATAAGTGATGGATGGATAGGTGACTTACGACTTAACGTCCTCTCCAACGATATTTCAGTGCAATGGAACCATGTTTACGGTTGAAAATATTTCGGGACCGCTAGATCAGCGGGCCAGCGTTTGACCCACTAAGCTACTGGGCTTTATTTATTTATAAATGAAGATAGCCACGAAAGGCCATGGTAAGCAATATTGACTACCGTAGAACGTGGCAGGCTTCCATCCACTTTTTGACTGTGCCAAAACTGTCTTATGTGAAGCCACACACAGGCTAACTGTTGATCGGAAAATCGTTTTGGCGATATTGCGTGAATATGAATTCCCTCGACAATAGACCCAGCGGGCACATGACGTCCAAATGGCGTCGTACTAACGTCGATGCGACGTCATGACGTCGCATAGACGTCGGTGCGACGTCATTACGACGTCATGAGCCTGTTGGGGATTATTTCCAAGTGTTTATGACCGTCATTACTGCAAGTGACCTTAATAAGAATAGCAATTTTAAGGTGAATCGTTACGCTTTCAGGGGAAGCGGATCTGTCATTTTTGGCTTAGTCTCACTTCTAAATGGGGTCAGCTCTTAAAGGGAACAATTTGCTCTTCCATGAGCATGTTCTTTTATTTTAAGGGCCACTGTGCTGTTTTTCAACAGGTATTGAAATAACAGGAAATGACTGGCACCATTTTATCTAAAAGAACGTTCAAAACTGCAAAGACAAATTCCAAAGGGTTAAAAAGTTATAAGAAATTTAAATATTAATTATCTGAAAATATGCAAGGACCCCTATGATGTCAATTAAGTAATTCATATATTAAAAACTTAAGGAAAATCTATAATAATTTTATATTCTTTCATACTTGTTTCTCCTAAAACAGATTAAGTGTGACAAGTTACATCATCTGATGGAAAAAAGAGTAAAAAATAATGCTTCAGAATATGGTGATAACAACTGGAATCAAAATTACATTATGCAAGTAAACTTGCAGAAAAAAGTGGGCGGGGCTTAAAATCTAATTTGCATTAACTTCAACTGTCAATAATTGCAGTTTGGGTTAAAATATGTCGAGGGGGGTTTCAGCGATCTGTTTCTTATATAAGGAGTTTCTGGAAAAGGTAAAGAAAAAAAGTGCAGTAGCCTTTTAAGAGTAGACCCCCTTTTACAAGGAATTCGCCTTCCGATAAACCAAACAGGAAGTCACGAAAGTTAAGGCCATGCCCATAAACCTTTACTGAAATTAGCAAAAAAGCAGGCACTTGTGAAAAGTTCTAAGGCTTTGTAAAAACAGGAGATGGAGAGGGAAATAACCCAGCGGGCACATGACGTCGAAATGACGTCGAACTGACGTTGATGCGACGTCGTCACGTCGCATCAACGTCAGTACGCCGTCATTCCGACGTCATGTGCCTGCTGGGAAAAACCAGCGCCAGAACGGAAAATTGGTAAATTGGTAAGTATTTACCCGCATTTATCAGAAAAGAAAAAAAAAAGGCAACTCAACATAAAAGATACAACATAGCCCTTGTCGTTAAAAAAAGATCTGCTTCAGAGTAAATGCAGACTGCAACTATTTGGACCACCTGCGCACACGGGCAGTTAAACCATGCCAAGTAAACATGGTAAAGTAGTGTCTTTGGGAACTACAAAGGCACTGATCAGACCGATCATGTTAGCAAGCGGGTCAAGGCTCAGTGCCGTTAGACATATTTTCCCTTTTCTCATGCCTGATATGAATGGATATTTCATTAACAGAAAACATGAATGGATGGGTTATCCGGAATATTTTGGCCAGAATGTCAAAATACAAGTTCATGTAACTAACAACAATAATAAACAGCTTGAGGTGATTTAGAGTTAACCACTAGAAGCGCTGCAACGGACAATCATGGCCAAAATAAATAGCCTACTTAACCTTTCTAACCTCACTCAACACTATAACTAACGGACACACAACGCGAAATGATGTCGTATTGATGTCGATGCGACGTCCTCGTTACGACGTCATATGCCTGCTGGGTATGGGCTTCAAATAATCTCGCATGACGGAAGAGGGGCCAACAGCATGACACAGATCCAAAGCTCTTAGAAAGAGGCCTGTGTATTTTGTGTATTTATGTCGTATTTTTTTTCTCATCATGGGTAAAGTAAAGGTAATGGTTGCCTGTAGCCTAGTGGCCGTAGGGGCAATGGGATAAGGGGCCCACTGCATCTTCGACACAGCATATGAAAGGCGACGCCCATCCATCTCCTTTCACTATTTATCCTTCCCTGATTCGAAAGAGATTCTCATTTATTGCTCAGTTTACAGAGAGAGTCTGGGATTTGAACCCGCAACCTTTTGCATCATAACCGAGCGTCCCTATCCTATCGACCATGGCGCCTTGCAATTTTCCTAGCCAAACAACCAACCCATACAGACTGGCTACGTGGAAACGCATTAAGCACGGCTCAGTATACCCGTTAATCGTTGAGCACGGAGCAACAAGCCGGAGAACGGACTTTGTTTACAAGGGGTAGGTCACTTTAAATTTGAATGACAAAAAGAAAAGAGGTAGATTGACAACCTGTTTTACTTAACTTTATACCTTGGAGAGTATACCAAGGTTAACACCCGCATTTATGCTCATACTGTATTCTGGAGCTGTTGAAGTCACACATATGTTTAAAATTTACCACATAATATCTCTCATTAGGTCAATAAAATCTTGATATAAATGCATAATTCAATATAGATATGTTTTAGGCATTAGTCAATAAAAGTTTCATCAAGATTTTTTATGATACCGCCATAAAATGGCTTATTGCAAGACAAAACCAATTTTCGAAGTCACGGTGTACATGTAATAACGGATACTTTTTCTGTGACGGTAACGGCTTTACTCGAAGCAGGCACACCCGTGTTATCCCGAAGCGCCAAATAAGGTATATTCGTATTTTTGTTCGATTCTGGTCGGTTCAACGTTGAGGTTTTAACTTGTTGAAGATGCTGGTGCATGAATGACATGCAAAAAGTAAAAGTGTCAAGAATATTGCCTCAAAGGAGCTGTGTGCAGGTAAAGTGGTGAGTTTGACCTTGTGGCATCATATTTATAAAATTATGGGAAGGTTGGCCAAATAAACCATTTTTGGCATATGTAAGATATACTGGTTGATATTGATAAGTGTTAGATAAAACTTACATCTTAATTTGTCTGTGAAATCACAATTTTCTAAAAGGACACTTGTAAACGCTGTGTTTCTCCGTGCTCAACGAGTTACAAGTACACTGACCCGTGCTCCATGCATTTCCACGTAGCCAGTGTGTACAAGTTGACAATACGAAGAGCAACGTCAGACGTTGACGCGCAGTGCTCATTGTTCCAGTCATGACCACCTGCTGTTTACTAGAAACTATTATTATTTATGTGATTTGTTTGCGAAAGCATCCTTTCGCGGAAGTTCTATAGAACGATTTCTGTCATTGCGTATCTTGCAGGCAGACAAATGAGCCACAACACGAGAAAACCAACAAAGTTGTTGTTTGCCAAACGCAGGCTCAGATCAGCCTGGGCATCAACCTAGTCTGATCAGACCGTTCGCTAAATGCTTAAAGGGTAGCTAAGGGTCTCAGCTACCTCCATGCGGACAGCGAAGGCTCTGATCAGACTGGGCGGATGCCCAGGCTGATCTGAGTCTGCGCTGGGCGCGCGCACAACCACATTGTTGGTTTTGTCGTGTCGCTGCTCAAATTACTTTCATTCAGCCAGAGAAGCACTAAGAACCATAATTATATTTCGACTTTCATGCTCGTTAAGCAACAGACTAAATCAGGGAAGAGTTCGGTTATTGGTCGCATTATCCTCTTGTATTTGCAATAATGATCGATTGAGCTCACTTTCCAAGGGCGTAGGAACAGTTTGGGGACTTATGGATTTCCATCACGCACATTTGTGATGGTTAACCATGCACTTTCAATGAACTGACATTATGGCTTACCATAACATAATTACTTAAAGTTTACCACAAGATCACCACATGTCCGAAGGATGAAACGTGATGGGAAGACATAATGTTAGTTTTCTCTGGTGTTATGGCTGACCAAAACAAAACCAAAAAACCCTCAAGAACTTTTCAACCGAGAAACTGGTGCAAAACCTTGAGTAACTCATACAATTAGCATCTGTTGCGAAAAAGCAAGCATTGTAGACAATTTTGATCATAACAGAAAACAAAAATAAAAAGTAAAAAGATATTTTTCTTGGAAATAGAATAACCCAAATACAAACCAATAGTTTACCTAACTTTGACCATAATTCTGTATAAATAACCAAAATACAGACTGTTTATACTAAGAATAGTTAAGGGCTGGACCAAATATCAGTTTTAAGCGTAGACAGGCCATACTGAACGCTGCAAGTGGGTTAAATTGCCATTTCAGTGAGTTGAACTGAACATTGTAAGAATTATGGCTGACCATCACAAATGTGCGTAATGGAAAACCGTAAGTCCCCAGACTGAGGAACAGCAATAACTGCGAACGATCAGAAGAACTGTCAAAACTTCATAACATGAGCCGCGACACGACAAAACCAACAATGTGGTTTTGCGCCCACCGTAGACTCAGGTCAGCCTGGGCATCCACCCAGTTTGATCAGACTCTTCGTTAAGTGCTCAAAGGGTAGTTAAGAGTCTAAGCTACATTCATGCGGACAGCGAAGGCTCTGATCAGACTGGGCGGATACCCAGGCTGATATGAGTCTGCGCTGGGCGCACAACCACATTGTTGGTTTTGTCGTGTCACGGCTCAGTCATGTATTCACGAAAACGAAAACGTGGACCTAAATGTATTCTGGCAATGCTTTTTACACGTGCCGCAAAAGTCATTAATCAAAGCACAGATGGGGCGAGATTTGACGATGCAAAATCATATTCTAAAATCATATTCTACATTGTATATGTATGCAGAAAAAGAATCTTACCCGCTAGAATCTTTAAATTTCACACACCTGTTTTCACGCAGTGTTTGTATGCAAATACGCACTGTCTTGCTAAAATTTTGGCCATGCATCAAAAAACAATATTTGCAAATTGATAGCTTTGCGTCTGTCATTCAGTTTACAAACTACTGATACAAGTTAACTACTGCGAAATCTATTAGTTTAATACAAACTTTAATTTTCTTGTTACAAAAAGTTCAGTTTAAACACGTTTATATTATTAGTTGCATTTGTGTAAATGCTGATAATATTGTGTTTGCTTTTCTTTGTAAGAAGTAACGTTTACTGTTTTTAAAAAATATGAGCATGAGTTTACTTGTTAGTTTTGCGACATATATTGACTGCAACGAATTATAATGCTTACGTGACAGCCATTTTAACATTTGAGCCGCGACACGAGAAAACAAACAATGTGGTTGTGCGCCCAGCGCAGACTCAGGTCAGCCTGGGCATCCGCCCAGTCTGATCAGAGTCTTCGCTGTTCGCATGGAAGTAGCTTTGACCCTTAGCTACCCTTTAAGCGCTAAGTGAAGAGTCTGATCAGGCTTGGTAGATGCCCAGGCTGATCTGAGTCTGCGCTGGGCGCACAACCACATTGTTGGTTTTGACGTGTCGTGGCTCATTTTGGTATTGAGAGGCGCCGTGGTCAAGTGGTTAGAGTTCTCGGGTATGGTGCAGTAAGTCGCCATAGGGTCGTGAGTTCGAGGCTCACCGTCGTCATCCGACGACTTGAAAACTCTCTCTGTCAACCCAGCAGTAAATGGATACCTTTTTCGAACCAGGGAAGGATAAGGCAGCGAAAGGAGAGAGATGGACTCCACCTTTCATCTGCTGTGCCCAAGATACAGTGGGTCTCTAACCCCCTTTACCTTTTATTCTATCAAGAAAACATTAACAGGAGCTTTATATAAAAAATACAGTCAAGTCTCGATATCTCAAAGTCGAAGTTCTCCCCAAACTGCTGATATCTCAAAGTAAATGTTTTGGTCACAGAAAATTTACTTTGAGATATCAGTAGTTAGAGATAGAATGAGTAAATAAAATAGGAAATGCATCCAAACTGTATATTTTGATATAAGAGTTACTCTGAGTTTTCAGTGTTTGAGATATCGAGAGTTGACTGGAAACATCCCATAACCTTAACCATGTACTAAAAGCAGTTAGCGTAGTTACTAATTTCTTTGTTTATGCAAGTCCTCAAGAGACAATGAACTCTCTGAGAAGTGAAAGCTTAATGATTTCAGCATACATCTATTTTGCGATCTCTAACATTATGCATATTTTGCCAAAACACCTCCCACGGGATCTTTAAGAATGCATATATGCTGCAAAGAATATTTAGAAAACTGCTTTCACGCACACTGTATTGTTGGGATCCTAATTATTTTCGACTTTTGTAATATGCACGTAGTACAAGTAAATTTAACTGTCAGATTTCAAAACTTATTCATGCTAACGAGGCTTATATTTTAAAATAAAGGATATAATAAGCGAATAGATATACTTCCAAAGATAGAAACTGGAGTCTGATAAGCGTCGCCATTCACTACAGACCCGGCAAGCACCCTGTCATGACGTTGTCAATCTTGATTAACCCTTGTTTGCCAACTGGGAGGTTTCTCAGGACAATAGAATATTTATACGAACATCATGACACTGTGTATCTAAGCCCAGTGAGTACTAAGGTGAAGAGAATACACCATGCCCAGTATTCGGGCGTCCCACAGCAAGGGTTTCCTGTGGTTGCAGTATGTACAGTATGTGGACTGAGTGTACGTCCATCTTTTTTTTTTTTTTCCACCTTTCCTTCTTGGAGACGATTCGATACAGACTGAAATATAGTCTATGGGCAGTTAACCCCCAAACAGTCAATCGTGTCTTCACTTTTGGCACATACTGCAATGCAGTTTTCTCCGTTTTATTCCTAACTGATAAATGCCATTCAGTAGATTTGACAAATCGGACCAACAGACTACAAAACTATTATATATCTTTAAAAAAAGACTATCATGAGTTCTAAAATTGTGATATGTTTGGTTATTTGCAGCTACTTGTCTGAAGTGCTTCGTGAGTATTAAGAAGAAAAAGCATGAAAGCAAAATGCAGAAAACAAGAATTGTTTCAGATTCCACGCCATACGTTATGCACAGGAACATTTAAACTATACTCAGAGGCAAACGAAAGTATACAGATAACGCAGTCTCGAGTTTTCTACAGACGTCTGCATATCTGCTTAATACCTTGGCACTGTAGATAAATACAATCATTTTCGCATAATTTGCGACAATTTTCAGTACAATCGACCAAAGGATAAGGAAGTGACA
Organism: Ctena decussata; assembly: GCA_963989385.1. NCBI lineage: Eukaryota > Metazoa > Mollusca > Bivalvia > Lucinida > Lucinidae > Ctena > Ctena decussata. The sequence continues at coordinate 83,833,743 of OZ022502.1, read as the reverse complement.
TGGCTTTAAACAAACCAGGGGTCTGGGTCACCAGTGTCGCTGGAGTAGCTCCCCTTTAAACGTACACTTTGGACAATAGAGATTTGATATTGTGCATTTTTATACATTACATTAAAAAGGGGACGAAAGGTTTGTAAGGACATGTCGCACTTTCAAATAAAAACGGGGTAAAGTATCAAATTTTTGTACCAAGAAGTATTGTTTCTGGCGTCTTCTGGTAACATGCGTTGAAAAGGCATTGCGTTCTTATGGGAAGTTTATTTGCAATTTTCTTTCAAATAAACTAGTCTATGAAATTCTTTTCAAGTGTGCACAAAGGCAAGAAGCCAAATAACATTTTTTCGAAAATTTCAAGTGAAAACTTATAACACCAGGTAAGATAGAAAAACATTTGATTCCCTATGATTTTAATTCAAAGGGAGATAATTTGAGACAGGTAGCATTTCTAACTATGGTTGAAGACAAATGGTGGGATTTCCGGATAAAATGATGATGTGGGTTTGCTCACAGACATCAGCGCGAGATATTCGTGAAGTGCAAAATGCCATCTGACATGTGCGAAGCGAGTTTTGATTGGAATTACTGATTTTGAATTAAGGGCCATAACCCCATTATTAATGACTGCAAAACAACTTGTGTTTTTGTTTTACAGAGCCTGACGTTTGCTAAAATAGCATTATAAATATGTCAACGAAGCTATTTACATAAAGCCCAGTATTCGAAATCAAAAACTGTATATTTTGTATTGCCTCCGAGTATATTTCGTTCAGACGTATACGCCCACAAACGGAGTAAACAACGAGTTTACGTCAATGACTACTGATAAGTGAATACTGATAAATATTTTTTGCTGTTCTGTAAAGCATACAACACACAACTGAAACTGCAGGGATTTTTTTTTTACATTTCATGAAATCGTTTACAAAAGCAGTGCATGTTATCTACCTGCATGTACATAGATAGATGACACACTTGTCTGTACGTGTTATACAAGTTGGATTGGGTTCTTTAAACCATGAAATGAGTTTGTATTGACCTTTTGTTGAAAAAATACATTCCGCTGCTTTAGTTCACGGATTACGTTATATATTTGTGCAAAAATGTTATATTTCTGATGAAGGAAAATGGAGCTATTTGGCCAAATTCAATGTAGTATATGACTTAGTTAATAGATGTTTATTTTTCATTCAACAAAAAAGATGTGAACTATAATATGCGAATCATATGATTATTTCTGTAATTCAGAACAAGAGTGCATATTGTTCTTATTACATGTACACCTAAAAAATACAAAGTGCGTGTATATTTCAGCCACCTAGTCATATGGACATTTAGAAGTACAATAACTCAACAGATAAAGTATCCTTTATAAGCCCGAGCTAAAGAAGAGAAGCCAATGAGAGAACCAGATGAAATATGAATGGAAATTGCATTAACAAACAGCAACTGTTCTGTATTCTTCAGTATGTTTAGGCCAGCGATGACAGAGCAAAAACACTCAGTAAACAACAGCGGTTAACCAGTGCTTATTTTTGTTCAATGTCATAATATTACTGTTGACTTCAATACTTCAGGCACTCAGAGCCAGTCTTTCCTCCTCGCTAACCCTCTCACCCCTTCTTTCCACGCCCAAACACATTTTCCCATCCAGTTCCCATAATGCCCAAGGGAATCCACAACTCACACCTCCCGGCACTGAGTCCGTCCGTCGTTTCTCCAATTTATGAGGAGGGTGATGCCACCCATAAAAGAAACAAACCAATTTAAGGGTAGGTCGCTTATTATTTCCTAGACGTTCGAAATTGGGGACAAGTAATCTGAGTCTTCTTTGATGTTTTAGTGCCGTCTCTTTATTTTGATATTTGCCACTAATGGCAAATATCAAAATAAAGAAATACCACTACACCATTAGAAATAATTCGGATTAGGTGCAACCTGGTTACATGTATATTTTTGTTTCAGCAAATTGCAATAGACTTGTTTCCGATGCATCTCTATCTACAAGAGATATAGACGAAAATAGAAAACAATTGTCACCTCTAGTGTCTGAAAGTGTACTCAATTCCATTCTAATGCAGATTTGTCTGGTGATAATTTCAATTTTGCCAAATTGTTAGGATCTTCGGATAGTCTTCGCATCACAACTAAGTATTGTCTGGCCGTTTTCGCTTCTGTTCTTTAACGCAAGGATTTATGACTTAATCTGTTGCAGCTGCAGTGTTGTATCTTCCAAGATTGCGGAAGCAGAGTTCTTTTCAATGTGTTTATTTTCATATATCGGGAGGAATCATAGTCACGAGCACTATATCGGACTAGACTGTTTATATTTCGTATGCATTTTCAGACACATAAAAGTTAAATATATAACAAACATTTTTGGTCTGTTATACTTTTCAGAACAATAAATGTTTTCTTAAAAGCCTAAGGTTTCCTGCGGGCCGACGAATCATGTCAACGTAAGTGTGGTATCCTAATGTATGTAATGTATGCCCGATGTGAATATTTTCAGAAATTACAAGCTACATGTAGCAAAATCAAGGCGTTGACAAAAAGTAGTCTGGCTACAGACCCTCTGTTCAAATATCCCAGTGCTGCAAAGGAATATAAGAATGCAAAAAGTAATATACAGATTTCGACTAGAGCCAGTCTAAGACAATATATACTGCATAATCATCACAGGCCCAGCGGGCAAACAAAGTTGAAAAAAAATGATTCAACCTTGATGCAACGTCACAATATAGGGATCAAACATGGATTTTCATGCATTAACGTTTGCCAGGTACCGAGGGCGATGTTGACAACCGAGGCCGAAGGCCGAGGTTTTCAACATCTCCCAAGGTACCTGGCAAACGTTAATGCATTGGAAAAAATGTTTGATCGCTGTTATTGCATAAATTCAACGAAATATTCGTTAAGATTTGCGAAAATACGGCACTATATTTTGTAACCGTTTCACAGCCAACGCGCTGGTGCATCTGTTTTTTTAATATCCGTCTTCCTGGCCCGAGACCATTAAGCTGTTCAAAATGGCTGCCATCATCCTATTCAACCTCAGTATTTATTGAAAGAGCCCAAGATGGTCGTTGCAAATTCATCAACAAAAAGCAGATACCTTGATCAAAGCAAAAATTTCCATACAAAACATGCCTGGCCCAATCATGCACCATCCTGCAGTTCTTGATTGCTGAAAGCTTAGGATGCATGTTTTCTTTGACACTTATTTACTCTCCATTTGGCATCGTGAGAATGAAGACAACATGGCTTTGAAATCCGTGTCAGTACTTTATGACGTAATAAGAGTACAAAATATGATGACGTCAGAAGAATACATAGGTAGCACGCGACCAATTATATTGTTAATTAACCGAAAGGAAAGAGGCGCACCACCAATTTTTGTAATTCGACCGAAACGGGAGAGACAAAGATGCATGGCGGTTTTTTTAGTGGCCCGGCACAAGCATAACGAAAGTTCTGTCATTGTGTTTCAACAGCGCGTGAAAACCATTGTTGAAACACGGTTTTTCGCCTGTTGATGCACGGCTATTAATACCTCTCGGCACTGCTTTTTATGCAATAACGTTGAATCGATGTTGATACATTTCAAAATGTTTCGACGTTAGGTGCAGGGAGTGTCAGCCAAAAACAGGTTTATATAAACAAAATCTCAAAGTCACACGCTAAGTTTTGATAGGTCAATTCCAAGACTGGAACTATCATGCCATTCAGATGCGTTGTATTAGCGAAACAAATCAGGGCTCGGTTCAAAGCATCTGTAGTTTATCGAAGTCAAAAGCTATTTTTTGCTGCGAGACTGTGAAGAGCTTCTGTGATGCAAAAAAAAAAAACATTGACTTTTCGTACACTGCGTTTGAAAATTTAATATCTCGTAAACTAACCGTCCAGCGGGCACATAAACGTCCAAATGACGTTGTACAGGCGTCGATGTCACGTAATGACGTCGCATCATCATCAGTACAACGTCATTACGACGTCATGTGCCCGCTGGGGAGATGGGGAGATGGTTAGTTTTGAACAAGCAGGCCCAGGCCAATTCCATTTTTCTAAATATACGAATGAAATTAATATTTTATTTATTTTATTTCTGCACCAGTCATTTGCAACCACGGCCCCCATAGGGCCGGGAATAGCGGGGGCATGGCGGGGCTTAAGTACAGTGTTTTTACCTAAGAAGTGTTCCGGCAGTGCCGTGGATACGCTGGGCTTTTGATTCCCATCAAAATAGCAGGGAACATAGTGGAGTGTTTTTAACGAAATTAACCGCGACACATTGTCAGAATACTGATTTTTATTCTTATATGAACCCCTGGGGGCGGAGACTTTTACCTGGGATTTGACGTAAAAAATGTCCCCACAGGGCAGGGCATATACCAGGGCTTTGCAGAGTGATATGTCAATATCCCCACTATTCCCCGGCCCCAGGGGTGCCGTGGTTGCAAATGACTGGTGCGTAAGAGGCACACATTAAGCATTTTCGTAAATCATCGTTTCATGTTGCCCGTCTCTTAATAGCTTAATTAAAACGTAATAGTATATTTTAACAGACATGACACGCTCAGCATATTATTGAGAAATATATATTGAGCCGCGACGTGACAAAACCAACAATGTGGTCGTGCGTCCAGCGCAGACTCAGATCAGCCTGGGCATCCGCCCAGTCTGATCAGAGTCTTCGCTGTCCGCATGGAGGTAGCTTAGACCATTAGCTACCTTTCAATCGCTTAGCAAAGAGTTTGATCGGACTGGTTGGATGCCCAGGTTGATCTGAGTCTGTGCTGGGCGCACAACCACATTGTTGGTTTTGTCGTGTCGCGGCTCATATATAAAAAAAAGCTAACTCACGCATCATTATTCCATGTTGTCCGTCCTCGCAGTATCAAGTAAACGAAATGTTCATGTTTGAATTAACGGATACAAACGTTGAAAGAATAAACTAACAATAAATGTTTACAAAGAAAAACTTATATTACTATTATACACAATGGAACATAACGGTATATATTGAACATTTGGAAAAGAAAACCAAACTGCCTGGTTTAATGTGTGTGATTTGAATACATTATTTATATATGCATTCAAATGAAAAAGAATTCTTCGGAGGATTTGTAAATATGGTATTTGCGGATAAATATTGTCACATCTAACATTTTATTTCAGTTTCCCATAAATCACATAAGCATGAGAATAGCGGTACTCTGTTGCATGTTACGCATACTGAAACCATCCCTGGTTAGCTCTGTGTATACAAGGGCTGTTACGAAACGGAAAAGCGTCATGATTACCAAATCAAAAAGAGTCATAGTTACCAAACGATCTGATGAAAAGACCTGTTACGAAACGAAAAAGAGTCGTAGTTACCAAACGACCTGATGATCAGGTCGTTTGGTAGCCATGACTCTTTTTCGTTTCGTAACAGTTCTTTTTGGTTTCGTAACATCCTTGAAAACTTAGTTAACCAGGTGTAAAAACGGCAGTTTAAGTAAAATAGGTACACTTTCAGAGGGGGCATTTCTGCAATGTTCTATTGCGGTAGGTTCTTTCTCACTGGTGGGGTTAACTCTTAATGGAAGGAATTTGTTCCTCTAGGAAACCCCTTTTAACCCTTTAAAACCCTATTAAGTAAACCCTTTAAAAGGATTCTCCTAGAGGAGCAAATTCCAGGGAAGCAATCAGGAAGTAAAAAAATTGTCTAACAGAAAAATATTGATGTGTAGGTATGACTTGCAATGTCATTAAAACACACACACACACACACACACACACACACACACACACACACACACACACACACACACACACACACACACACACACACTTTAAACAATATTAACGGTCCTAAATACTTTGACAACAGAATCTGACCAAGTTGATGAATGGATTGATGACTCACAATTTCATGCACTTTACAACAGTATTTTAGTGATATCAGGACGATGAGAGGGTTATGGTGAAATAGTGAGTGCAATGACACCCCGTTTACGGTTGAAACGATTTCCGCTTCGAGCGGGATTCGAACCCGGGACCGCTGGATCAGCAGGGCAGCGCTTAGCCTACGGAACTACCGAGGCTCCTATCTGACCAAGTACATGTAGTAGTGCAGAGCCAGATTGAACGGAGAGGTCTGATCTGAGAATGAGTTGTGTAGCTACGTCTGTGCCGTGGTATGACAAATTCAAATTCAGTGGTGGTCGCAGAAACCCTTCCAGTACTTCCTTAATTTCTGATCCACCCATTTAGTGCCAGCTCTGCTAAGGACGCTGGTAAAGGTTGTTGTCGGGCAGTTCTTCACTGCTGAGATATAACTTAAGAATATAACCGCTGGTGAAGGTTAATGTCGGGCAGTTAATCACTGCTGATACATAATAAAAGAATAAAACCGCCAGTCAAGGTTGGTGTCGGGCAGTAAATCACTGCTGAGATATAACTTAAGAATATAACCGCTGGTTAAGGTTGATGTCGGGCAGTTAATCACTGCTGATACATAATAAAAGAATAAAAACGCAGGTCAAGGTTGGTGTCGGGCAGTAAATCACTGCTGATACATACTAAAATAATAAAACCGTTGGTAAAGGTTGGTGTCGGGCAGTTAATCACTGCTGAGACTTAATGAAAGAATAAAACTGCTCGTGAACGTTGGTGTCGGGCAGTTAATCACTGCTGAGACTTAATAAAAGAATAAACCCGCTGCTGAAGGTTGGTGTCAGGCAGTTAATCACTGCTGAGACTTAATAAAAGTATAAAACCGCTGCTGAAGGTTGATGTTGGGCAGTTTATTAGTCCTGAGACTTAATAAAAGAATACAATCGAATCTGTTTTTTTTAATGTGTTCCTTGTCTCTTTTCAAACATGATTGTGGTGTGATTTTATACAATGTGGTATTGTTTTAGACTCTTAATAATGTTCAACATTAACAATCAGTTGATAGGTTTCCAGTTAGTCAAACCGATCGTATGTCAATTCTTTATTAAGTCTTCGAGAAATTGCATGACCAAACAGAAACTACTATAAACACTAAAACAACTACTTCGACCCGTCGATCCATCGACGTCGATACGACTTTTCCATATTGTGTGTGGACTTGGAAGACGACTGCGCGGAGACAGACGGTGCCCCCACTGAATCAAAGAACCTCTGACAGTATCAATGCATATTTACCTATTTTTCGACAAAGTATTGCACCTTCCTCAGGCAGCAAAAGTTGAAGTATTTGGCATTAATATATCATGCCTCTAGACAAACTTAAACCGATTTTATCAAGAGGTGTACGTGAAATTTTCAGTCTCTGAAAATAAGTCCTTTTTTATTGTTTTGTAACATCATAAAACTTTAATTGATAACTATGCTAAAATTGATGTAGACACTACTGTTACTTATATTATGCAATATTTTTTTCAATAATAAGGACTTAAGCCTATTTTAAGATATAAAGGGTGTAAGTATTCCACCCACTTTTTCAGCTGTAAACTATCCCCCCCCCCCACCCCCGCGTGCCTCAGCAAGCCACTCATATATAATGTGTATTATGATAGTACACATTTACATGCAAAGTGGCTAGCTGAGGCCCAACGGGGAGGGAGTGTCTCTAAAAAACGTTTCCTGTTTCCATTACATTTGATTATAAAATTTGTTGTTGTTTTTTTCACCAAAAATTTAAGTCCCTGTGCTAAAAAATCAGAAATGAAATTCATAGCCAGTTAGGGGAAGGTAAGAGCAACAAATTTCAAGAGAAATTCTTAGGTATATCAAAAATTTAATTTTGTCTAATTTTACAGGCTAATTAACGTTACAACTGTCAGAGATCCTTTGGATAAATTATGTATCGTTCAATACCTTAGTGCCTCATACAGGGGTACCAACCTACGTCATAGCGCGCGTGACAGAATTAATCATTCGACGGCCATTTTGAAGAAACTCTGACAGATTTTCCGTTTGTAACATATAAAGGAACAGGATTTTAACACATGATAAAACGGTGAGTCGGTGCTTACATGTAAATATGGTCCAGATCTATAGGGAGGGTGAGAAATTATAAAATACCTCACTACAATTTTTGATGTGGACAGCTGAGATAAACATGCATTAAGGCAGATTCGATACAGATCACTATAGTGAAGTGTATTGAGATTAAGCAGGTATTTTATGGTGAATTCTGGTAATATTGAGTCCAAACATCTATAGGTACCAGATCGACTAGATATTTGGTTGTTTCAGTGTTTGCCAATCCTTCATTATGCAAAACATTTACTTTATTAAGGCCGCTGATAAAACGATTATGACGTCAGCGCTATGACGTAGGTTGTCGCCCTTGCGCACAGTTGATTTTATTGAGTTTTTGCTTTTGCTTTTAGGACTCCTCAAATATATTTGATATCAAATGTCTTTTTGCCATACCCAGAGCTCCAGATAAGGTGGGGTTTTGAGGATAATTCAGAGATACTTTTTACTTCTAAATGAATCCATATATTGTGATCTCTCATTAGCACAGTCTCGACGAGACGGTTTCTAATGAGAGGTCACATCATATGATTTCATTATTAGCCCTCCATATTTGGAGCACTGATACATACATTGTATATGCACTATGAATCAGATATCTTCTGAGCATCCTAGAAATGGCCGCGTGGCCAAGAGGATAACGCTTCGACTTCTGATTACGGGGTCAAGGGTAAAAGTTACGCCGGAGGCGAGGTTCTGTCTGAACCTAAAGTCCTAAACGGCTCTTTATTGCACAGATCCCTTCATAATCACCCTTCCATCGTCCTGATATGATTTTCATACTGTTGGAAAGGATGCAACAGCGCTAAGTCATCCATCCATCCATCCATTTATCCATCCATCTAACTGTTTTCTGTTTGATCATTGTACACATACATGCGTAAGTCATATCTCCCAATGCTGCCAACATATATATTCCTTATCTGATATTTTTAATGAAATAACAGAGGCCAAGAACATGCTAAAATACATCAAAAGAACGGATGCACTTTGGGGAATTGTCACATCGCAAAAATCATTACGATCCTTATTTAATTACAGTTTTACAGAACCAAAGAGCAATTATGCTTATCGGCACGTATCTTCTTCTGGGACCAAGATAGATATAATTTGAATAGCAGATATAGAACAAGAAATCTCATTAATGCGAGCGTTAAAGTTTTCGGTGAAAATTACAGATTTGTTTAGCTGTTAATAAGACATCAAAAATGTGAAACTTGTGCGCGAGTTAACTGCTTAACTGAACTCTTGACGGGAGGATATGGATTAACAAAGTCAAGAAAAAAATGAAGCCATTGCTTTTGCCGGCACTATTTGGTGCTCTAATAAAAAAAATTCCCTATACTTGCTCAGAGAGAATCAAAATAATTATTAATGAGCATTCGGGAATTGAGTTGTCGTAAAATCCCGGAATATCTGCATATATCCTTATTTAATTACAATTTAAGAGCACCAAGTGAATTTATGCTTATCTTGTCAGCGATCTACTAACTCATATACGTCAAATATAAATGAGCTGCGCCACAACATAAGGTACCTTATGAAATGAACGAACAGAGGAGACTTTAAATCAGACAGCGCAGATGCGCTGTATAATTTGTGTCTACTCTGTTCGTATCAGCAGTGTGCGAATCCCTGGGAGTCTAAATACAGAAAAATGGAGAGATCCTGTAGACAGTTCCTATTCGTGGCTTTTCGCTTATGAATAAGAAACGGGTTGACGTGTAGTGTCTAAATTTCCAAAGAGGGTAAATAAACATGAAACTGATTTAGATTATGAATGCTAATATAGGGGAATAAAGAACCTGTAACGAGGGAATTAGAGTAAAAAGCATGCATAAATTCTGGTTATGGGTTCTTTATAATACCACAAAGGCTATAATTATCGAGAAAAAAGTACCGGTCCCAGAGCAAGGAGAGTCATCTGAGCCGCGACACGAGGAAACCAACAAAGTGGTTGTGCGCCCAGCGCAGACTCAGATCAGCCTGGGCATCTGCCGAGTCTGACCAGACTCTTTCGTAAGCGCTTAATGGGTAGCTAAGGGACTAAGCTACCTTCATGCAGACAGCGAAGACTCTGATCAGACTGGGCGGATGCCCAGACTGATTTGGGTGTTCGCTGGGTGCACAACCACTTTGTTGGTTTTCTCGTGTCGCGGCTCAGTTTTAAAGAGTCATCTAACAGAAGGAACAGCCTGATCAACAATCTGTAATGTCATTCAATCGGCTTGCAATGTTTGACAAATTAACAAAGAAAAAAAGCAACTTGCCCATATTTAGAGACAGATATATGCATTGGTTTATGTGTCCCAATAATGACGATAATTATTCTACACGGTAAAATCTGTTTATGGGTTGTTATGAATAATTCGGAATTTAGATCCCTGTCTTCTCTGTCGCCAGGAAATTTCACACAAGAATAAACTTCTAAAAACTGTGAGATTTTCTGTGATTTTATCTGATGTCTTTTACGTACTTTCATGAATTTATATTGTTTTGTCCGTATCTTAATAAATGTTAGTCATTCACTGTTTTAACAGCAGTGGCTGATTCGTGTTTTAAAGAACTTGTACTGGCTGGCGACCAGTGATGGCCGTTTTTTTGTTACACTTTTTATCTTGTAACGGACATATAGTGATTAGTGATTCTATATTTTGGTTTAATAAACTAGGGGTAACTGGCGTTATAATACTGATTTATTTTTTGAAATAGACTATAACTTGTGCCTGTGACAGATCCTCAAACTAGGTTACCAAAACGCATTGAAATACGAGCGTGGCGTACCAGTGATGGCCGTCACGAATGCCATGCGTTGAACGATGCATTTTTCAAAACCTTGTTGTGGGTTTAAACTTTGATGATATGTCATTGTAAGTCTGTGGTCTTTGTCAGAGTTAAATAGTTTTAGCGCGTTCAGCACAGATAGAATATAAGCAACAATCAGAAACGGACTTTAAAACTCTGACGTAGTCATTTCGTAGGCGCACGCTACATTAAGTCGAAAACAAACATAAATAATGGTTTCACGTGTGCTGTCATTTACAAGAATTTAGATGCTTTTTTGCAGGCTGGTTGCAGGTTATACATTTTTCGTCATAGGTAATCATTTATAAAGCAATTTGTTCATGTTTATTTCTGTATTTAATTATGTGTGTATCAAGGGTTGTGATCCCCGGCAAGGCAATAATGTTGGTATGAGGGTAGCTTTGGGAAATTGTTAACCTTTTGCCTTCCGGGGAGATAATTTAACCAGTCTTTTTTGTGGGAGTTCCTTTTGTTTCCTTTTACAAAATGGCTAAATCTGAGACGGATCAAATACGTAATTGCGCGTGCAAAATGCAAACGGCCACCACTGGTACGCGGCCACCACTGGTCGCACGCCAGTATGTATGTAACTCGAAATAAGGGCTAGGTTTTCATTCAGTAAAACTAGCTTTAGCATCCTCCCAACCCCCTCCCACGCAGTTATCTATTACCGACTGTTGTTCCGAAACAGAACTTCTGTTGCGGCTCCTCAACACAGGGTTTAATCGATTCCGCCAAGTTTCGCTTCCTGCAGAGACTTACGTCATATTTGGCTTCCGCCGAGACTGTCCGCGAACTCTTGCTTCTTGCAGAGACTACTGTCCTCGTAAAATGGCTTCCTGCCGAGACTGTCCGCGTGATTCTGCTTCCTGCCGAGAGCCTCGGCAGAATCACGCGGACAGTCTCTGCAGGAAGCCATTTATCATGTACAGAAGTCTCGGCAGGAAGCGAAAATTAGCGGAATCGATTATACCCTGTGGTAACATGTTGTTATATCAGCATGTTTATGGTCTCCAGCAATATGATCACCTAAATAGCTGCCCATTCTGCTTTTTTTCTTTCTTTCTTGTTTTTGTAATTTAAAATATACAATATATGTAAACGTTCAAAGTCATGTCTACGGTAGGCAGATCCACCGTGACTATCAACAACAGTCACGTCAGACTCTAAAAACAGAATATTACATCCTGCCAGTAACAGTGGGACACAAGCTATTCACGCTCTGTAAAGGAGTATTGTTATTGTGAGACACTAAATAGCTTCTTTAAAACACCGGGGTTGCACTATAAAGGCAAAAGGGGCCAGAAAATGGCCAGTGTTATCTGAAAGCTAGGATTGCCCAAATGAATGTTTCTAAAATTGCTTGGGATCTACAATATATTTTTCTTTGAAATTTGGCACAAGCATTTTTAATACAAGTAGAATACTTCCTGTAGCTTCCACTTGAAACAAATAACTCTAGGTTCTGTTTTCAGAAAATTATTTTAACTGTCACTTAGAAAATTCAAATTTATCTCCAAAATGATTGACAGTTGAAAACAGGGGCCGTATTCATAAAGCGACTAAAGTGGTTGCTATGCTGTTGCCAAGGCAAAATTACTTTTAAGGAGATTCCCTACAACTATGAAATTTGGTCTGGAGGAACAGTCTTATAAAGACTGTTCCTCCAGACCAAATTTCATAGTTGTAGGGAATCTCCTTTATAGAAATTTAGCCTTAGCAACCGCATAGCAACGACTTAAGTGGCTTTATAAATACGGCCCCAGCACATCGATTCCTTAGCAGAGGTCATGACCTGGGACTAAAAGCCGTAGTCGCTGTTGCAAATGTATTATTTTCAGTTTTTTTTTCTTTTTTTTATTGTTTGGATTTTTTTTAGATGTTTGTATTCCCCACAAAGTATCACCTTCATCACTCAAAAGTCAAAACATCAACATTGTAGTTTCATGATGATTATAATCGGCAGTGACCGTTTGTTAACATTGCTCCAAGCATTTAATATTGTTACTTTATGATTTACGACCATGGCCTAGAACTGAGCAGCCCCTGGAGTTTCTAATATAATCAGGATATCGCTGATTAATGCCATGTCAATTTTGTTCCGTATAATACATTACTACAAGTAAGAACTGAGTGATACACAGGCCAATAACCCAATTTGTTCATCAATTCATCGCCATTTAACTCCGTTTGCCTTATTACTTGGGGAATTAATTGTGTTTCTAAATGTAGCTAGTTTTATGTACTGTTTGCAGTGTCAGAAAGTTAAGAATATAATTAAGTCCGTAAATAATATTTTGGATACTGTAACAATTCATAATATTCCAAGATTTATATGTTTGTCCAAACCATTGATGTTATGCTCTACCTCCCATGGTCGGTGTTCATTTGTACTAAAAGCATTCGCAGATTGTAGCTTATTCAATATCTGAACCGAGTCGACCCTAAACATTCAAAAGAAGTTAAGCTAATATAAACATAAAACACCTGTATTTATCTGTAGTTAATTGATTCTGACATAATTCAAAACAAGGTTTGGTTTCTGACTTAACTGCAGCGCAGGTGGCAGTTACCTACACAATTTGCGTGAAAACCATGTTACATGTAACGTACGTAACGTTTATTTGCTAAAATTGCAAACTGTTTCCGCTAAGTAACTGTGGACTGGCATATAATTATATGGGCTTATGTTGAGCAGTTGAAGATGTTTGCAACAGTAGCTTGACTGTTGGTGCCACAACACTTTGCTTTTTGATATAACAATTGAGCCGCGACACGACAAAACCAACAAAGTGGCATGTGCGCCCAGCAAAGACTGCGATCAGCCTGTGGATCCAACCAGTCTGATCAGTCTTCGCTGTCAGCATGAAGGTAACTTAGACCCTTAGCAACCCTGTAAGCGCACAGCGAAGACACTTATCAGACTGGGCTGATCTGAGTCTGCGCTGGGCGCACATGCCGCTTTGTTGGTTTTCTTGTGTCGCAGCTCATATGTCAAGCAATGTATATATACAATTCACCTGTGAAAAAATATACTATTTTCTGTTACATGTATCTATTGAGAGAAGAAAGGGAAACACGGAATAAAAGGCCTGACTGAGAAGGTAGAAAGCTTCCACTCTGAACAGACAGACGGATAGACAGACAGACACCTTTCTGATCTACCATGTAAGGACTCATGATAAACGTTGATGCATCAAAATCTAGGTGGCGGATTTTAAATAGTGGAGCTTCTGGTCAGTCAGCTCTAGGACTACTTGTTTGGGAGCTTCGTTTTCTCAGCATTTACTGAGATTCAGTACAATAAGCATGTAAAAACATCATGTGTTTACAACAATTTTAACAATGATGAATTGGATTAAAGAGAACCCCTGCTATAACCGGAACTTTTATTAACTGGTTGATTTATGACCTTATCTGATTATTTTATCATGGCGCCCTGCAACAATGTTTTTCCCGTTTTGCATCTGTTGTTGGTTGTTATTATTTTTCCCAGTGGGAGAGCGTATGCCATTTATCCTTTACATTTTTCATCGTTCAATTTTGTTCCTTTTTTTTTCTCCAGCCATCGACGAATCGCTTCTTTGGTAAGTCAGGTCTAAGACCCAGAATGTATCTCGAAGCGAAGTGGTATGAAACCCATCACCCGCACTTATGCTTGACATCCACCACTAAAGACTTTTGTGTCGTTTTCTAGATACAAACGAAAAGTTTATTCCAGATATTAGTGTTTGTAATGTTTTTTTTTTTTTTTTTTTTTTTTTTTTTTTTTGATAAGTATCATTAAATGTTGCTTTTATATAAAAACTATACTTGTTTTTTTAGTGTGTCCCTTATTTTTGGTTTTGGAAAAATTGGTAGGTTTTATCCGCATTTTCCTTTCATTCTGACATACATTAATTTATAAATGTAGAAAATACAGGGTGAATGATCACGTGCCATTCTCGTCACACAAAAAGTGGGGAAACCCCAATGAAATTTGATGCTTCGTGGTAAGTTGTTTTCAAGAGAACTTCGTTATTTCCGAATGTAAGCTTATAGACTATAGCACAGAGAGTGAGTGCTTGTGAGTACTCAAGGAAGAAATTTGTTTCAGTTGAGGGTTTAGCAGTTTTATTATTTTTAATCCTTTCCCTATTGCGAAGCAACACGGAGATTAAGAAAATCAAGGCTTTCTTAAATTTTCGGCAATCGCGGAACAATTTAACACAAAAACTGTAAAACCCACAATAAGAGCATGTATGATGTTTGAAGTACTGATGATAATGCACTATGTTCGCTTTATTTCATAAGAATGCATAGAGAATCATCAAAATCATTAAGTAAAACTGGAAGATATTTCCGGGATTTCCCTATGTAAAATACGTAAGAGAATGACGTAAAGATACACGTGATCATTCAACCTTAATTAGCTACAAGTAGATGTTTTGTGTGCCTAATGTATTTATGTTTCGTAAAGGCTTGCTTCGTGATCATCTACCTGGGAAAGGCTCTTGGTATTTTGTGGAAGAAACGTTTATTTTATTGTAATAATCAATATTTATTGACTTCAGAAACCAGGAAGGGAGGAGGGGGGACAGAAGGTAGTAGCTGTTCCGTTCCGTTCCGCAAAATACCAAGCACTGCTCATATGAAACGAGACTTTAAACGTATAGGACATGACTCTATGGCCTCCTCTCAGCGGAGACGGGGCCAGAGTGACGCCCTGTACTACTTTTAAGTCACACAAGACAGCAAAATTACTAGCCACTTGTGAAGGATAGGTACTCCCATCCCTTATTGTTTATTCCAGCAAGCGCACGATCACCACTCGTTGTCTCTTTATTAGTCGCCAGAGATCGTGAGAATATCTTTTCCTCCTAAAATCTCATTTTGTGCTAATAAAGAAGCGATTTGTGAGGTTTGTGACCAGACACACTGTCTAGCTTCAAAGGCCAATATGTGCTTTTACAGAAGTAATTACACTATACTTCATGAGTGGAACAATTCCTGCAGACAGAAGCCAGTATCTCTCACTGAATTGTTTGGTTAATGAAGTTTGCTCTGTCAGGATAAAACTAATATTGGATTATTCGGAACTAGATTAAATAATGACTTTAGTAGCAAATAATAATAACGTATCCACCAGGTTCTTGATAAGCCTGTGGTTTTTAGGGTAGCTGCATTGTGTATCAGGCAAAGTGCATTACATTGTGGAACTGTACCCCACGTAATACAAAATGTCCGCTGAAGACAGTAATGGCGTTCTGAACACTTTCATTTTATGTTGTTCTTTTACATCTGCAAACTTTTTCCTCTGTAAGTCGATTCTGACTGGTAATGTATTTTTTAACGCTTACCAACTGTTGCGTACACGTAAAGATACCTTTACGTGTGCGCAACAGTTAGTACGTGTTATAAACATGCATTATCTTCACGTGTGCGCAACAGTTAGTACGTGTTATAAACATACATTATCTTTACGTGTGCACAACAGTTAGTACGTGTTATAAACATACATTACCAGTCAGACTCGAATTACAGAGGTATAAATATGTTTATCATAGTGGTAACAATAAACACGAAAGCAAGAGTCCTTAACAAGATTAACGAAAATGGCTTTATTGGAGAATACGATGAGCGAATTCTCATTTAAATTAAAAAAAAATAGGCAATGATCAGGAACTAATACAATCAGATCCCATAACCTATCCTCAAAACCAAAAAAGGGAATGTAGTATATACATAAATTAACAGCAGTTTACGAAAGGCTTGCGCGGTAAACTAAATCAACAGTTCTTGCCTAGACAGTTGGTCATTCAGCTACGCCAACTAAAACACCACCGGCCCACAAAACAGGTGATCGAAAGCATCGACATAGACATTAAGAACAGTAGGGTAGAACCGGGTAACATCGGACAGCGGGTAAATTCGGACATAACATTGCAAACAGTGAAACTCCAGATGAGACGGCTCATTATGAGCCGTCTCATCAGGATTTTCAGTGTTTGCCCAGTTAATTTTGTTTTAACTCCAAACAACTGACATATAAAAGAAACAATGTCACTGTCCGAATTTACCTCGTGTCCGAATTTACCCGACTTTACCCTAACAGTAAGGAGCCATAAAAGAAGTACTGCCTTGGAACGATCTATAATATATTACAGGGCGACTTGGATCCAAACCATCGCGCTGAGAATCGCCATTAACTTTAGCCTGCTCAACCTCGCAGATTAACCAGGTTACGTAATCTTCAATACGGCAGGCAAGACCGTAATGTCTGAAGATGGTCTATGATTTTGGTCTTAGTTGTCTGCTCTGTCCTGAGGAACTTTTTTTCTCATTTCGTTACTCGTATAATTTTTCACTTGTCTTCACAGTGTAGGCAAAAGCATGAACAAATTATATTCCTAAAATAAAGCAACGACGACGGAAATAATGCGTGATTAAAGTAGTTCTAATGATGATAACTTAGACAACAGAGATTCCCTGCTAACATATGCACAGTTATTCACAGAGATAATCTGGAGTATGATTTACGATCCTGCCAATTTTGCTTTTTCTTCTTCAGATGATTCTAAAGAATTTTATTTTGATCTGCTGATTATAATTACAGAAATTGAAAGATTGACTGTAATGATGCAGTCGTTTTTACATCGTTAGTGGAAACAGAGCTTGTGCATTTGGCATGTATATAAGACAGGGTCTTCCATGTATCTGTCTATCTAGTTAGCTGCACTACAGCATCCCCCTTGGGGGGGATTACGTGAAGGATGCTTGCGTGCCGTGAAGAAAAAAGTGAGATTAATAGATTAGACTGAAAGAAATTGCAAAAGTATGGTGAGGAAAGATAAAAGGGAAAGAAGTGAGATTAACATAAGGTTAAAGCAGGTCTGTTGTAGTTAGATTAAAATCAGGTTAATACAAGTCTCTTGCATTAATGGCATCTGGTGGTCAAGAGATTGAGCCAGTGTAGGAAGCAAAGAAACATCAGCTGGTAGTCTATTTTAACAGCCAGGAGGAAGAACGAATACTTCTAAAAATTTGATTGAAAGTGAATCTGCAATAACGCAAGGGGTGACTGTGACGTGTCATTCTTGTAGGATGTATAAAATATGGTAGACGAGATCTTTAAGTACGTTCAGAGACAGAAGAAAGAATCCACTTAATAGCATATCAGTCAAAGCATTGCATATAAAGCCAAACCCAAATTTCAGAAAGTCTGAAATTAAGACTGTTGGTGAGTTCAGGCCAAAGAAAAATGTCTTGTTTACGGTTTTGTCTCCGAAATTTTTAGGGTCGGTAGGTAGACATTTTTTAAACATCTTTTTTTCTGTAAAAAATGTATCAAAATTCCTAAAGATAGACTAAAAGTAAACATAGTAATCTTTTGCTGACCGTTCCAAGGCTGTACTTCTGTTGCGGTTCCTTGATGTTATACTGTGCTGTGTCCGCTTGTCTATGGTCTCTGGCGGTTTGGTCACCCGTATTGCTGCCCAATCTGCCTTCTATTTTGTTTTGTTTTGTAACTAAAATAAAAAAATAAGTAAAAATAGATGTTGATGCTGTTATTGGGGTAGCTGAATGACCATCTGTTTGGGAAAGAGCTGCTCATTCGGTTTACTGTGCGTGTCTTTCGTAGACTTGTGTCACTTTCTGTGTGTATGTGTTTCTTTCCCTATAGGTTTTGAGAGCGGAATGTGGGATTTGATTGTATTAATTCCTGATCATTGCCCATCCTTTTACTTTAGAAATCTCATAAGGCCATAACAAGTTTGAGTAGGCCCCTGAGAAAATAGGGTCGGTAGAGAAACCGGAAACAAGCGATTTTTGTTTTTGTTTTGTTTTTGGCTTCATCCTAGTGTGAGCTTGGTTGCATTTTAGATTAGTATTAGGTACGTGCTTGTGATGTATACTGTGCTTGGTTTTTGAAACGATATATACCGTGAAAACATGCAATATGTACTAAAGCAAATGGATGTAATTTCAGAACCACGTCGATGTAAAAAGTGCGCCACCTCCCGAGAAATAAGTGATTTTTAGAAGCGTTACTTCGCAACAAATGATAGTAATCATTAACATTCTCATAATATGAAATGAAAGAAACTTCACTTGAATATTGATTATAATAAAGATTTTATGCGACTTGTACGGGAACTGTCTGACTGCCCCTCGTACATGTATGTATGCAATTGTACCGTTTTATTTAAGCAATAAATGTTAGTCCTATATTTTTAAATGATCTGTATTTTGCATCTGTACTTTATTTCAGGAAAAGCCAAGCTGTATCTTATAAACCGTTCGTCAAACGGGAATATTTTTTAGAAGGGCCACATTTAGTTCGAACACCGTAAGTTCTATCACGAGAAAACAACTTTATAGTGTATTCAGGTAACCGAATGACTACGATAAAAACTGCAATATTACATGTATAAATGAGAAATTACAGTATGACCTTCTCTGGCTTTCGTCGCCAGACATTGTCAGTCAATGACAAGGCTTGAATAGCCGAAACTTCGAAGTATGGCCCTGTTCTTTCTTTTGCAGCTCTTAAACCGTTTAAGTTTTTTATTATTACATATGCATTCTCTCTAGTCTCTAGTCTATCCCATGGCCTTGCAAGGTCGTTGGGGCACGCACCACGGATGACTTTACCAAAATCCCTTTCAACCAAGTCCTGTTTTCAGCTGGAAAAGTGCATCCCGGCCTGCATTTTAATATCGTCTTTCCACCTCTTGTTCTGCCTGCCTTTTCATCGTTTTGTTCTTTCAATGTGCCCTGTACAATCGCCTCTGCTAAGCCAGTAGACCTTGAGATGCGGCCAAACCACCTCAGTTTCGGTTTCTTGACCATGGCCAGGAGTTTTTCATACTCTCCAGTGGCTGATTGGGATCTTTCTGCGAACACCCATATTATTTTCATGGTCATTGTACGAGATGTTCAGTAACCTACGACAGCATCTCGCCTAAAAGCCTGCGTTCTTTTCTCTAACTCTGCTGTCAAGGTCTAGGACTCACAGGCATACAGAAATGTAGACATTACGAGAAAGTGCATCTTTTTCATCTTTGATCCAAGAGATGTGCTATTATTTATTCACATTAGCTTTGTCAGAGCTGCAGTGGCTTGTGTTATCCTTGAGAACATCGCCAACTTTGATCTATCATCTGAGGCAATTGTTACAAGGTCTTTGAAGCTCGTTAACGTTCTCAGCTTAGAACTGTCTGTTTAGCTGAAGCTCCCTCTGCATGCCGATGACGCTCTTTGTTATCAGTGTAGTCTTATACCAGGAGCAGGTTTTGTCGACGTTCAACTAGGCTCTTCTATGTCATCGTCAAACCGCAGTTTGGTTATAGTGTTCTGCGGGTCTGTGTTAACCTTTCCATCATGTTCTTCAAAAAATGTTAAAGAGGGTGGGTTCATACTGAATATTGTAAGCTTGTCTCTAGAGATCAGAAGAATGTCTTCCGTGAGCGCTCCAAAAATGAGTAGTATTTAATGATAATTCCTGGATAACGTTTAAAGTTACTCCATAAATAGCATGTGGTGACCTGTCATTAGAGCTGTCTCAACAGAGCGGAGGGATCACAACAACCGTTTTTGTGTAGTCTCTCCTGAGTTCTATAATCCGTGCGACGAATCGCATTGTAAACTAATAAAGAAGTACTTTCTAAAATTAGTGACCAGACAGACAGTCTACTTCTCAAGGCCAATATTAGCTACTGTAGAACTAATAACTCAATACTTCATGATTTGAACAAATATAGTAGACAGTAATCAGTGTCTGTCGATTTCGTTTCTAATATAGTTTGCTCTGTCAGAACAAGAGGTAATAAAGGTACAATGTCATCATGAGATTGTTTGGACCTAGATTAAATACCATTTGCCATAGATCATTATGAATTGGTTTTCCTCTCCACAACACAAACCGAATGTTTTAAATATTAAGTATATAGATTGATGTAGCTGCTGACGTTGCTATTATGTATGTTTTTTTTTTGTTTTTTTTGTGTGTGTTTTCTTCTTCTTCTTTTACGAGATGGATCGTTGGTTTGTGGTCTTACGGCCCTACCGACAGTTTTGCAGCCAATGCAATGATGCTAATAAATCACTGTTGGGAAGCATTCCGCCTACATCGAACTTCGAACGAGGATGCACAATTAATCCGCTATAGGCATTTGGTACACATGTCAGATATTGGAAACATTTTATACTTCCGAAGTTCGGTAAATCGCAGCAAAACTGCAATCGGTGCTACCTCTATAACCAATACTTAGTTAAATCAGAAATTTAGATTTGAAATACTTCACTGAAATATTTCTCTATTATGCCTGTAATTTTCGAAGATCTTTAACAGTCGAAACAGACAAATTCGATTTACCTGAGCTATATACGACAGCGCATTTCCGATTTAATAGAGGAGTGCAATGCGTGCAAAAATTTACTACGACAATGGATCTAAATATTGAGACAACCTATTCAGTCACTATAATTATTCTTAACGATTATGTTTAAAAAAATTGCAAGCGGAGAGGCCACCAGTGAAGACTCCAAGACACTGAATAGACATACCCTGATGTTTGTTGACACCATTTGCTCTGCCCAACTGTTTGAAGTATAATATTCAAATTATCTACACTGCCAGTATTTTGTATTTCATGATATGATTCATTAAAGCAAAAACTTGCATTACGCCAAATAACAACAGCGCCGCTGCGCAAAATAAATTGTTTGAATAGAAGTTAATAATGGAAAGAATGGGAAAATGCTAAACATCGAAGCTCCCAGACAAATTATTATTCAAGCTCCTTCAATAAACCAAGAAGAAGATATTTACCTGTCGCCTTCAGTAAATTGTAACATCGTCTGAATATCTGCAGGCCTTCTTGATAGTATGTTTTCCAAAGATTCATAAAGAGATAAGAAAGAGCTTGCATAATTTATGTAACTTCTTCTTGGTTTATTGATGGAGAATAAGATAGCTTTTACTTTAAAAGCGTTCTGTCGTCAAAGGTAGCAAACTTGAAGTCACAACATTCTGTCCGTCTGAAAAAATAGCCAAAACATGGAGGTGTGTCCATACCCTTAAAATACCAGGTGAACTTAAAGAATATAGTGTCATTATTTCAAAACAAGAAATATCTTCAAAAAATAAGATAATCGGCTTAGATTAAATAGAAGTGTTTTAAATGGTATATGCCTGAGTCAGGAACATGTACGATTTCGAATGTGCTGATCAGATTGTACGGATGCGTATATTTATATGCATATTTGTTGTTGGTGTTGGCGTTTCGATTTCGGAAATGCTGTTGAATTTTGATTGGGGTCTGTCTGTGTTTCACAAAACAATGGGGATTGGTTGGCTAACCGCCCCTCATTTAACCTTAAAAGTGTCTTAGTTCCAACACAACATGAACAACTAAGCCAGCAACAATTACTTAATTTCGTCTTCGATTTCTGTGTAAAGTTGTTCTGTTGGATTTATATTTTACATGGGCGACATAAAGCGATTTGGACCAAAATATCTAGATTCATCACGAAACTGAAAGTAGAAAGAGAAAGCGAAAACCATCTATTTGGGAAAGAGCTGCTGACTCGGCTTATCACTTGTAATTTATTGTTTGTTGGGATGTCTTTGTCAATCTTTCCCTTTGATGTTGGGGATAGGGTTTGGGATCTGATTCAGTCAGTTCCTGAAGTGTAGTTACTCTTTAAATTTACATCAAAATCTCGGGTGAAAACAATGCTATGATTTTGCTAGTGCCGCATTAGTTTGCGAAGCATACGCCTGACGGGGAAAATTATGTAGTCGCAATACCTATGTCTGTCTGTAGTTATCTTAAAGTATAACTAGCCTATATTTTTAAATAAAAAAGTTCTATGTTATTAAAATGTCATTGTCAGAAACATACAAATTTAGAAAATTTTAAGGTGAGTAATTAAGGTAGTTGGATACTAAATAAGAATATTGGTGGGGCATTCAAACCACTTTACCAGTCTAATAACCCACAGGGCTATAAAACATTTGGATAAGAAAAAAATATACCGTTTCGTTTTCCAAAAAGTCAAAGTTTTGTATTTCTACATACTTTTTTACACAGTTTCTATTTAAATTCATATTTCTAGCATATGAATGCACTTTCATTTCTGCGATTCATATAATCTATAATATAGGTTATTTAAAACAACTGGTGAAACACAATGCACTTATCTTGATAATAAAATTGCAAGCAAATCTAATTTAAAAAAAAAAAAAAACGCAAGCAAATCTAAATTCATGAAAACAAAATCATGAAAAAATATATTTGATCGATGGGGCATGCTTATGTATATTATTTCAGAAAAACTTACATTGTGTGTTACAGAATAAGACAAAAAATACAAAATTTTCTCCGTTTCGTTTCCTTGCGAAACAATGTTAAAGTTAAAAAATACCCCAAAATCTGAGAAACCCAAATAAACAGACAACCCCAATTCCGACCTGCTGCAACCAAATCAGGCCCTTGCCCTACTATTTATTCCCCTGTTATTTCGGTTTCACCATAAGGTAATGCCACTAAAAATGTGCAGACGGAAGAGCAAATCGGAAAGGTTCATAAGGAGCAGTCTGATCTCAGTTTCCACTGTTTGTATAAACCTGTCTGTCCGAAAATTTTGAATCTTTTCGGTAGTTAGTGTCATTTGTATAGGTAGCTTACCACCAATTATTTTACATAGGCAACAGAAATAACGTTTAAGCTAGTCACTAGAAAACTCAAAACTGATACCGCATTTTGAAGAACGACTCTAGCCTATGATTTAAAGAAGAAAAAAGCACATGTTAACCTGCTCTGGAGGCTGCTATTTTAACTAGAACACGTAACCCCAGCGCGTGCAGTAAAGGATCTGGTATGATAAGGCCCATATTTGGCCCCCACAAAACTCATTTTTCAAAAGTTCTTTTTCTATAACTAAAATGTATTCATATGAAAGTTCTAACCTAAAATGTAACAGCAAATACAAAATCAACCAGTTCTTGCATAAGATATTTGTGTTTTTAATCTTGAACATACCCATGACCCCAGCGGATTCTGACGAAAATGACGAATTTGGTAGCCTTTGCGACTTTCAAAATATATGAGCCCGGCCTCCAACACATTTTATATTTTATATGCAGACATAGTTTTGATATATTTACATGCCATGAAAATATTAAATGTGCTGGAGACCGGGCTCTATGTTTATTTTTAACTTTTTGTTGCCAAACTGGCAGCGTTTGGAACATTTTCCCTGTTTTCTCAACACAAAAACACACATATCGCCGCTCATAGACAAAATCAACATATGTTGCGGGTATTCATTTTCTTAGTTAGAACCCAAGGAATAATTTGGTATATATTTCATTTTGAAATGTTGGAATTTTTTGGTTTGCGTCTCTGGAGTTACAAACTTGAGTGGGTGGGGTACCTTGACAGGCCTTATGCAGTGCACAGGTAATTAGCCGTGGTACCCAACGCATAAGCATTTCATCGAAAGCCTATTATCAAGAGCTTTCAAAAGCTATTGTAAATGACTTATTTTTTTAAAGGAAAACTTATTTAACTCAGTTTTTCTTGCAATTTTCCTTCATATTATTGAACCAACATAGGCATGTCAGAAATCATGTTATTCTGAGAATTAACAAAAGTGAAACATATCATTTCTGTTTGTTCCCATACGCACAAACGATAAGCTATAGAAACCATGCAATTTAAAGAGAATTTGAATAGGGGCAAAAAATGGCCCTTATCATACCAGGTCCTTTGGCGCGTCATTTTAGTACTGGGTAAAGTTATAAAACTATCTGATTCTTCAGTGGTTTACAGCAAAACAATCAATGTTGCCATGTAATATTTTTCATCTAGGTCTGTTATTTTATTTAACAATTGTTTACATAAGTTACCTGACTAATGGTGGCCATTCTAGCCATTCTCTTCTTGAGATTTTAACTCCAGAACAGCTAAACAAATAGACTTTGTCAAATCCGATGGGTTTATATGTGAAATTTACGGCAATGAAGATTTATGTCAAGAAAATTTAAAAATCCTAGTGTTTTGAAAATAACGAAATACCGTTAGAGCGTAAAAATGCAGACGTAACAGCGAACGCATATGGTCATCAATTGATCGAGTTCTGTAAAAACAATAACATCTTTATACTAAACGGCAGATTCGATCCTGATAGCTCAAAACTGACTTGCAAGAACAGTAGCACAGTGGACTACGTGTTATCAACAGCATTTAACTTTGAAATAATCTCATCATTTCGCATAGCAGATTTCGACCCATTATTTTCTGACGCACATTGTCCACTATCCCTGACAATAGACACAAGAAAAATACATACAGATAAAAACTGCAATGGAAAAGAATTTAGAAAAAAAAAAAATTAGATTATGGGATAATGAAAAATAAGGTTTATTTGTCTATAACATAAATTTGGAAGAAATAACAAAAATAGATTTACTTTTAGATTCGATTATCACTAATGGTGACGTTGGGACAAAAGATATCAATATGGTAGTAGGCTGCATTGAAAACCTGTTTACTTCCAATTCAGAAATTACATTTGGAATCAAAAACAAGCAGAGCCGAATAAACGAATCTCAAAGTGTTAAAAAGCAGTGGTTTAACGGCGAGTGTAACACTGCACAAAATACGTATCATAAAATCAGGAAACTTTATAATAAATATAAAACTACCCACTATAAAAAATCTTTTAAAACAGGTAAGTAAACAATATAAAAACAAACTGACATGTAATTACAGGCGATTTAAAAATGAAAATATAACTAAATTAAGAAACTTAAAAAATGCTAGACCTAAAGAATTTTGGAAGGTAATAAATTCCCTGAATAAAAATAATGTTGAAACAGCCCCACTTAATGACTTGTATGACTTCTTTAAAGATGTAAATAACAGCCCTCCTGGTGACGAGGTAGATGATTCTTTCGAACAAGACGAAAGTTCCGGATTAGGTTATCCTGACGAAATTAATGCCAGCATAAATCAACCGTTTAACGAGGCGGAAATACTATATGCAGTAAAAAACCTAAAAAAAACAATAAGAGCCACGGCATAGACAACATCGTAAACGAGCATTTAAAAAGTACATAATGAGTCCCATCTATGTGAAACTTTTCAATATAATTTTTGATACTGGCATTGTTCCGGAAAGCTGGACCGAAGGAAATATATTACCAATTTATAAAAATAAAGGAAATGTTAATTCCGCGGAAAATTACAGACCTATCACACTGCTAAGCTGTTTTGGTAAATTGTTTACATCTATTCTAAATACAAAACTTAATAATTTTGTGACTGAAAATGGTATTATTGATTCCTGTCAAGCCGGATTTCGTAAAGGCTTCTCAACCACAGACGATTTATTTATATTACAAAGTCTTATACAAATTGCAAAAACAAACAAAAGTAAGTTATACTGCGCATTCGTAGATTTTAAACAAGCATTTGATACGGTTTGGAGAGACGGTCTGTGGCAAAACCTGCTAAATACCAAAACTAATGGCAAATGCTTTAACTTTATTAGAAACATGTACAGTAATATCAAATCACGAGTTATTACATCAGAAGGAGAATCGGCATTTTTCTCATGTAAAACAGGAGTCAGACAAGGTGAAAATTTATCTTCGCTGCTCTTCTCCGTTTATTTGAATGACTTGCAACATTATTTACATAGTAAAATGGCCCCCGGCGTGATATGTGAATCCGGCGAGGATGATGATATTGTTGTTTTTCTAAAATTATTCATTTTGCTTTTTGCTGATGACACAGTGCTTTTCAGTAGTAATATGAATGACCTACAGACCACATTGAATATATTTGAAAGTTACTGTGAAACTTGGAAACTCACGGTCAATACAAACAAAACTAAACTTATGATATTTTCTGGTGGAAGAATGCCAAAAAATCAAAAGTTTTATTTTTATTCGAAATAGTGAATGAGTGTAAGTATCTTGGCATATTTTTAGCAAGAAGTGGCTCTCTTTTAAAGGCGAAAAAACATATCGTGGAACAGGCGTATAGCGCTTTATTTTCTTTGCAACGTAAAATTAGATTTTTAAATTTGCCTATTGATATGCAGTTTGACCTATTCAACAAAATGATTAAACCCATTTTACTATACGGGTGTGAACTTTGGGGATTTGGCAATATAGATATAATTGAACGGGTGCAATTGAAATTTTTCAAGCAAATACTAAATTTGAAGAAGTCTACTCCATCTTTTATGATTTATGGCGAATTAGGAGCATATCCCCTGTATATAGATATTC